>PVJL010000115.1:30000-372680 GCA_004026885.1 Lyroderma lyra | reverse complement strand
GTAAAACTCTTACCTTTAACCGTTACTCATATTGGCTCTGAACCAACAACAATAAATGAGTTCATAGACAAACTATAGCTATTGTATAGTTTTGCATGAAGTATGTTCTTCCCCTAATAATTCCTGGTCATGTTGCCGGGTGATTGATTTTGTTTTTAACATTATAAAATGGATAAGCATAAGAAGACATAAAGTTACGGCTACTCCATGAAAGCATTTGTAAATTAAATCCACATTTAGTCTGTACCACCACCCTGATGAAATTCAGGGCTATACAATGTGCTACCTGGCTAAATCTTTGTGGAAATTTTCTTTTACAGGTAACCAGTGCTTGCAATTTTCTGACTATGAGAATCATTTAAATTCTGTGGCTTTCAGGTCTCAAAGAGTGTTAATGGATGCTAAATTAAATTATTTGAAAATAAATTCTACTTCATTGGCTGGACTCTAAAAGGTCAAGATTAAGGAAACTGTATTAAGAATGATACCCTTGAGTTTGGTGAGTCGGAAGAGCATTTTTCATTATTGCACATTAATAACTCCAGCTATCTTCATAGCTGGCATGAAAGATAACAAAGGTGACTGGAATCCTCAAGCTCTCTCTCCATGTTCAATTGGTTTGGACCCGGATACAGAGACTAACACTCCGACCATTTAAACAGAGAATAGGATCAGCCAGAAACAGCAACACTTGGATGCCTGACTTGTAGATAGAAACCAGAATTAGTGATTGCTTCAAATGCCTGAAACACCCTGGGGGGAAATTTGGGGGGCTCTTCATTCCATTTTGCCATGAACACAGAATTGTTAGTACAAATACCTGGCAACACCAAAATACAGGTGCAGATTTGGAATATGTAAAGCCTCACTGTGGTTTCTTTGTAGTTTAACTGAATTTCACTACATTGAGGTTGAAGATCAAATACTTGCAATTTCGTGTAGCGTTTGCCCAATTTCCAAACCTCTAAGCGCAAAATCTTAAGCCTTCATTTCTTTGCTTGCCTGGAAATCTAGGTAGCACAGAGCCAAAAGCAGAAGTTATGAAGTGAGATTATACTTGATTAGGAACAAAGAAAGTCCAATGTCCAGAAATGCAGATGTGCACAGTGGTCCTGGGGGAATGATGGTATTTGATCTCCAAGTCTTAAAGGTTCATGTTCCCAACGTTAAGAGGTGCATGGAGCCAACTTTCATTTGTAACTAATGCTGAAATTACTCTGGAGATTCTAGGAGTATTACATTGCAAATCACTCAGCTTTGGAAATCCTACAGCTCGTGAGTTAGTTACAAACATGGTGTGAGAGAGAGGGGCAACAAGTGAAGGCCCTCATTCATGAACTTAATTTATACTGTTGCAGCGTAATCATGAGCATACTGTATGAGAGTTTCCATTTCAGGGAGCAAAGGAGCATAGGAACTCCGTGGGTCCAGACCCCAACTAAAAGAACCAGGAAGTAAAGGCCTCCTTTGTTGAGGGGAGTTTGGGTGGGAGCGGGGTACAGCAGTCAGCTGCACGTCTTCCTCCTTTTCCTAATACCTGACTTCATGACCTGGGGCAAGTCACTTGTTCATTGAGCAAGGCTTCCATTTGGGTGAAAGTTAAAGCCTGGGTATTCACGAAATAATACCTTTCAACAAACGCAGCACCTATGGCCATCTATGAAAAGGATACACATAGCAGACATTTCACCTCAAGGGGGGAACTTTAGTGGAACTAAATCCAATCTTAAAATCAAGAATAGTTAGAGGCATTAATGTGTCCCACAGCTGCCTTTTTTAAACCTTAATAAACTATATTTTTATAATAGGTGCCTGGTACTTTCTGGTATTAATTAATTGGATTTCCTTGTTGGCTAGACCATTCTTATTTTAAAGTAAATGGCGATCCAATTATTTTTTAATTAATGACTTTAATTCCAACAACAACAAAGGATGGATAAATCTGTATCTTGGTCATAGGAATAAGCTGTTATAGGCAAAGTTATACCTTTTATACTTTTTGCCAATGAGATCTACTACTGAAAGGTTTTTCTTTAGGAATTAGATCTATTTAAGCATCACACTTTGGGAAGAGTTTTTAAACTGATCAGAATGTATGATCTTAAACATATTCCTAAATTTGAAATATAATGTGTTATGTAATTAATGTACAATATATTGTAAAATAACTGTAAGTGTGTGGTATATTTTAAGTGGACAATAAAGAAGTAAAATATAGGAAAATAAAGCACCCCCCATGCATATCGTATACGTCATACTAACAAATTCCAGTTCAGGTTGTGCCATTTGAATGTTTGCTACTTCACTCATGCTCACTAATGATACCTTTCAGATCTCAGATTTTGATGGATGCACCGTGGAGTGTAGAAATAATCATTATTTAGCTGAAAAATAGCTTGCCAAAATCGATAGTGAAAGTTATTCAAGATGTTCTGTCAGAATCCTTTCCAATTAGTCTTGAGGTCTTGAAGGGCCAGACTTAGCTTTGTATTAACATGTTAGGTTTATTAATGTATTTTTTGGTATACACATAGTGTGACTGTCTAATGCATCTCATGCTGTTGCGTACTTGGGGTACTTTTAATTTGTTATACTCCATTCTGTTCTTTGGTCTTATTTAAAATTCAGAATTACGTGCACCATAGTTTCATAACTAACAACTCATTAGGAAGCCATGCCCTGTACTTAAGGTTACCTGTAAGGCAATCCATATTTAACAGTAAACTGGAGAAACATCCAGCTGCTTGGCTCTCATTGACCAGTTTAAATATTTAAAGTTTTCCTCTGACCCTTTGTCTAACCACTTACAGAAAATGATATAAAGGTTGTGTATAAACAAAGGGAAAGGGAGTCCATTTAAATAGTCTTGTCTAAATGGAAAAAGAAAAACTGGTTATACTGTCAGTAATCAAATATTTAGATAACACCTACATATACCATATAAAACAGCATGATGACAATATCTGATTTTTTTAAGACAAAAGGGCCCATTTGTTTTCTTTTTTTCTTACTATTTTTCAATAAAACAAAAAATTTAAGCATGCCTTTCTACAGCGATTGAATTTGGATTCATTGTTAATTATCACAATAATTTTACATCCCTGTTTTTTCTGTTATATCCTAAAAGATAGCTTTTGGCACATTTCTTTCTTTCCCTCCAAATGATGAGAAATTGAGAGTGTTATTTTTAATGCCTTGCTTTCTTTACCCAGATAAATGAACATAATTAAAAATTGTTTACTGAGGTGTTTACCTATCTAATTTAGACCTTTTCTCACTAAGAAATAGCTGAATGATGTTAAAAGCAGTCTAGTGTAATGCTATTACTATAGTGGTGTGATTTTACTAACATTTATTCAGTACCTGCATCAGCGGTGTCCAACCTTTTGGCTTCTCTGGGCCACATTGGAAGAGGAATTGTCTTGGGCCACACATAAAACACACTTAACACTCACGATAGATGATGAACTAAAAAGGCCACCAAGAAAATCTCATCATGTTTTCAGAATCTGTGTCGGGCCACATTCAAAGCCATCCTGGGTCGCAGGTTGCACGTGCCTGATCTACGTGGTAAAAATACTCAGGTTCAGTGCGGATCCAGGCATGGGCCGAGGTTGGAGATACCTCAGATGAGGCAATGACATAATTAGGGTCTGTTTTCATATGCTGTATGGGTTAGGGTGCTTAGGTTCAGGAGGATAGAATCATCCAGCAGAAAGAGATTTATTAGAGCAATTTATGGACGCTTTGGGAAAGCCAGGCAAGCTCTTTTGGATGCTACCCAGCAGCAGAAGGGACCATCCGACTGCCTGGGGAGCTCACTGCTGCCGTCCTACCCCACGTGGTACCCAGGGTGCAAGACCGAGGCTCCACGGTCTCTGCTGGAGCTGTCCCAGGAGAACATTCCAACCCCTTCCCTGCACACACACACTTAGCAGGCAGGGCCGTCTCCTCCCATGCAACTCCCTCCTTTGCTCACACCCACTTTCCAAGTCCCCACCAGACATCTGCCTCACAGAACCTGGGCCATGTCCGGCCCCAGGCTGCAAGACAATCTCAAAAATGTAGTTCTTAGCTTTCCAGCCTTCGCAGCCATAGGAAGCTGCTCACTGGGAGCCGAGTCTGTGTGGAATGAGCCAGTGCACTCGCAGCATCTCCCCGGGTAGCGCTCAAACTGTGTTCCAAGGAGCCCAGTATTTGGCCCACCCCCCTAAAGGGTGCCAAGGAAGAGGACGAGACCAAGCAGGCAGGGCCTGTTTGGAGCAGCTCCATGTTAATCTGGTCGTCTGTTGGGCATCTCCATTATCGTTGGTTTGAAAAATGTTTTCTCTGCATTTATTTGTGTGTGTGTGTTTAAGTTTGAAAACCACTGCGACTTTGCATATATTCCTCAGTCTTCTATTTACTACTTTCCATGTGAGGCAGATTATGACAAATAGGGTCCAGCATTCCGTTCCATAGCAAGCTTTTTGATAGAAGATGATCACTTTCTTAGCCAATAGTGGCAAATAACGGCAAATTATAATCTTCACGCACATGCATCATTAGGGAAAGTGCGGCTAACAGGCCCATTCAGATTAGGTTTTTAATGTGAAGTCACCACCTCCTGAGAACATGCCTTTGAATTGTTTCAAAGCTTTTCCACTGTCTTCTCAGAACACCCCAGTAGTGGAGAGCTCTCCAGTCATCCTAGTCATAGGGATGGAGCGACTGGACACATGTAATTACTCTCAGCTACTTTATTTCATTGGACATCAAAAACAACATCAGCAGTAGCCCAAGACAGTGGTTCCATTGGGTTAAATTAATCAATGTGTGCCAATTAAGTAGCCATTGTGCCTGTGTCATTAACGCCTGCTTCTGATGGTGGGGCGCTCTTAGGAAGTCCTACCTACTTTGATCTCTGTACTTTGGGTATTTTGCCAGGAGGACTAAATTGAAAGGAAACAATCAATAAACAAAGTAGAGGGGAGACGAAGCTATTACCTGCACCGATAGTGGTCTTCATGAAAGGATTTGGGGTGAAGGTTTTTCTCCTGAAGTCCCTAGACCACCTCCCACCGTGCACCACATATGGCCTTTCCCACTCTGAACCATAACTGCTTACAACCGATAGGCCCTAAAGAAATCTGGATTTCTGCTACCAATTCACCACTCCATCTTTCATGTGTTTTCACGATGGCCTAACCTCACCCCTACCTGTCATGCAACATCATAAACCAAACCTGCTCGGCCACCCCCGAAACAGCCCAACAGCCCAACATTCCTTTAAAGCTAATAGAAGCTTTCTTCGTGTACACAAGGCAGAGCGTGTCCTGTTGTTCCCACCTGCTTAACATGGGCTTCCGAGCATTTTTTGTTATATTTTCCAAGGGTTCCTTATACCAAAAGTGGCAACTTTGTTAAACTATTCATAATTTTAAAAATATAACCTAGACCTTTCTAAAATATCAATTTTATAGTGATCATGGACTATCCTGAAATTCAGAAAGGTAACGAGAACGAAATAAACCTCCCAGTCATCCGTTGAACCATTGCTGACACCTCAATATGCATTTTCTATCCCTTTTTCTGTGCATATTTTACATACAAACAAATGAATGTTTCATTGGCATTTTAAGTTTTAGAAACCTGTCTGTGATTTACTGTTACTATAAATACAAAATTTTAAGTTATTGTCCTAACTTGGCAGACAATGTATTTTAACATAAAGAATATAGAATCTGCCAGAATTATTTATTTGAGTTTGGCTTTTAAACTATAAAAGTCTGTTTGGCTCACATAATTGCCTTTTGCTTTTTTTTCCTACCTTCAGCTGTAAAGCATCAAACCCAAATTAGCAGCTGCAGTCTGGGTTGCACTTTATTAAGTACATAGCCAAGTTTTTCACCCCTGGTCCTGGCGAAGTTTATTTGGGTAAGAAGTTGATGACATTCTTCACCCCCGAGAAAGAAGTCGTTTCTTTCTTTTCTGTTAGTTCCATCCTGATAACATTCAAGACGTTAAACATGAAGAGCTTCTCTCTCGTAAAAATGGACCCCTCCTTCCCCTGTGTTCACCAGGCTTATATAATAAGTGATCTCACCTGCAAAATAGAAAAAGCCTATAGTGTGTGTACAGGGTACTTGTATTACTGTGGGTTTGTTGAAATAGAAAATAATCCAGACCGGGCCTCCACCATGCACTGATATGCAGTGTCCATAGTGTGTCCATGGGCCGATTAGGTAAGTGGGGTGACGTGTCTGTATAAGCAAGCTGCGTTGATGATGAGCGCAGATGTAAGCTTGGGAATATTGGTGTTAATTCTTTGGTTTTTTCAAGGAAGACCCTGCATATTCCTTACCTAGAGGACTGTTTTTCTAAAACTGGTGGAAGTGGAAACACTCATCTCTAATATTTTATGCCATGCCAGTCACATCTTAAATAAGACTCTTTGTTTTAGATGTTTTTCTTATTAGAGATACTTCTAAGGGGATCTGTTCTACATAGCAGTTGAAGCATTCCACAGTCCTCATGATGGAAAAGAGTCACTGAATCTTCCAAATAAGAATTGAACAAGGTTTTCATGACATGGCAGATTTCAAAAATTTCCACCATTCAGTGGTCTCATTTTTAATGGCCAAATACACCGTAAATACTACTCATCACATTTATACAAAAGCCATTACTATCCATAATATCCATTATGTAGCCTTTCCCACTTAGCAGGCTTACTGTGAACACTGCCTTTTAACATGAAATATTGTCCCCAAAGAATGTTTAATAGCTACACAGTTTCTCTCATAGCATTGCAAAGAGCAAGTTTTAGTTTATGCAGAGAAATCCACAGCTGGCACGTCGGTGCCATCCCCATGGTTGCCAGTGGCCTTGTGTCTTATTTATGTCAGCACCTGTCTCATTCACCCTCCTAGATGGTAAGCTCCTTGAGAGCAAGGAGTGGCTCTCTCATACTGGGCTCTTGAAAAGCCCTGGACACAGTCCCTGCACATAGGAGACGCTTGGTAACTACTGGCCCACGAGAATTTTTAAACCTCTGATTTGAAACCATGACTTCTTCCCCAATCAAAACCTTTACATTTTATTCACTAGTGTTCTTGTGGAGTAAGTTTGAAAATCATAGTGGTTTATACAGAAGCACAGAACGACCTGCCTTGGTGATGATCTTAAGCAATGCCCAGAGAGGCCAACTCCGAGCTTTACTTGGAGCTCCTGTTCTTGCCTGTTGGATTTTTTCCAGCCCAGTAACACAACTACCTTGGAGAGGCTTGAGCCCCATGTCTTAGCTCTGATTTCCGGAGTCTTCCTCAGCTTTGTTAGTCAATCTGCATGGTTGTTCTCTAGGGTGTGTGAGCATGGGGACCTTGACTTTTGGAATAATACCCTATTGCAAATCAAATCCTGCCTCAAAAGAACTTTTTTCGCCCAATTTTCTGCATTTCTGAATAGGTTACAAAATGTCACAATTCCGTAGGGCCAATTATTAGATTTTCATTTAATGGGCAGTTTTAATGTTCTCCGAGAATCTGAATAGTAATGGCATTTTAAACAACTGCATTCCATTTAAAGACTCACAACCGGTTCTTGTCTCTTTGAGCACACCTAGTTATATTTTTGGGTATCATTTAAATTCAGGCTCTCAATCCGTAGAAAAATCAATGAGCTAATGAATAGCCTCATTTTTAAAACTTTTCAAATACTTTATCCTAATTATAAGGCATATCTAGTGACATTAATTTGATGAAATCCCAAATCATCAGATTGTGCAGAATAGCCTATACCAAGGAATAATTTGGAGAATTTTCAGTTTAACAAATGTACTATGTGTGGTGTTTTTTTTTTTTTTTTTTTTTTTTTAAGAACAAGATCATGGCTTTGCTTACTGTGAGAGAAAAACTTTTACTGTTAAGATTTGGGGGCCATGTCAGTGTAGGTCAAAATTCCTGCTTTTTTCATAGTTGTGTTTGCTTAGCATATTTTATTTAGCCTATTAAATGAAAAGCATTTCTATTACTAATAGTAATCACCCCTGACATGTGTATGGCAAATTCTTATTAGTAAATCACTCCCACATTACTGTCCTAGGCTTGGTGAGGTTCAAAGTCACTCTTCACCATACTCATACATTGAGTAAGTAGTAAAGCCAACAGTAGAACCAGAGCTGGCCAAGTCCAAGACCAGTGACCTTACAGCTGGTGTGGGTGCATGTAAACCACCTTGCATCCTGTGGAGAACAAGACAGAGAAGAAGCCAACAAAGTGATGACTGTCTGAGTCGTTTGTTTCCTACTGTGTCATCCACAGCTCATAGACTGCCCTCTGGGATGACCAGAAAAGTGAACTGTCCACGCAAATCCCGGTTACAGTCAGAGAGGAACCCACCACGGAGGCGTTCATCTCAGTCCTCTATACCTTCAGGTTGCCTTGTGTGGGTATCTATTTTACTTCTTGTCCCTCTTTATCCTCATTAACTCTGTGTCCATTCTCCAGCTGAAGACCCCTGACACATTCAGCGTTTCAGGCAGGTAGCAATCACTTACAGGCATTGCTTGACCTGTCCAGCTGCCCAGTAAAATAAGCTCAGAGCAGAGATCTCAAGCCACTTGCTATGCTTTCAATATTTAAATAAGTGACCAAATTAGTCATCAAACCTACATCTCTTGGGTCCCTGTCTGCCTTTCTGTCCACAGTTAGTACGCTGCTCTGTTGACTTCTGAGTGTTTTCCTTCTTCTCACCCTCCCTCCTCTGCCCGAAAGTTGTAGGTGTCACATCTCATTGGGCCAGCCAGACCATAACCTACACTGTCCTCTTGCAAGTCTCCTAGTATTAAGCCAGTACAGAAGTGCGTTGGAGGTCTCACGTGCAGTTTTGTTAAGAGCTCATGACTGTGGAGTTAGAAAAATCAGAGTCTTCCTGGGAATGCTCCCCTTCTTAATGGTTTCTCTGCTGGATGCACAGTAGGACTCCAACCTATACGTGGACTAAGTAGAATCCAGCTTCATGATATAAAATGTTACATATCACACACATACACATATATAAATGATGTAAGTGCAAGTAAATGTAAAATTCAGAGGGGAAGAGAGGGTGTTGGGTCAGGGGGAGAGGACAGACCAAAGAGGCATTTCCCTTCCTCAGAGGAGTTGTCCTTAGTGTGACAGGTGCCTTGAGGCAACGTGGGCATCAGGACTGGCTTGCCCGCTGTAGTCTCCCCCTGGCATTTCACGTCCACCCCTCCTGCCCCCAAACGTGTACTGATTTGCTTCTGTTGCTAATGGAGACTGATGCAGGTTCAAGGCATTTTGATTGCATAACACCTCAACATGTTGTATGCAGATCTAATGGATTCAGGCTGCCAGGATGTGCTCTCCTGTTGTGTTTAAAATCAGGGTGACAGCACCTTTAAAATTCAGTGGAGCAAATGCTGACTCTAACAGGGAGGAAGTCCCTAAAGCCAGACCTAGAGTGAGAGACACCTTCCAGTGACCTGCTGCTGCTGATACAGGACCCCTGTCTGTTTCTGGGCCTACCTGAGACTGCCTGGACCGGCCCTCACTGCCCCACCCATTCTGGGCCTGTCAGATTGGAGTCTGGGCCCGTGGGCCATGAGATGACCCCTCCCTCCCTACTTCCTGTCTCTGACCATTGTTCTGCACTCCCCAGCCCAACAGAGCACCGGTGCCCACTTACAGGACTGTTAGTTACTACTTCACCCTCTCAGGAACCTAGAAACCTGGGCTTTCCTTCTCAGTTTTAGAACTAAAGAACCTCCTGTGTGATTTCTTAATCATCATCATCATCACAGTGACTGTTGTCATCTTAATTGCCATTTATTTCAAGAGCACTTAAATGCTAAATGCTCTCTAATCGTCATCTCATCATTCTTGTTTTACTTAATCCTCATAGCGAACCTATCAGGGAGGTATTATTATTATTTCCTTTTCCAGATGAGGAAACTGAGGCTTAGAAAAGTCTGGTACCTTGCTCAAAGTCACACGACCGTCGGGCTCAGCCAGGAGTGCATCCTCGCGTGTCCTGCAGGCGCTCAGCTGTCCTTTCCTGAAACCTAAAACCAGGCAGGCTCTGGTGCTGCCCATGTCTTTTGACACCCAGCCCCTGCCTCCCACTCTTCCTCCCCAGCACTCCGGTCTCCTTCCTGAACCTCCCCCATAGCCCCATCTTGGCCGGTCTGTCCCAGAAATGCAATCCCCAGAGAAAGCTCTGAGCCCACGAGAGACGATGATTTCCACTCGCGGGAAAACAGTCTAAGGGAGAGGGAATCCCCCTAAGACTTCATCCTGGGCAGAGCGGAGTCTTGTAAGGGTGGGAATGGAGACAGGTGATAGTAGGAAACTCCGCTGGAGCAGTGGCCTGTTTTCCGTGCTCTGTCACTTCTCTGCTCGGATGTCCCCATGCCACTGTGGGCCTTCCCCCCGCTTCCTGTGTCTTCATAGCATGGAGGACTACCTGGAACTATTTTCTGTCCTCGCTGGCTTACTGGCACCCCCTCTGTGGAGTGTGAGCTCCGTGAGAGCAGGGCCCTTGGTTTGCCTGCTCCTACGCCAGCATCTGTGAGTGCTTAATAACTCATTGGTCCGATGGCAAGATGCACCACTTGCCGTGCCTCTTCTGAACCCCACTGTTTTCCCAAAAGGAGCAATGTAAGCAGCCATGAAACCCATGCCTTGCCTGCTACTATTGCTTGAAACGAGATGTGTAATGTTTTCGTTGTTGTTAAGAGGCTAATTCGAAGTTAACACTCAGGAAGTAGTTAAGTAAATGCTAGCTCAGGTGATCCTCAGATGCGGTCAAGTCGGGAAAATGGCATCTGCGTGTCTGGAAGACACTGTGAGATCAGAAAACACTGATCTAACAAAATCCACCATCATGGGGGTGAAAAATGATTGTGGTCTCCACAGTTCATCTTGAAATAATTATGAGCCAGTGTTTTCAATCTCACATGATGTACATTGTGTTCATGGTTCTCTTAGAATTATCTTTGGCTTTGGGAGCTAGATGTAATGTGCATAAAATTAAAACCAAAACTTACCCACATTGGAGTCCAAATATTTCCTCTTTTAAGGTGTGCACATAACTGTGAAGTCAGGGTTAAACCACAGCCTTATATTTTCTCACGATTATTTTTTTAATATTTGAGTCCAGTGATACCTGGTAATTTGACATGTAATCATGGGATAAGCCTGAGAATATTTAAGAACAAATTGTACCATATTTTATTAAGTTCTCCCAAATCTTACAAAAATGAAAAAAACACAAATTACTGAATTTTAAAATCTCCTGCATCTCCCAACAAAAAGAAGATAATACTACTGACTAATTTAAACACTAAATAAAAGCTGGGGTGGGGTGGGGGCGGATAGACAATCCCAGGAAAGCCAAATTAAACTATCTATTATTATGATTGTTTTTAAAAATCACAGGGTATGGGGGGGGGGTTGTGGTACCAGGTTTGAGGGACCCTCTTTATTCACACCTTCATAACTAAAGTTGTAAAATTGAGACTATTGTCATTTAGAAGTTTCTTAGTTGCGGGGAGACTAGGGCAGATGAATGGACAGGGGCACAATAGTGGGGGTGGAACCCTCTTGTTAATAAAAATGTTGTTTTTCATATGTTAAGAAAAATAAGCCATCTCATGCTCTCCATCCAGACCTGTCATCAGAGAGCCTGTGTACTTCCTGTTCTCTGCCAGACATTTGTTCTTGGCTGGAAATCATTTTAGGATATTTACTTGATGACACACACCTGCTGGGTAGATGAAAAGCTCGTGCTCCTGAGGATGACCTACCTCAAGGGCACAGTGAGCTTCTGAGGACTTGGGCAGGTCATCCTTAAATCATCTGAGTGCACCTTGAGATCACCTGTTGAACATGTCTAAGACTAGCACGTTTGCAGCTTCGTCAGAGGCCGAGTGTCAAACCCCAGGGATGAGAACTCAGAGCCAGTAATGACTTTGTACGAGACAGGGAGGACACACGGCTTTCCCACACTGACCCCGAGCATGTGACATGCTGTTCTGGGCACTTGGGATGGGAATCGTCCCAGGAGCCTGCCACCGTGGAGAGGACCATCTAGAAAGGGGACCTACTACGAATGCCTGTTAAGTATGGTCCAAGGTAAAGAGCTGGGCCCAAGGTGGCAGGTAGGAAGGATGAGGGTCTAAGGTGAGGGCAAGTCCCTGGAAGGAATTCTGATGGAGGGTTCTCCTGGGCGTTTACAGGACAGAGAACAGCTTCCTGCTGAGGTCCGGGAGGAGCTTAGCGTGCCTAACATACACACAGACGCTGTCACTAAATGCATCCTTGTCTTCACATGTTCATTTCTACAAACATGTATTAAGCACCAGCTTGTGACAAGGCGGTCCTAAGGTCGTAAAGATACAAACAAATAATCTGCATCTGTCCCTCAATGTACACAGTCTAGTGAGAAAGCATACCTAATCATGAATTTTATTATCTAGTTAAATACAGCGCTGAATGCACACACGGAACTCTCAGTCCTGTTGGGCTTCCTGGAATTGGTGGCACCTGGCCCGGATCCTGAAGGATAAATGTGAGTTAGCCAGGGACGAGGAAACAGGGACGTGGAGGCGTTAAAATAATACGTTGTGCTCAGGAACTATGAACTGTTCGGTTTTACCAAAGAGTAAAGAGGCAAGGGTGGAACCAGTGGTTGTACCAAGGTTGCCTTAGAGGGGCTCTAGCTCTCCCATAAGCCCCTCCATGGCCAGAGCCACCCCCAGCAATCATGTTGTCACAGTGCGAGGACTGTGCTTGCTACGCCAGCGCAGCTTCACAGCAAGTTCCCTCACACCCCTCGCTGCCCTGAGCTCATCTGTACAGAAAGCCTGGAGGGGACAATGACTCGGTACTGAGGAGGTACAAGCTCTGAGTCGTGACTGAGCTGGGGCATGACTGGTGATTTACAAGGAACCTTTCTCCATTACTTTTATCTGCATGTCTGGAGGTCATAGTTTGAAAGACCTGGCTCCAAATGATTTATGGCCTTTGTGTTATTTATGATGAGTGTCTTCTCAAGTCTCTTTCCCTTCTCTCCCAGTTATTGGCTGCTGTGTAACTAATCACCCCAAAATATAGTAGCTTAGAACAACAGCCGTTATCTCTCAGCTTCTGTGTGTTGGGAACTGAGGAGCCGCTGGGCTGGGTGTTCTGGCTCAGGGTCTCTTGTGAGGCTGTCTTCGGAAGGAGCCTAGAGCTAAAACAGGACCCAGAAGGGACTGGATGGGCCCCTCCCCCTTTAGCTCTTCGTTAGTCACAAGGCCCTTCCAGGTGGTCTCTTTGCAGGAGCTGATTTGGGTGTCTTTACAGCATGGCGGCCTCAGGTTGGAAACAAAGCCCCAGAGGTGAATTCCAAGAGCAGGACTGGCAGAAGCTACACAGCCTTTTTACCCCAGCCTAGGGTGTCACACAGTGTCATCTCTGCTGTGTTCTGTTCAGGAGAGTCACAAGGACTCACCAAGTTTCTCTGGGATGGGACCTAGACTTTACCTCATGGCACAGGGTGGCAAGGTTGTAGAAAAACAGCAAGATGGGACATGTTTGTGCCACATACCCTCCGAGGACATTTCCCTCTGCTCACATATCCTTTAACTTACCTAAATAATAATTTACTCTTTATGGTGTTGCCCCAACCTTTCGTACTTGCTTCCCACACCTACATCCAAGGTCCAGTGCACAGGCAAACCTTCCACTGTCTGAGCGAGTCAGTCTCTGTAGTGCAGTGGTTCTCAGCCCTCCTGGTGCTGCGACCCTTTTATACAGCTCCTCGTGTTGTGGTGACCCCATAAAATTATTCTCGTTGCTACGTCATAACTGTGATGTTGCTACTGTTATGAATCGTCATGTAAATATCTGAAAAGTGTTTTCCGATGGTCTTAGGCGACCCCTGTGAAAGGGTCATTAGACCCCCAAAGGAGTCGCGACCCACAGGTTGAGAACCACTGCTCTACTAGTGTGTAGTGTTCCCCTCAAGGTGATGACACTTTATAAGCATATATCCTGTTACCCCCTATTCATGAAAGTGTACTTCGATCGGGCTTGGGTAAAGCCACCAAATAGTGTTTGTATCTTGCACTGAGAGCCCCCTTTTTGTCTAAGCACAGCACATTAGAAACTCGTGAGTGATCTTAAATCTCTCCTCTGGTTTGCCATGTACTTGACACTCACAACAAGGTTGGTCAGTGGCACTTTGCAGAGTTCTGGATGTTTGCGAGAGTGAACGAAGAAAAAAGAAAGGCCTAGACTTTGGGCTCAAGGAACCTTAAAAATGGAAGCATTAGCATGTTCTTGGTAGGACATCTTCTGATGTAAAGTTAAACTATTGATGTAAATTTTGCAAGTGTGCTATCTTTAATGAGGTCTTTAATTCCAGTTTTTCTTAACACATATAAAGTGAATAGAAGTTGAGTTCTTCAAATATTTCCTATTAGAAATACATGATACATAAGCACTGACTTGGAGGGGTTTTTTTTTCACCCTTGGATAACCTAGAAACGAATATAACTCTTATTTTAAAATCCCTTCCAGTTCAAGAGTTATCCAAGCAAACAGTGTTGACCAAGGTGTTGAATGCACCACTAAGAATAATGTTACCCTTTCATAAAGCTAAGTAATCAGGAATAATGCTCAAAATGAGAAGACAGTCATTTATTTACTGTCTTCAGCATTGTTAATACTAATAATGCAATTCAACACAGTGGAATTGCTAGATAATGCTTTTGTGACTTTTATGCAGGTTATTGTTATTTAAATGAACAGTCCACGGGGCTGTAATGAAGAAATGCATGCTTTTCCCAACTCAGTTATCAACCAGGATTCTAGGAAAATGAGAATTTGTGTCTGCCTTCATTCACAGTGCAAACCAGAGGTCACTGTTTTCAATGTGAACCTTTTTTTAGCTGTTCAGCAGTGAATAATTAGGAGCTGCTGCTTCTGAAATAACCTGTATTCACCGTTAGAGAAGGAAAGACTTTTATCTTCCACGATGAAATACATTTTCTCATTCAAACTTTGTCATTCTTTTTTTAAATGGCATTTTATACAGCTTAGTCGATCCTGCGTGGTAAAAGAAAAGAAATATATTTTGTGTGCCACAGGAGCCTTGTTTATTCAATTTTACTCCCTTAAATTTCAGCTCCTCCTTGAAAAATTATCCAAATGCAGAAAAGTGGGTTTGTAGCAGTTGAACGTAGAAAGCAGTTGTCTACATAAAAGTTACACAAACACACATGTTTCCTGCACATTGATTTAAATTGAATTGATCCTTGCTCATTATAATTTAATGATTATGTGCTTCTATTGAGTTTTCAGCTACTTTGTTGAGATATAATTTATATATTATACAATTCAGCCATTTCAAGTGTGCAATTTAATGGCATTTAGTATATTCACTGAGTTGTGCAACCATCACCGCCATCAATTTTAGAACATTTCATCACCCCAAAAAGAAATCTGGTACCCATTAGCAGTCACTCCCCATTTCCCACCAGCCCTTGACAACCACTAATCTACTTTCTGTCTCCATGGATTTGCCTGTTCTGGACATTTCATATCAGTGAAATCATACAATATGTGGTCTTCTGTGTCTGGCTGCTTTTCCCTCAGCATAAGGTTTTCAAGGTTCCCCCGTGTTGTAGCATGTTGTCAGCAGTTCATATCTTTTTATTGCCGACTAATATTCCGTTGTAAGGATATACACATTGTATTTATCCATTTATCAGCAGAAGGGCAGGTCCGTTGGTTCTACTTTTTGGCTATCACGAAGAATGCTATGAACATTCAGACACAAGTTTTCATGTGGACATATGTTTTCATTTCTGCTGGCTGTGTAGCAAGAGTACAGCTCCTGGGTCACATGGTAGCTCTCTGTTTAACTTCTGAAGAACGGCCGAACTGTTTTCTAAAGTGACTGGACTGTTATGTCCCCACCAGCAATGTGTAAGGATTCCCGTTTCTTCCATCTGCGCCACCACTTGTTTATCGTCAGTCTTTTCTGTCATCGTTATTTCAGTGGGTTTGAGGGACTATCTCGTGGTGGTACTGATTTGCATTTCTCCAGTGACTAAGATGTTGGTCACCCTTCCATGTTCTTACTGGCCGGTTGTATCTCTTCTTTGGAGAAATGTCTGTTTCTTTTGAGTTTTTAAAAATTCTGTTATCTTTCCTCAGGAGTGTGGCAACCAGAACCAAGTTGGAAACGGGTATATCTTCCTAAAAGGAGTCATTTTCAAATAAATTTACAGACATTTTTACAGCAGTAGTATTTTGGGATAATGGAATAATTGAATTGCTCTCAGGAATCAATTTACTTGTGAAACTTTTTTTCAATTTGATTAGCAATATAGATACTGCTGGTCCCAGAATCCTACCTAGAAAATGGCTTGAAGATCGATTTGTCCAATTAACTCGTTTTACACATTAGGGAAGGAAGGGCCTAAGCAGTGAAATATGTGAGTTGCACAGAAAATTAAGGATGGAGTTAGAATTCTGTCAAGGTGGAATTCAGATAACTGAGCATCTCTGTTCACTTTAGAGAGAATATAATGCACTTTTAAAATGGGTTCTCACTGATTAATGTTTTAAAATAATGGTGAAACGCTCTGACATTAGAATGCACAATATTTATTGTTGGGTACTTGGCATATTATTTTATTTCATCCTCATAGTAGCACATGTAAGATTCATATTATTTCTGCTTTCGTGTGTGGGGAAACGGGTTAGCTGACTTGTTCAGTTGCGCCTACATAATAAATGGAAGATCTCTTACTCAGACCTTCCGATTCCAAGTCCGTAGGTCTGTTTCCTCTGATCTATCAGCAACTAGGAGATAGCATCAGCACTTTGTTAGCCATGCCATCTTGCAAGGCTTATATCCCTGATCACCAAATCACTGACACAAGTAACCAACAGGTGGTGTCCTGGAACACTCATTTACCACCGTTTATAATAGAGTTATTTAGCAAAACAAATATACCTAACTTTGAAAATACAACATAAATTTCACTAGACAGAATTGTTTGCATTTTAAAATACAGTCCCTTAAAGTATCTACTAACATAATTACGTGTTTGTAGGGTCCTTTCAGGTACAAAGCATTTGACTTACACGTTTGGTGTCTACAGTTACGCAAGACCAGTTTTTCATTGTCTTTGTTTTTCACATTCACAATGACTCTAAGGCCTCAAGGGCTTTAGCTGCTGCAGAGTTTCCAGACAGAGCCAGATCTCACATCCAAGTCTCTTGGCTCCT
Source organism: Lyroderma lyra (assembly GCA_004026885.1). Classification (NCBI taxonomy): domain Eukaryota; kingdom Metazoa; phylum Chordata; class Mammalia; order Chiroptera; family Megadermatidae; genus Lyroderma; species Lyroderma lyra. The sequence goes on along the minus strand of PVJL010000115.1, from coordinate 355,395 downwards.
TTGTAGTCCTGTGTTCCCTCCAGCGTACCATGCTCCGCCTTAATGATGTGCTGCAGGACACTCATTTGAAAGAAGTGGAGACCTTATGCCATTATTCCAGACAACAACAGTGCTGTGAACAAGCAGAAGTTATAGGAAGGCGATTTTTAGCCCGTATAAAGAAGACTTGATCTACCCAACAATGAAATGTGTTGTCTTGTGTGGAAGTGAGGTCTCTTGTCATTGAACTATTCAAGCTAGCGCTGGATGACCATCTGGAAGGATGATCCAGGAGGGATTTCTGCATGGGTGTGTGTTTGTGTACACGTGCATGTGCACACACACTTGTAGTGTCAAGAGAAATTAGATGGCATTTAACTTCTCTTTCAACTATGAGGTGGTGGATCTTTGGTCTTAGTTAAGAGAATAAGCTGTCTGAAGGGGTCCTCTGTAGCCTAATCAATGAAAGAGACTTTGGCTCTGATAAACTCTCATCCTGCACAGTTAAAGGGACAGGGCTTCCTGTTTAAAGGAGAGTAACCAGCTTTATTAACTTGAATTACTGGTTTCCAAATAGAGCAGTAAGTTCCTTCGATGCTTGTGGATGTTCTGCACAACAAATGTTCCATATTCAAATACATTTAAATATGAGAGTATGCAGCAATTCCAAAGTTATTTTTTATTTTTGCCAAGCCCTTCAGGGGCACATTGGTCAGTCTTAGCCAGTGGTTCTCAGCTCTGGTTGCACATGAGCATCCTCTGGGAGCTTTTAAGAATATGGATGACCAGGTCACCACACCTTAGATCATGTGAGTCCCAATCTCTGGGGCGGGTTCCCAGCATCAGTATTTTTTTTTTAATAGCTCTCCATATGATTCTTATGTGAAACCAGGGTTAAGAAGGACTGGTCTAGTCTGAGCATGGATTCAGGCAAGATCTGTACATTTGCTTTTGTAATCCAGGTCACCATTTACAATTCAGATTATAGTGGTTGGCCTGTGTATATGAGTGGTTTTGTCTGCCACAGTGTCCGTTAGTTAGTCACAGTCAACCACGATCTGAAAATATTAAGTGGAAAGTTCCAGAAATGAACAATTCATAAGTTTTAAATGGTGCACCATTCTGAGTAGCGTGATGAAACCACACACCGTCGCACTGCGTCCCTCCTGGGACATGACTCATCCATGCGTCCAGCGTGTCCAGGCTGCATGCGCCGCCCTCCCCTGGCCCCTTAGTAGCCGCCTAGGTTATCAGATGGGTTATGGGAGAGAGGGAGACCACATTCACCTAGCTTTTATTACAGTATATTGTTATAATTGTTCTCTTTTATTTGTATTTATTGTTGCTAACTCTTACTGTGCCTGATTTATAAATCAAACTTTATCATAGGGTCGTACGCATAGGAAAAGCATCGTCTGTACTCAAAAGATTCACCACTAGCCGTGGTTTCGGGCATCCGCTGGAGTCTTGGAACGTGCTCCCCATGGAGGAGGGGGGTGTATCAGTTCTGAGTCAGTGCTGCTAAGTATGATGGGAGGCCAACCCTCATAACGGATCGCACTGCTGCTCTTGAGCCAGGTGGCCTGGCTTTGTCCACTGACTAGTGTTGTGACTTCAGGCAAGTTATTTTAACCTCTCTGTGCCTCGGGTTCTCAGTTTGTAAATGGGAGTGACAATAGTTGCATGGTAGAGGCTAAGGTAGACACCCAAAAGGAAATAAAAACTGTACACTTTATGATAGTACCATCATGGTCGTCGTTCTGTTGTGAGTCGTGGTGGCTGCGGCAGTGGTCCTCGTGGGGACCAGGGTGAGAAACGGGCCGCCGTGCTCGCGCTGCAAGCAGGACCTGGGCTGACTGGGACACCAAGGACTCCGGTCAGCAGCGTCACAGCGTGCTTCTGCAGAGTCAGAGCTTCCCGATGATGGGGAATGTTCTCCGTCAGGTTTTCCGGAAGACGCCGAAGCCCAGTTAACCTCCTTCAGTGCATCAGCTCTCTTTGTTCTAGGTTAAGCACAGGCCCCAGTTCTGCCCACGAGGGACCTGGGCTGAAGGGTGAGGCTGGGTTTCTGCGGGACCGCTGGGGGAGGGGGGTGTGCGCTCTGGGTGGCAGCTGGCCCGACGCCCCACCCCCACCCCCTGAATGACACGGCCTGTGGTGGCTATTTCAATAGGAAGCAACGGCTCCATAAACCAGTGTTCTGGGCTAATTGTGTGAAAAATAAATATAATTTGAGTATGTGGGATAGCCTCAGAGAAAAATTAAAGTGCACAGTTAAGCAGTTTCTATTTGGTCTTCAGCTGATGATGAAATAATTTGAGGTAGCTCTGGTCACTGAGGGTACAGTAGTAGCAAGAGTCCCTGACTCTGGAGTTTAGGACAAGTGTGGACGTTACCTGGATGTATAGGGTCTTTAACATGCAGTTCCCATCAAGATCGCCTCCAGCTGCAATTGTGGAAATGGGTGGAATATTCCTGGGAGGAGCTTACAGGGCTGTAAATCTGAATAACATCTTTGTCTCGGGAACTTATACAAGAAACTGGGTTCTTCCCCCCTTTTCTCCTGCAAGCATTTTGCGGCTCACCATTGCAGACACTGCCTATCTTTGTATCCCACACAGTCCCCATGTTAATGGTTGTTTGCTAGTTGTGGTCATTTAATTGAAAAAAGCTGGCAGGAGATATTACAGGTCCCAATAGGTCATTTCTGTAGCAAGTACAGTGTTATTGCCTTTGACCAAACCCCTTCCAAGTCCAAATTAATTACAGTTCTTTAAATGTATTAATAACATATAAGGGTATAGATGGCGGATTGAAGAAAAGATGTGTGTGGCCTTCAGCTATGCCAGTCATCTGCAGTTCTGAGGGTTCCTTGCCCTGGCGTACTGCCAGCAGTGTGTTACCGAATTCCAGACGGCACGGTTCTGTTGGTACTTGTTTGCGATTTGCTCTGGGAATGAGGTTAAAGAGGATGCTAGAGTAAGGCTGGGATCCTCTCCCTCTCCTCTCCCAGAGTAGATCCTGGAAGCCTCCACGCCCTCTCCCCAATCAGAAAGCTTCCCCAACCTCGCTTGAGGATTGCGGGTTCAGCACAACTGCTCGCTCCCTGTGAGTTCCCACACGCCTACAAGTCCATGCTGCAGAGACCAGTGACATTGAACTCCCTCATGTGACCCGTGCTTGTCCTCCCTCAGACCCCAGGGCTGGGGCAAGTGTGGGCATGCATTCAAAGACTCAGTAGGTAAGGGCTGCATTTTTCATCAGCCTGCTTGTCTTATTTGTTTTATTCTCTGCGAGATTGTCTCTTTAAGAAAAAAACTTTTATCACAGAAATTTACATACGTGTGCACGCACGCGCACACACACGCAGACAATGGCGGAGTGAATCCTCCTGTCCCAGCACCCAGCTTCAATCAACACTCGCCACCATTTAGCCATTCTTGTTCTCTTTCTGTTTCTTTTTTCCTTTTTCTGTTTTGCTTAAGTATTTTAAAGCAAATCCCAGATACCCGATTTTACCTGTAAATATTCCAGTGCATACAGCATAACTTTAAAAAAAAAAACCTAACCACAATACCTTTAAGACACCTAACAAATTTAATAATGATACAGACCAGGTTCACTTGTCTCTAATTGTTTCACAAATGTTCATAAACAGCTGGGCAGTTTAAATCAGGATCCAAAGAAGATGTGTCCATTGCATTTGGCTGACCCAGCCCTAAGCATCTTTTAATCCACTACAGATCCTCTTCCTGCTTTTATTGTTATTTGTTTGCTGAAGAAACCAGATCATTGTCCGATAAAAATTTCCACATTATATGTGTGGCCCAGCACGTCTTCGCTGTGCAGTGTAATATGTTTCTCTTTCCTTCATACTTCCTATAAATTAGTCATTAGCTCTAAAGACTTAATGAAATTCAGGTTCAGTTGTATGATATCAGGAGGTGTAACAACTCTTAATGATGTCAAGATTGATCAGTGGGTTCAGGTATGTTCAGCCTGATTCATCCATTATGAAGTTCTCTATCTACCTGTTAACCTAATAGTTTTAGTAACCATTGATCATTACTGTCTATATTCATTAGCAGTTACAAAACAGTGATTTGGAATTCTATCATTGTTTCTGCATGTATTTGCTGTTATCCTGTATAGAAAAACTTAGCAACTATTTGGTTATAGCTCCTATAAGAAAAGCAGCATAAATGCCTTTTTCCATTTATTTATCTACTTCCAGAATTTTGAACTACACCAGCATCCTCCAAGAGTGACCAATGAGGCTTGCTTGTTTCTCATTGAATATTATTATAAACACTTGGGTTTTTGTTTATTTCATATGTGTGAGTCTATTATACTCATTACTCTTTCTGATGCTCAAGTATCTCATCTTTGGCCTGTGAGAGCCCTTCTAGTTGCCTCTGGTCACCTTTTAACAAAATTCTCCTTGTCTTTGATGACAGGATGAGATACCCCCAAACTCCTGGCCTAACCTGGAGCCAACTATTTCCACAAGGAATTCTGGTTCCTTTCTTTTTTTTTTTTTTTTTTTTGGTTCCTTTCCATGTATGTAAAGACCACAGTCGGGGCACTAGGGGTAGATTCTCCCTTAAGTGGTTCTATTTGTGTTGAAATGGTAACCTCATCATCCCGGCATCTCATGAGTCCTGCTGTCTGTGGGCATCTGGTACCTGGGTACTCCCTCCCCATGCATACTTACAACAGCCAGTGCTCTCTGCTCCAACCAGACCCTCCCTCCTCTCTCAGCCCTTCATCCTGCCCTTCTCAGTCAATGTCCTCACTCATCTTGGGGCGCCTGACACACCAATTAGGAAATACTTCCATAATGCTGAAGAGTGGTGACACTTTGACTATTTTTACTTTTATTTCTTGAATTGTTAACCTCCTATAGCTATCCAAGCCTTTGGTCCACAGATCTAGTTTCTTTCTTAACTGACCAACACTACTTTGAAACACCGTGGCAATAGCCCAGCCACCAGAGCCGGGAGGCTTCCTCAGACCAACAGTGCCATCAGGTGTGTGTGTTTCCCTGGGAAGCATAGCTGGGCGCGTGTTGAAGTTAGTAACTAGTGTTGCAGGGTAATAAGAAAAAGTGTTGAGCAGTTAGTTTATCTTCATCATTTTTAGGCCACATCAGATGAGGACTGTGGACCTTCTCTCGAGAAAAATGCACATTAAGTTTTATAGACAATTTCATGGACTCCAAGGACCTCAAAATATCTTGGAGTTGAGTTTGTTTGCACAGACTAGGTCCTGATTTGCCTTGGCTTGTTGGAGGCAGCAGGATTTGGAGGTGGGGCAGGAGTCTGGACAAGAAGACACACAACTGGAACCAGGGTGCCGGCTTTAAGTTGCTCCCCTGAACGGTATCTATTCTTTGGTCTAGAGCTATTCCTAGTGGCAATCCATGAACTTCCTTCTACCTTCCTTCCTCCCCCTTGCCCTTGCCCTCACCCCTGCCCTCGCCCCGCCCCCCCTTTCTTTTTTTTTTAAGGTACAATGACACAAATTATTATATTCATTTCAGGTATACAACATAATGATTTTGTGTTTGTATACACTGCAAAATGATCACCACAATGTCTGGTTACCATCTGCCACCATACAAAGTTACATTTTTTTTTCTTATGATGAGAACTCTTAGGATTTACTCTGGGATCTTTCAAAGTACGCATTACAATATTATTGACTATAGTCACCATGTTGTACATATATCCCCATGACTTACTTATTTTATAATCGGAAATTTGTACCTCTTGACCCCCTTCATCTGTTTCATAGACCCCACAACCACTCTTACCCTCTAGCAAATACCATTTTGTTCTCTGTGACTATGAATTTAGTTTTGTTTGTTAATTTTGTTTTGCTCTTTAGGTTCCACATATAAAGAAAGTTATATAGTATTTGTCTTTCTCTGGCTGACTTATTTCACTTAGCATCATTCCCTCAAGGTCCATCCATATTGTCACAAATGGCAAGATTTCATTCTCTCTTCTAAGTGGTATTTCGTTGTATATATGCACCACATCTTCTTCATCCATCCATCCATTGATGGACACTTAGGTTGTTTCCATATTTTGGCTGTTGTAAATAACACTGCAGTGAACATAGGGGTGCATGTATCTTTCCCAATTAGCTTTCATATTCTTCGGATGAATACCCAGCAGTGAAATTGCTGGGTCACATGGTAGTTCTATTTTGAATTTTTTGAGGAAACTTTACACTGTTTTCCATAGTGACTGCACCAATTTACATTCCCCCAGCTATGCCTGAGGGTTCCCTTTTCTCCATGTCCTTGCCAACACTTGTTTCTTCTTTTTGATAATAGCCGTTTCTGACAACTATGAGGTGCTATCTCATTGTGGTTTTGATTTACATTTCCCTGATGATTAGTGAGATCGAGCATTTTTTCTTTTCTTTTTTTTTATTAAGTGGAATGAGAAATATTATCTGCTAATTATAAGAGAAGAAGAAAAAATTGAGACTGTCTCACAGCTGGTGAAATGAGCAGTAGATGATATACGGGTCTGTGTTGCAGAGTGACAGCTGGTTTGTGTTTATCAATAACTATCAAGTGAACTAGAAAATTGTGGAAATAATATTGCTTATTAACATCCCTTCTGAATAACGCAGGCTGTTGGGTCTATCTCATGAAAAGAAAAAAAAACTGTCCTCTTTACCATGTGCAGGATACTGAGGGGATAAAGGGGCTTGTTCACAGGATGTGGACCCAGAAAACTCACTGCTGCTGAAGTCTGATGTGACCTTTGTCTCCACAAATAAAAAAGCTGATAACCCCGGTGCCAGCACCGTATTTTTTAAACACATACACCACAAAGGACTCAGCTTACTGATCACTTCCAAGTACAAACTTAATTACCTGAAATGTAAGGTAAGAAATAGAATCACGAGGAGGGGAGGATTTAGGGTATATGGGGGCTTTGGTTACCTACCCCCAGTGTCCCCCAACAACGTCTGCCAGTAAACATCCTCTGTGCCATTGCCCTGACTCCTCGATGGAGTTTCATTGTTGTCGGTAGTAAGGTCATTGTGGCGACCACTTACTGAGCGCTTCTATGTACCAGGCAGGGGCCAAACACTCTCTGTTAGCGGGCTTGTAAAACCCTCCGCAATATCCCTACGTGATAAATGTTTTTATGATCCTATTTTATAAGTAAGGAAACAACATACTCAGATCACATCCCTAATAAGTGGGCAAGGTGGTCTGGGAACCAGATCTGTCTGACTTTTTTGCTGGCCTCTCGGGATTTTGTTTATTTGTTTTTGTTTTGTTCTTTTCTAAAAGTTTAAAATGAGGGACTCCTGTGCTTTGACTAGAACTGTTCCCAACCACTCTTCATCCTAGAACTCACATATGCTGTCAGGGAGGCTGGAAACTGGCCACAGCACCGTTACCAAAAGGTAATAATTAATGAAAACAGTAACACTTAAAGAGGTCAGTGACACGGAGCGTATGTTTCTCTTGGACTTTCTAACACTCTTTAAATAATGTGTTGGTATCAGCAGAGGCCAGAAAGAATGCAAACAGACTTGAACAGTTTTAACCTCTGGGAAGAAAAATACAAAAATAAAGCTGTTGTCATAGCCTTAAACAACTACTTACACTCCTTTTTCTATGATAATAATTGTGATAATTACTACTTATTGTGGCCTTTTGTGTGTGTGTGTCAGCTAACATACTTATCTTGGATTATCAACAATCCCAAAAGATAAGAATTGTTGTCTCAGTTTTACAGTTGAGGAAGCCAAGACTCCTTAAGGTGAAGAAGTTGTATCTCTGTATCTTAGACTTTCCCTCTGTGACATTCAGCATGTTCCAAATACACAACAGAAGTAACAGGAAAAACAGCACAGACTGATGAACACTTCCAAGACATCTATACAGAAATACCCTCTGATATGTCACAAGCAATAGAAGACGAGCCTCTCCTATGCTGGGTACATTGCCATTAATGGCACCACGCAGCAATTAAAGTACAGGCAAGTCCACATTCTTTTTAAAAATTGGATGCCCTTGATATAACCTATGAAATGCTCTCTGCAAAGACTTAGAAAAGGGGCCTATGCCTTTTCAGGGCTGCAGCGGTATTGCCAACAGTCATGTCTGGGAGTGATTCTGGGGAATTCCTCCAACCCTCTTTGTGGGTAGCAAACCTGAAACTCCTCAGAAGGTTCTAGGGCCAGAGGCTGGGCATCCAGACCTCAAGTCCAAGAGGCCCTACATCAGGACCTTTCTCCCTAGCATCTGGGATGCATTATTTAACTTCTCTGGACCTGCATCTCATTGACTATAAAAAAAAATTTTTTTTTCACCGGTATGGCAGGAAAACAGTGCTAGTCATTTGCACAAGTCACACTGAGCTCCTTAGCAAAACACATGAGCTAGCTGGATTATTTTAAAAGTGGAAATAGGCTTGTTAAGGGAGAGAGGTCCAGCCGCCAGTACACCCTAGGTTTCCCCCATCCTGTGATCCCTATTTCTCTGCACCCTTAATGACTTGACTAAAACGTGAGCTTTCCCTTTTCTGCTTGTGAGAATGTGACTCTCCGAGTTTGTAGATAGTGCCTGCCCTCAGCCCACCTTCGTAAAGCTGCGAGAGGGCCCTGCCAATCGGTGGTTACCTTGTGGCTTCAACCTGTCAGTTCAACAGAGCAACTGTAAGAGGTACCTTTAAATTCATGAGAGGGAGGGACGCGGTGGAGCCCGTGTGCCTGAGTGTCACTTCCTGCCAGTTCACCCACACATGGAGCCTTTTGACAGGTGGCTTGTTGACATTGTCAGGTCATTTCGTATCGGCCTCTGAGACTGCGCACTTCTCCTTTCTACTCCTTACGGCTTGTTCGTTGAGGATTCTTTTAAACACCTGTCCCCCCTTCTCCTTAGTCTCTCTTCCCTCTCTTTCTGCTTCTTTCTTCGTTGCCTCACCTTTTTATTCTCTCCTCCCCTTTCCACCTTTCTTCTCAGCATTTTGCTTCGCCACCACATCACTAAACCTAGGGGGTGACCATGGAAAGACAAATTCCAGCTGCAAACGTGGCGCACAGCCTCAGCTCGGAAAGGACTTGGGAAAACAAGCCGTGAGAGACTTAAGAAGAAAGCCCAGAAAGATGGGATTTGCTGTGAGATCTGTCTTACAATAAAAATTCTGCTATCAAGGAGAATCTTTTTAATTTTTTTCCCCTGATATAGTCTGAATAATTTATACCTAATGCCAAGAAATTATATATAATTAGTCTGGGTAATGTATAATTTCCATTTGATTATATATATTAAAGTGATTAAGGAACTTCAGTTTTTCACTAGTAAATATCTGCCTTCTTTGTTTCGTTCTGGGTCTGTAATGACTGTTTGTATCAAGTGCAGGACTGGTTCAGGACTGAAGGGAGCAAAGGTTGGAGTGCTTTAACCAAGTTCAGTGGTTAAAGTCACGTCTGTGACTGCGAGATAACATGAAGTTAGCTACGTCGGGGACGGTGGGGGCTGAGGGGAGATACGCTTAATCTAAAACCATCATGTAATTGTGCATGACTTCCAATAAGAAACTTGAGGCAGTGTAGGTGGAAAACCATACCTTAAAAAAGGCATACAACAAAGTATATGACATCACTAATATTTTTAATATTGCGTAGAATAAAGCGAAACTTTTGACATTTCAGTTTTTAATTGACTTCCATTTGCTTTTTATAGAGTGCTTGTCTGTGTTTATTCCCACATATTTTATAGCACTTTTTCCTTTTTCAGTTAGAGGATAGATTTCACCCTTTATCTTTGCAGGTAGCTGATCCAAGACATTTTTATGTAAATGTATTAATTAATTGGTAGCCTTCATTTGAAACTTAAAAAGGAAGTAATCCTTTTTGAGAGGCATTAACAGTTTTTTAAAGCCATAAACAGTTCTTTGCTTAAGCACCTTGTCACACAGTTAGAAATTATTTGACAGCAGTAATCATAATAAAATGCATGACTCCTTACCAAATCACATTTTTTTAGAAGTAATTAAAAGAACCTATTCATTAGAAGACGATGCAGAAACTTCGCTTGCAAAAGAATCACCATTTTTGGAAACTTAATGGTACATAATGACAAAACTTTGGGGCACATAACATCACGAGTTCAATTTCCTACTAAACGGCATTTGTGATTAGGCATCGAGCTACCAAATGTACTGGTTTTGCGGAGAGGCAGCTACACCTGGCCTCCTTTGAGAGCCTTTGAGCCTCTCTGCCTTCCAGCCCTGTGATTTATGCAAATCAGAAAGCTGTGGCGGTCCCCACTTCCTAGCCAGGACGGAGTAATCCACTTCCTTCGGGTTCATGTGACCATGCAAATTTGAGCACTCCTGAATAGTCCCGGAGGGGCTGTGCCTCTCATTATCCCTGCCCCATTCTCTGGGCAGTGCAAGCATTCAGACTATGAATGGACAAGGGTTTAATTACTCACCACATCTGTCAGATCAGATTCAACTTGAGAATGAAGAGAATCCCAGACAAGCTCAGTCGTTTCTTTGCAATGTTCCTCATGGCCGAGGTCATCCAGCCGCAGCTTCTAGGGAATATTTTCCATTCTTCGTTTTAGGGCCCTTCTGGAAAACAGGGACTCCAGCTTTTGGACATCCATGCCTGGGCCTTCCACCTTGTGTGTGGCCTTTACAATGTTAATTAATCTTCCTGACGATGCACTGAGAGTCAGGGAGCCCTTTATTCCCGGAGGAGTACTGATGACCCATATGAATGCCAGAAAGTTTTCCTTACCGTTTCCTGATCCGCGTGCTCCCCTCTCTGTGTGCTTTGCTTCTTCCCCCTCCCCTAATATGTCTCCCACATGACAGGCTGACTGCTCACATTACCAGTTCAGCCAGAGTTTGACATAGCAAAGGCGGATGGTCCCCAAGTCGCAGATATACCTACAAGGAATAATGTCTTTTGCAAATTAAACATTCCCAAGGCTATCAGCCCAGGCCTTCCGAGGAAAATGTGCGTAATAGCAGGTAGAAAGGAGTGTGTCCGCGGGGCGCCAAAGAGACAATTACACGTGGTAACTAGACGCCAGCTGCTTCCCTTTCTTTCTGTGCTGGAAATATTTGGGTTAAAGAGGAGACGCTTGGTCTGTGCAACTCCGGAATACTCCGTTCCATGGATTGCCCCGGTGTCTTTTGGGTCTGTTTTTGTATGTTCATTTGTTTTTGTTTTTTTATCTTTTGTAACTGAGGTGAAATTCACATGACATAAAGTTAACCCCTTTAATATGCATCATTAGTGTCATTCAGTACAATCACAATGTTGTAATCTATAACCATCCCCTCTGTCTGGTTCCAGACATTGTCACTGTTCAAAAAGAAACCCCTGTGCCCATGAAGTTACTCCCCAAGCTCCCAACCCTTGTCTCTGGGGATTTACCTATACAACGTGTGACCCTCGTGACTGGCTTCTTTCACTTAGGATAAGGTTTTTGAGGTTTGCCATAGCGTTGTGCTATGGCATTTTCTGGGGTGTGTGTGTGTGTGTGTGTGTGTCAGAGAGACGGGGGGAGGATCCTTCTCACCCTGTCAGAACTATTCCTCTTCCTAGGTTCTTGGTCTTGGAGGGTGTCGTCACCATCTGTGGAAGCCTGAGCATCTCTTGGACCCGTCTTGCTTTCTCACTCCTGTTGTCTCCCTGCTCTCTACGTTCCACTGATTCCACACCTGAACTCCCCCACGTTATTTCTCATCTCCGTGCTCCCTGATCCCGCCCCTTTGCAGACACCATGTGGTCTTCAGCTGGTCTTTCTCCAGTGCAGACCCATCTGATGGCGTCACTGCCCTGTGAGCGCCAGCCGTCCCAGGCTGCCCTCAGGCTGTTCCTCCACTGGGTCTCTGCCATCCCCACCTGATACTGCTCTTTTATCCGACGCCCTTAGACTGCTCAGGGTCTCTCACCAAGGGACACGCTCACTCTTGCATGCCTTTTTGTGTCCTGTTTCCTCTCTAACGTGTCCTTTGTCTTCCTTCACCGTTCACTGCATCGTACCTCCCCGATCAGGGGAGTTCCTCCTTTGTTTCTTTTTTTTTTTTTTTTTTTTTTTTTTTTCGGTATGTGGGTAGCTCCCTGACCGGGAATCGAACCCAGGCCGCAGTGCTGACAGCGCCAGCGCCGAAGCCTTAAGCCACTGCACCACCAGGGAACTCCCGTCCTCCTTCGTTTCTAATCCCGCGGCTGGTTACTTAGCGTTAGTACTTACCACAGCCAGCCTTCAGGAAGCTTCCCCTTGCCCACTAAACGCTGATCTCCGTGAGGCAGGCTGAGCACACGTCCTGTTCTAACAGAAAACAACGGGCCTGTCCCGTTTCAGACGGTGCGTCCGGTCAGCCTCATCTCACCGGGCAAATCCAAGGGGTCCCTAGGCTGATCCTATGTACAGTTTGAAACATGACAGTCCTGTCGTTTTCCGTCCCCCTTAAAACAGTACATCTGGTCAGCCTATCTTGAGGGCAGAAATGTCGTTTTACTCGTTTGGTTGTATTTCTAACACCCACGACCGTGTAGGTCCTCCACAAATACTTCGTCAAATTGTACTTTTCTCTCCCAAGGAAAAGCGTGGGCCTGTAAGGAGCCCGACGTCATGGAGAGAACCTGTCTGACCCAAAGTAACCAGGACTAACATTTAAAATCATAATTATTTCGATCTTCTATTGAATTTAAAGTTACCCGCAGTGGTATACCAGTTTCAATTAGCAGAAAATGCAGCTTGGCTTTTTTTCCTGCTCAGATTATGGTCCTCATTACAAATCTCAAGAGGTTTACATGCCGTTGCCAAAACTCTTCTTTTTGACAAATTGCACAGGAGACATTTTGGGATCGTGTGATGGGGTTGACTGAATTTAGGCCAAGTTCTGTACCCTGATATCACTCAAAACAAAAATACAGATAGATGTAGGGCTACTCAAAAATGCATCTATTTATTTTATCTCAGCTTTCCAAATGCATTGTCTTTAAAAATAATCAACTGGATTCTTTTTAAATTAAATGCCAAGTAAACAATGCAAATAAAACTATTTTGTTTGCTGAGAAGTAATTGAAAATCTGCAACGAATTACAAATTGGCAAGCTCTGAGCCTACACAAAGCTGAAACCCTGTGCTGATGCATTGTTTACAGCTGGGTTCAAAACTGGTTTCCCTACACCAGCCGTCCACAAGTTATTAATCAATACTTTGCCAAGTTCCATACCTCACCTTCAAAAAATGGTAATAAACATTTGATTTTCAATATGGGCTTCATAAACAAAGCTGTTAAAAACTAGGGGAGGTGGTGTAATTGGTTAGAACACACAAAGCCTGTTCTTGAGTTACGTGAATGGGCTTGGCGTTTAAATACCCTGTCCCTCCTTGGCTACTCAGGAATCCTGCAATTTAGTTGAAATTAATATTTTGTCAGTCTGGTCATTGAGTCCCCTGTGGCACTCCACTGACATATTACAAGACCTTTTTAATTGAAATTCTGGAAAAGCCACGTATCGCAGAGAGACAGAAATCAGCGAATTTGATTTGCTATCACTACGGGTAGGTGAAGTTGAATTTACAACTAACTGTAATCTAAGTGGTGAAGTTTAAAATGTGTGTGTGTGTGTGTGTGTGTGTGTGTGTGTACGTGCACGCGCAAAATCTGACCCTTCCAAACCTCTCCAACTTCATCTCCTATTGTCCCTTCTCTTCCAGCTGCCCTACATTCACTCTTGCTCAGTCCTTCCCCCTTGCTGATCTGTTTTTCTGGAATGTTCTTCCTCTGGTTCTTCACTTGGTTGGCTCCTTCTTCTCCTTCAGGTTTGAGTTTAATGTCACTCTTCAGAAAGGCTTTTCCTGTCCACCTTACCTAATATCTTATACTTTCTTCTCTTTCTTCATTCACTTACTTGAGTATTGTGAGATACCTCAACTGGACTGTAAGCTGTCCAAGGACAGACACTTTGTTTATCTTGTTTACTACTCTAATCCAACCCATAAAATAGTGCTTCTCACATGGTAATTTCTCAGTCAGTATTAGATGGATGGATGAATGGGTGAATGGATGGATGGATGGATGGATGGGTGGATGGATAGTAGGTGGATAGATAGATGAGTAGGTGGATGGAAGGATAGATGGCTAGACTAGATGGATGAATGAGGGAATAAAGTAATTGGTTGGGACAGCAACCGAGTTAAGACAGAAATTGAGTGTTAGGGAAAGCATGACTCTAAAACTATCTCCTTTGATAAGAAACTAAAGCCTGTCCTAAATTCCAAAATTGGAGCCATCTCTCCAAACTGGGGTGCATTCAGAGGTGAGAGTGGTACGAAGTACTACATAATGAATTCTCTTCAACTTTCATGAGGCTTGTTTTGTAGAAAAACGATTAGATCTATTGCTATGGCCCCAAAGGCTTAATCCATGACCAGTGGGCTGAAATTACTGGAACCCATATTGTGGCTTAATATGAGAGAAATTTCTCACTGTGAGAGCTGCCCTGAGTGGAAAATGACTAGCAAGATGATGTTGGTGGAAATATTTATATATACACAGCGCCTGACTCTTTGGCAAGGATGCTTATCATAGGGGGTATTGGCATCAAATGAGCTGTGGTTCTAGATGACTGTTCTGGCTCCTTCCCACCCTGAAGCACTGTGATTCCATAATGATCAAAGGAGAAGCCTGCTCATGACAGTTATTTTTCAAAGGAAAAATTCCAATGAGATGTAGATTATTCATTTTGTCCCATAAGAAGATAACTAAAAAGTGATAAAAATGAACTGAAAGAAAATGTTCTAGCAAAATAATAGGGCTGAATTCTGAAAGTCCCTTTCCCACTTCGGTTCCCTGGGATGCCTTAGACAGGACATGCAGTATTTTAGGCACATTGTGAGCAAGGAGCCTGCCTTCGCTGGGGGGAGGGGGCGGGCAGGGACAGCATGTAAGGTCTTAGCCCAGCTCTGTGATCTTAAGGCAAAGCCTCTATGTGTGAAGCGCAGTGGGACCTCCAAAATAGAACAAGAGCACTCCATCCATGCGAAGATGACTGTCGAGGTCACTGAGACCTACAGCGATCTGGCAAATTAAAGCTGTCCGTGGCTGCCTTTCCTTTCAGGACATACTTTTGAAGATCAAAAAAAAGTTTATAAATTGACGATTTGTCCGTTGCTGAGTCATTATTCTTGCAGTTCTTTTTTGCTTTTCCTATTATTGTTGGTTTGATACCTGAGCCATAGAACTGTTGCCTTCCCATGAGTGTGAGGGAGAGAGCCGAGATGGAGCCCTGCCCCCAGTAGGCAGATGTACGTAGGCATGGATGTGTCAGCCCTCCTGCAGGTCCGCAAACATCTGAGACCAGGGTGCACGCCCTGTCTGATTAATGAAGTTTGGCTCGTTCACTGCCCCACAATCCAGTTCTTTCCCTTGCCACTGACTGGGGGGAGTGGGGTACTGAAAGTGGAGCGGGGGAAGAGAGTTTGGATTCCTCACTTGGTTTCTGGCCAGTCTGATCCATCATCTTACAGGGACAGCCTCAGTTGGACCACGTGTGAACAGAGTGGTCACTGGCCAAGCCGCCCTGATGTTCTCTCTGCCTGGCTCCCGTCATCAATGCAGATCTTACTCCTCTTACAAGGCCCAGCTTCCACGTGACCTTCTCTTTGGGGCTCCCCCCAGCCCTCAGGCAGGATACCCATTCTTCCCTCTGCACCTCCTCGCTCTCTTCCACCTCACACCTGTTGGTTGGTGTTAGAGATCACTCTGTGCAACTTGACTCTCCTCCGAGGCCGTGAGATCCTGGAGGTCAGAGATGGCATTTCCTTTTCCTTTATGTCTCCAGGACTCAGCACAGTTCCTGGTACATAAATAGGTCCTGATGAATTGGAGAAAAAAATTACTAGACACCTGCAATAGCAAAAAACATTAATATTTTGTAGAGCGTGATCAAGATGTGAAGTTCAATGTGAAACTGATCTTCCCCAGTATGACCTGATCAAACAGTGACAGTTCCTTTCTCTCATGGGCCTCCTGGATCTTTATGGTTATTTTATTATATGGTTGTTTACCTAATAGTTTACAAGATGGCAGAACTGTGTTTACCTTGGACTTGGGGCTGTTCTCTATTAAGAAGCTTTCAGCAGAGCCCAGGAGTCAAGTTAGGGCACTGTGGGCAGAAGACCATGGGAGACGCTGTGGGGAAAGCATTCATGGATAAGAAATGTTTTATTACCTGGCCCCTAAGTCTTGTGGGGTTAAACAGTGACCTAGCTGAATGATCCCACAGTGCGGCCTCAATGCGTCCCAAGGCCTGAACTTGCTCTGCATGGGCTCCAGTTCCCAATGACGCATGTAGCTTCTCAAGGTCAGGGACCACCATGCTGTCAATCAGATGGAGCAGGTGGAATGTTGCTCAGCTGCACCTCTGGTCGCATTTCCCAACACCTCCCTATCCCACAGTGACCGGTCTTTGGCATGCTATTTCTGCCACCTTGTTGTCTCAATGGCTTGTCTGGGGTCTCAGTGGCCGTGCATGCGGAGAGCCTAGCCCATCCTTTTTTTGTCAGGACAAGTTCAACTTCACCTCCTCTGGCCTTATCAAGCCCTTAGTTTCCAAAATTGTTACTCAGCCACTTGGGGAGTTGAACTTGTCTCTCCCTTCCCTAGATCCTCCCAGCTGAAAATAGTGAGAAAAACAAGTAACGGTGGTGAGGATGTCCACCTTCCCCATTCTTCCCGGTCTACCCTGACCTAGACGAATGAGCCTGTAGGGTCTTGTCAGCTGCATTTCGTGCGGCTGGTGGGTGTCCGGCAATCCCCGCTTCGAGCTCAGCTTAAAGGAACATATGGCCCCAGCTTCTTCAATGCCACAGATGAGGGACTTTCTCATGTGAGGAGACCTAACAGATGAAATATGGTTTTCTCAACCTCTTTTCATTCACCATCAAAATAACAAGTGATGTCTTGTCTTTCAACAGAGACGCTCTTTTTTACTCAGCTACTCAGCGAAGAATGTGCCGTTGTCTTAACCGTCGATTTTTATTTTATTTGTAAATTGTGCGTGCTGCACGCTACGGAATACTGAAAGGCCATACACCCTGGCTTGTTAGCTGACACAGAGTATGTGTGATTACAGATTGTTTGAATAACAGTAGGCTATTGAACTGCTATCCAGATGTGTGTGGAGTTAACTGTGGGAATGTCCACAAAGGAGGATTATCTTATTGCTGGGTCCAAGCCCCCCAGAAAGTAGAAACGTAAGTGTGGCAGCTACTCAAATAGAACAGTAATTACAAATGGCTCCTCAGAAGCAAAATTAACCATGTTTAAAAATTATACATTGCAATTAAGGCTGACTTTCTTCTCCTAAAGTATATCAGGCAAAGAAAATGCAAACAACAACAACAAAAGAATTTGCAACTTTGAATGGCCTTTGGGCATGGTTTAGTCATTTTATGTTTTTAAATGTATAGAAATTGAGAACATTGTTCATTCATGGTCTCCTAGATCCCAAAATCCCAAGACTCCTAGTTGTCTTCTGATGCACTTTGTCCATGTTTCTTACCCTTCCTTCCATTCTGTCTGCTATTCGGGATACCATACTGTGGAATGGTTGGCATTCGTAGTCCTGGTTGTGGGAAAACAATTCAGAAATTCTCTGTGGACATTTTCTTTGAAAGATGTTTGAACCACAGTGAGATACCACTTCACACCCATTAGGATGGCTAAAATAAAAGAGAAACAGTAACAAGTGTTGGCAAGGATATGGTGACATCAGAACCTTCATACAGTGCTTAGGACAATGTAAAATGGCATAGCCACTGTGGAAAACAGTTTAACAATTCCTGAAAATGTAAACATGGAGCTACCATAGGATCCAGCATTTCTGCTCCTAGTATATATACCCAAGAGAAATGAAAAATCTACATTCATGCAAAAACTTGTAAATGACTATCCATAGCAGCATTATTCATAACAGTCAAAAAGTCGAAGCCACCCAAATGTTCATCAGCTAATGAATGGAGGAATAAAAATACAGTATAGAAATTGGCCATAAAAAGGAATGAAGTACTGATACAACCTAATTGAAATTTGAAAATATGCTGAGTGAAAGAAGCCAGACACAGAAAGCCACATGTGGCAGGAATCCATTTGCATAAAATGTCCAGGATAAGCGAATCTATAGAGAAGGAAGGTAGATGAGTGGTTGCCTAGGGCTGGGGGCTGATGGGAAAGGGGGCGTGGCTGCTAACTGGCAAGGGATTTCTTTTCAGATGAAAATTTTCTAAAACCGATTGTGATGATAGTTGTACAACTTGATGGTGAATATACAAAAAAACAGTGAATTGTATACTTTAAATGAATGAATTGCATGGTATATGAATTATACCTCAATAAACATGGTATAAAATCAAAGTAATATTAAGATATTTTCAGGTAAATTTTTTGAAGATATTTGGAGGGGACTTTATTTTCTTAGATTATATCATGCCTCATATTATAGTATCTTCAGAAATCATGTATCTGTACTTTTTGACAGCATGAAAAAGAAGGGAAAATGGTTTTGACCTTTTTTTCCCCCTGGAATGAAAGATCTGTTACTTCTTCAACAGTATCAACACTTTCTTGTTTTTATGTGGGTAGTTCCCTGGCTGGGAATCGAACCCAAGCCTCAGCGTTGACAGTGCCAAAGCCTTAGCCACTACACCACCAGGGAAGTCCCAGTATCAACACTTTCTATCTCTAGTTGGAATCTACAGCAGCAGGTTGGCACCCAGCCGTCAAATACCTAGATTTACCTTTGTGCGATGTAACTCTCTTTAGCAATGCGTATTGGAATGTATCATTTGAGCCTATTTCAAATTCTGCAGCAAGCAAGTCAGAAAGAATTCTTAAGTCATGAAACATCAACCAAATCAGAAGAAACAAAAGAAACAAATAGGAAATCGGCTCTAGATTCTCTTTGCACTTTACTTTCTATAGTTTAATCTAAAGAAAAATGTGGAATTTCCTGCAGAGTGATTAATAGGCCAGCGTAGTGACCCACGGGAACTCTGAGCTTGACCTTGCAGGTAAAGGCTAACTGGTACGTTAAGTTGATTACACAATTTCCTCTAAATAAGTTGACAAGTGGTTTGCACAGTTGCCTTGACTTTTGCCCTTATAAATGCACACTTCTAAATGACTTGCTTTTTTAGCTAAAGCAATCCTTATTTTAGATGTGACATGTGTTAAGTAAACAGCCTGATAGGGAACCCCAGCTTCCTGGCATGCATAGCCAGGTCAGGTTATCTGAGTTGCTAGGGAACCAGAGTTTGGGGATCCTGAAACTCAGCTTTGACATGTTCTGTATTCGCAGGGTGTAAGACCCCCAAACTGTTTTACCCTCTTCCAGTCTGGTGCTTTGGAGATGGTGATTCCACAAAGGTCTTGAAATATTCCGGAAGTAGAGGCTGCTGAGTCGTTT
The DNA here is from genome assembly GCA_004026885.1 of Lyroderma lyra. Taxonomy (NCBI): domain Eukaryota; kingdom Metazoa; phylum Chordata; class Mammalia; order Chiroptera; family Megadermatidae; genus Lyroderma; species Lyroderma lyra. Next base: position 335,934 of record PVJL010000115.1, on the reverse strand, counting down.
GCAGTAATTGACAAGTACGCTTAATTTTAGTGGTTAATACAGATCTTTCAGGATGTCACGTCTATAAGAATACACAGTCTCTGATATTCCTCCTCAAAATATCATGAAGAAAGGTTTCTAGTCAGCATTTCTGGCCGGTGGCCATTTGCACAGGAAGAAAATGTACTCCTTTTATAGTCTAGAGAATGTAGTTTATGGAGATATTTTTGTTCACAGATGTGCTGCTTCCTTTTATTTAAGGGGAAAGTTACAAAAAGCCATTATAAATGAACATGAAATGTAGTTTCAGATGATAAATCAAAATGCTGCTTAGGAGAATCACTGTTTATTTGGAGATTTATAAGTCAAGCACCTTTATTGAAGCTAATATATCCTGATTTGATAAACGTAAAGAGCTTTGCTAACATTGTTGATTTAGCTGGGATCTATTTGTGTGTGTGCGCGTGCGTGTCTGCCTTCCCGAGTGAGTTAAACGTTTGGAAAATGAATTGGGTTTTATTTGTATGTACAAAGATAATACCACTTACGCGTTCCACATCTAGACTCTGACAAGCCTGGAGCTCATCCGGAAACCAGAACGGTGCTGGGGCTCAGAGGTGAAATTTAGCCTCCTGCCACCAACTCTGCAGAGGCTCCTCTGGAACCGGTGCAGGCCCCCTTAGAAATCATCTTTGCTCAGCTAGCTCTTACGTAAGGTGCAGTTCGGCAGCCTGCAAACGTTGACCACTTGCCAAAGATGACTCACTCAGGAATCTTTGTATTTGTCATTATTTCACTCAGCTGTCTTTAGGTATTTGGAACAGGAGGATTGCCGTTCTCTTCCTGGCTGGCTGTGTGCTGGGGCAGGGACTGGAGCTGCACCTACACTGCCATGTGACTGCTCCTTGCAAATGGTCAGTACTCAGCAAGCATTAACTACGAGCATCCTTGGCTCATGCTGCTGAGCCATTTCCCGTCCTCCCCAGCAGGCCAGCACCCTGGCACACGCACCCATGAGGCAGGGGGAGGTTTTCCACACTCAGCCTCTCTGCCTGCGGAGTTAGGCTCTCGTGAGGTTTGGCTCTAAACTCTGCATGGCAAGCCCGAGAGTCATGACCTTCCCACCACAGTGGGACAGCCAGGGAAGCTTCTTCTGCCTCTCCATCTTCTCTCTCACGAGAGTACCTTCTTAAACATGAAGCAAAACACAGTAGACTGGGTTAACCAGCACCCACGGGGATTGGTAGATGCCAGACCTGGTACTCTCAAGCAACGGGCCCAACTCTGCAGCAGCCAGCAGAAAATCAGAGATGTTCTGGTGCCGGTTGCTAGAGAGCGCCTGTTGCTTGAGTTCTAGTTAAGCGGGAGTCTACTTAGATAACTCCTGTTTCATACGTTTTTAATCAGTCATTTCAGAAATAAAACAGTGTAGGATGTGCTATAGTGAACACCCTTCTTCCCAGCACAAGCTTAAGAATTAATAGTTTACAAATAGAGATGAAGCCCCTACTCCACCTCGGGAGAAACTGTAATAGCAGCACTTGGGAGAGATCCAGGTGAAACCCTGGGAGCCTCCCTGTAAGAGGAAACAGACAGGGTAGGCTCACGCCTCCCTGTGTACTTTCCCTTCACTGATGTGAATTTCTTATATCCCAGATATTTGAACCATGAGAAACTGCTTATATTCATTGACTTTCAAACTTCAAAAGGGACAGTTTTACAGGGTTAGCCTCCCGGCAGAGAGACAAATGTCGGTTGCACATTGCAAGGGGAAACCAAAATCCAGCTCACGGCTTCTCTTGTCTAACTCGTCAGCTTAGACTAGAATTGGCTTCCCTGCCTCCATTCCGTCTCTGCCTGTTCGAATTCAGCCTCCACCCTCCTGTCACGAGTATGTATATACGAGTGCTGTCCAGAAAACAATTTAGCCAGAAATGCCTGTTTTTCATATTACAGGCTGGATGCTTTCCGGACAGCCCTCATATACGTGGTTGAGCTCTTACTACAAGCTGCCTGTGTCGCAGGGGCTGCCCGTTCACAGAACTCATCTGATTTCATCCTCACAAGGAAGTCTGAGCTACCCCAGGGCAGGTCCAGGCTTTGTGGGATCTGAAGCCTTTAGAGGCTGGGATAAATAACCCTCTCAGTAGCCCCAAGAGGAGGGGTTAAATTCAAAATTACATGTAAAAGTTCGTGTTTGTTTAGGTCCAGAAAAGAAAGTATAGCACACTTTTTAAAAGCAGGCCAACACTGCGTACACCACAAAGTCCAGAAAAATCTCATCATTTTGTTAATTTAACTGCTTGACACACATGTACCATACTTTTTGTCTCTATTTTTGGCTGTATAGTCTTTGGTCATTTCTTCATATAACAATTATTTCATGATATCATTTTTCTACAGAGAGAATAGAAAGATACCTCAGTCTTTCCTCTAACATGGTGGAGCAAAGCTTGTTTTTTTATGTATTATTGAAAGTATTTTTTAACTTCTTTTTGCTTTATAGTTCAGTATTAGTGATGTCACGTAAATTTTTAAGATGGTTGTCAAACAGGAAATATATCCCACAGTTTTTCCAGATATAAGCTGAAGGATTTGACATTCTTTTTCCAACTTCTAGCTCCACACACTTTTTTTCTCTTCCTCCCACTCACCTGCAGTGCTGGGTGCTCTAAGACGTGCTCTCATGACCTCTGACCTTGCCCCCTCCTGTCCCAACACTAGAGGGGCTGTCCGTCCCAGGACAGCTAGCAGTCATTGGACCAAGCATGGGAGTGGCGGAAATGTGTAACCACCAGGCTCCATTCGAAGGGACTCGCCTAACTCAACTGTCTCTTAGCGGGATCCCAAAATCACTCACAGCCGCGCGTTACCCAACACACGGGAAAGTCCGTATAGGAGACAGTAGTGCCAGTGGATTGCCCTTGATTTATCTTATTTTTACAAATTGTACAGGATAGTTGATGAAATGAACATATTTTGAGGGCAATAGGAGACTTGCTCAGGGTCACTCGGGTAGCAAGTGACAGAGCTAGGGTTTGAGGCCCAGCTCTTATCTACTGAATTATGTTAAGTCGCTTCTTACTTTAAAAAACCTTTCCCTTCTCTATCCTAGTTTAGCTCTCTCGCCATCAGTCAGCATGTGCTATGCAAAAAAAATGTGCATCCAAACCTCCAAACAGATTTGCTGTATTCCTGAGCACCCTTGGGCCAGCTTCCATGAAGACTCTAGAACTTAACTTCGGTGTGAAACAAATTTTATCATGATACCAAATTTCAGATAACTGTACATTAAACAAAATTCACTGCCTCTGCTCCACCCTGTTCTGAACATCACGTTGTTCGTCATTCGGCCAGGAATATTTCTCAGTCGGGGTAGACACAAGGGTTGCAGTCTTACAACGTTTGTTCCGGGGCCCCTGAGAGCCATAGTTGGGAAATGGTGAGACAGTCCTCATTAGAAGAGGACCGCCAGCAGCGACCCTGCTCTCAGTGCCCTGGCACCTGCAGGAGAAAGGCTTTCTCTGATAAACCCTCCAACGTCTACAACTGCGGTGTGCACACGGGCGGACTCATTCTCACAGAACAAGTGTGTTTGCCAAATCAGGGCTGAAGTATCTTGCAAGACCACTTGTTCCAGAAGAAAGACAGGATAAGGGAAGTGGCAGAAGCAGTTTGTAGGAAGGGAGTTTTTCACACTAACAAGTGTGAACTGATAAGCCTGACCTGTAAGGCGAATGTTGAGGGTCCTAAGTACACCTCTCAGGCCAAAATTAGCTGAGCAAATTTGATTTGGCTTTCCATTTTATAATGGAAAAAAAAAATTCCTGGGGAGAAAGAAAACTCAGTGTGTATTGCTGTCATGAATGACAGATTTGACTGCTTATCTGCTAGATTTTCCCACCAAGTAAGTCAATGGAATAATCTAATATGCCTGAAACGTAAGGTGACAGGATAAAAATAGAGTCATAATGATATTTTCGTCCTAACTCTGCCCCAGCCCCTGAACTGAGAGTGTTGATATTGCTTATTTTGTTCAAGCCTCACAAGAGCCCTGTGAGGCTGCTGCAATGTACCAATGAAGAAAACGAGGCTCAGAGTGAGTCCGCTGATGGCCCAGCCCGGCCACACAGCCGACAGGTGGCGGAGGCCAGATCTGCCCCGAGAGCCGGACTCGGGAGCCTGCACACTTATCGGCTCTGTTCTGCAGAGAGGTCCATCCCGTCCCAGGCCGTCTCCCTGCCCAGGACCCGCCTCGCCCCTCTGAACGGTTCTCGTCAAGGGGGGAACACTTCGAGAAGCTCTCTGAATGTCACTCCATGGTGTGTGTAAAGCAAACAGGGCTATGTTTATCACCTGCCACAAATGCCTTTATTAGCTAGTTTTTTCCTCTTCGGGTGCCTAGAATAAAACACAGTAATATTGGCAAGAGGCAAAATAAATATTTCTTGTCCCCTGACAGCTTTGCTGTTTGCTGGGTTCTTCTCCACCCCTGTTCGGAGGCCCGGGCTGTGTAAAAGGGGCCTCAACAGGGATTAGGGGAATGCGGCTGCTTCCTTCTGGCAGACGAAGGTTGCCTTGACGTATCTGAGGTCAAGGGGCTGCCTCCTTGAGGGTAAAACAGGGATTCCTTTGTATAACCCACTTGTACATTAAAAACTCACCAGGAGATTTTTCAGAGTTCTCAGGCGGGGCAGCCACACTCACGTGGCTCAGGGATAGTGGCATTCCTGTGCCCCACCAAGGATTCTGAGCGAAGCACCAGCCTGGGGCTCAGAGTCACCTTGGAGAGGAAGTGATGGGCCAAGGCCAAGGTGATGGGAGGGAACCTCAAGAGACTAAGTGCCCAAACCCCTCATTTTATAGAAGGAGAAACTGAGGCCCAGGGACAGGAAGTGACCTACTGCAGGTCATTCAGCTAGTCGTGGGGGAGCCAGTCCTGCGGATCCCTGCTGCCGCGTTCCCTCCGCTGTCAGCTGCCGCCACGCCTGCCTCAGGGTGGCATCACCCTGGCAGACAAGCGCCCCCCCACAGGGCATCGTAAATGCTTCAGGGCAGGTTACTCAGCCAGTGACCCCATTGGGGGCCGCACCAGGGACTGTGCTGAGAAGACCAACTCCCAAGAGCGGCTGCGTCCCGTCTTGTCAAGTGGTTGGATTCTCGGTGTGTAGCAATAAAAGAGCTATTGCAGTGAACTCCCCATTGCATTCCTGTGGTTGGTTTCTCATCTACAGTAATTCGTGTTATCGTGCTACCTGAACCAGCCGGGTTTTCACCAGACTTCTGTCCTCAGCACAGACGCGGGGGATTGCTCAGCAAGCTCTTTGTTGCTTGTTCTGAAAGCAGGAGGTGTCCCGGATGACTGTACACAGGAGCTATTGCACACGAGTGACACTTGTCACTGTTGTGCTCTTCAAGGTAGCTTGTTGAACTAAATATATTTGGAATGAATTGGGAAAAGTCAAGCTGTTATTTACATTAATCCATCTTTGCCAATAGAATCATCTTCTTCTTCTCCTTCTCCTTCTTCTTCTTCTTCTTCTTCTTCTTCTTCTTTTAGGAAATGTTTTTATCTTACATGCTCTAAACATGTTCTTATCCACCTTGGAGCAACAAATTTAGCTCATTCAAATCATGGAAACATACAGTGTAGAACCCAATTAGTAAAACCAGTCTTCACTATCAAACAAAACAATCAAAGTCAACCCATTTTCTAATAAAACAGGTCTGACTTCATTTTCTCACTTTAAATAACTGTTAGCATGTGTCCCTACACAGCTGTATCGCTTCTAAATTCTAAGGTAGGTGGGAAGCTGGTAGGGTGGGCATAGGTAGATGCACAGAGCATAGAGCTCCAAGCCTCTCTCTGCACTTGTCCATGAGAGACATCAGGTACTGCCCCCATTGGTACATCTGAATGACACTCTCTGCTTTGTGGTGATGACTCAAGAAAGCTGCATACTTTAAAAATAAGAGGTGATTGAAGAGGTAGTCATTACATTTTCAATGGACAAAATTATCAAAACTTGCACTGTTCAACCCAACAATATATCTGAATTCAGACCATCCCGACACAGGCTGAGCATCAGGCTTTAGCCTTGCCAAGAATACTAGTATGAGTTGAGCAGAGAGAAACACAAATCCCCAACTTGGCTGTGTGGGCCTCAGTTGAAGGAGTATGTCCTTACAGCAACAGTTCGTATTGTCTCTTAGCATGGTGCTATGGAGGTTTTTACACCCCAGGGCAAAGGTGCTTACTGGGAGAAGGCAGTTGAGTGAGGAGAGACAGTGACAAGAAAGTGCCGGCGTGAATCTTGGGTCACAGGCATATTCTCGGAAAATTAGTTTTAGCAAATACCACGTATGGAAGTTAGGGATCTGGAAATGGTTTCTCTTAAAGTTAATTGGACTCCAATTTGAAGACTTTATGAAAAATCACTACAGGTCCTGATAGAAGGACATGTACCATGATGTTTGTTACAACATCAAAATAGCAGGAATTTAAAAGCAACGTAGGTGTTCATGATGGGGAGAGTGTCAGTACAAGAGAATAGCGCCCAACGGTGAAATGAACCACACAAACACATACATGCATCTTTAAACTATTACGTTGAACCAAAGGATACTTTTTAAAGTGCTCCATATAAAGCATGACCTTTAAAATAGCACACATGCTTATAGATACGTAAGTATGTAGTAAAAGTATAAAAACATGGGTAGAAGCATACCTTCTGGGGAAGGACTATCACCTGTGTTTGTGGCACATTATCTTCTCAAAGGAACCGCTCAGCCTTGCTGTCTATTAAATTGATTGTTGTATTTCTAAAGGAAACAAGGAGTCTGGTTTGTAAATACATTCCGGTGGGAGAAAGGGCTTTAGTTTCCACTTCGGCTTTTGTGGGAGAATAAATGAGCTGACCTTCCCCCTAGGACACGCCAGCAGGCCCAACTGCAGGGTTAAGAGAATTTCCATCTTGGAAGGCTCTGCGTCTGGTTAGACTGCTTATCCCAAAGTCATCCCTGATCTTTGTTTTTAATGAAATTTGATAAATAAAGTATGTACATGAAGGCTCCTGTAGAATGGCCTTAATTTGTGCTTAGGAATGCATAATTTTATCAGGGTCTCTGTAATTAGATATTGTGCAATAGAATAAAAAGCAAATACTGCTTGTTCCATGGCAACAGCGGCCTTTGGTACCTCACTATCTTTGAGATAAAGAAGGTTTCCATAGACACACGTATGACATGGAGTTTTTTTAAATAGCCATCGGAGAAGAAAATGAAAGTTTCCCAATTGGTTTTCCCCCATGTTTAAGGATGAGTATATGAGCATGTGTTTTGTTCTCTTCTTTTTCTACTGCCTTGTAGAATTGGGGTGTTCCCCACTCCTCACCCTTTTATCTGTCTGAACTGTGAATATGGACATTGAAGATTTCATAGTCCTGTTGATAGTATTAATGCCTAAACTGGTGTTTGGTGTAAAGTGCTTGTATTTTGAGGGGAGAGGAAAGAATTAAGATTGTGGTCACTTTCTGTGTAAAGATTAAAGAAAGATTTGCTGGGATGTGGTCTGTGTTTTGGCAGAGAGAGCACTGATATGCCAGGGCATGGGTGAGAGAGGAAGCTTCTAGAAGGCAGGAGGTGGCCTCACTCAGTGACTCCAGCATCTCTCATTACAAGGCACACAGCATGTGCTCAATAATTAACTCTCTGCTGGTTAGCTAATCAGATAGAGCACATTCCCTGGGCCACATTGGATGAAGAATTGTCTTGGGCCGCACATAAAATACACTAACACTAATGATAGCTGATGAGCTAAAAAAAAAAAAAAGTCGCAAAAAATCTCATAACGTTTTAAGAATTTGTGTTGGGCCGCATTCAAAGCCATCCGGGCCACACAGGTTGGACGTGCCTGAGGTAGAGGGAAGACAACAGTGTTCAATAATTCCTAAGAAAAGACCCCACACGGTGCACCATTGCTTCTAGACCAGAGGTCAGATGCCTGTGGGAGCAGGTGGGTCACATAAATGTGTGGGCTGAAGCTGGCCAGGTGTTACACAACAGGAATTGGGGGTCTGGGGTGAACCACGGTGTGCACGGCCTGTCTCACAGCATTTAATCCAAGCCTTGTTCAAACACCAACTAAAGCAAACAAAACACACTAATTTGCACTTCTGCCTAAGCTCTAAGGAAAGCTAATTCTGCTACTGTGTTGTCTCGGTGAGAGATGGCCAAACCCCGTACTGGTTAAGGACCATTCTTATCAAGGGCCGGTCTGAAGCTGGTACCTGTGCGGGAACGGTCCTCTTCACTAAGTAGTGAGACATTGAGCCAGGCCAGTGCGGTGCAGGGCCAATCCTGAGCACCAGGCTCTCTTTTCTTATAAGCAAGGGTATCTCATTGAAATCATTTGTAATGTTCATCAAGAGCAGCCTAGAAAGGGGAAGAATGCTCAGCAAAGTAAGCTGCACCTTAAGGGGAAGGGTCGATGAAAGGCAAGAGCACCCCTTGAGTTTGTGGTCTGCTGACATACACATGACCTTCAGATCGTCCCTTTAAACACCAGCGGCTTGACTGCTGCCTTCTGTCCAACCTGCTGCCTACCTGGGGTGGTCTTCTAGAGTCTGATGAACTGTACCACCAAAAGAAAGCCTGATTTGTTGTAGTTTAAAATTTTTAATATAGATCCTCTGGGCCATAAGATTGTTGCTTTAAGAGCTCCTAACCCCACCTCCTGTCGGAACACGTGGCCTTAAATATTTGTAGATGTTCTGCCCAAGATACACCTAGGCTGAATTCTGGTAACTGTTTCTTTTATCTTATTTCATTAATTGCATTAATGGTATGATTGGAATTGTTGGGGCAAAGCTTTTTGCAGTTTAATTAGCATTGAGCATTTTTGTATGTGGCAGTGAAGTGTGATTATTTGAGAGATTATTAAAGGCGTTTTAAGAGGCGAAGACAGATATCGATATGGAGTGAAGGGGGAAGGGGGACATATATGCATTCTCTTCCAAATAACTCTAGAGGCAGTTAGAGATGTTGTCTTATCATCATATGATCCTCAGAAATAGGGAGCAGCAATTGTAAAACAAGCTATTCAGACCATTAAGCATCATGGGAGAGTGTTAAGATATCGTTTAAAATATTGCCTCTGTCTCCTAAAATTTATAGTCTCGTTGGAGGCAATTAAAGTCATCTTTGTATATAACTTTTGATAAAAGAACTAAAATTGGGTTCCCTGGTGGTGTAGTGGCTAAGGCTTCGTCACTCTCAAACGCCACGGCCTGGATTCGATTCCCAGATGGGGAACTACAAAAAAAAAAAAAAAAAAAAGAACTAAAATTGCCCATCTCTCCATTAAAACAAAGAACTAGAATAAGAGTCTAGGACTCCCAAGGGCCAACTAGAGATTAATCGCGTTAGAGTGGTGCAAAAAGTCACAGGAAAGAATGCATTTAATACCACATACCTGCAAAGTCAAGAGTTGATCTCTAACTACTCTCATCGGTTATACAGTCACTTTGAAGTATTTGAACCCTTGCAGGAGGTCACAGCCTTTGTTTGTTTATTTGCTCGACAGTGAGCTTTCGTGATGGTACAATAGACAGAGGTTAGGCAGCATTCTCCAATAGCTACGACTTGCCTCATCTTATCCAATCAGGTACCAGGTACATCTCCTTGCCTACAACTAAAGAGTTCTTTTAACAACGGAATTCGGAGGGAAGCCAGGTCTGTCTTCCCGAGTTGAGAAGAGCCAGTGTCATAGTATAGATGTGATTATGTGTAGGTCACATGAACAACTAGAAGCTGGAAACAGGTATGGAGAAACCATAATAGGCAGTTACGAGGAGTTTGCAGGGGTCGATCACCAATCCTTCGCCAGTAGGCCATGGTGACACCCGTGGTCAGGAGCTCCCGGGGTGGAGCCCAGTCAGACCCCAACCAGAGCCTCCTCCTCTATGTCACACTGACTCCATTTTGTCCCCTGATCCTCCCCTGTGTCCCTTCCGGTTCCTGCTGTTTGAATTACCCTATTGACTCCTCTGAATCAGAGTTAATAAAGTCATTACAGAGGAGTCTCCTGCTCGCCAGCTGCAGTTCCTGAAAGAGTAACTCACAGATGCCGTCCCCGGCATTTCTGTCACTCTAGCACTTCCTGACCTTTGTGCTATTTGAGAAATCTCCACCACTTACTGGGCCCTGAGTTGTTTTCTGAGGTGAACTCTCCAACCCCAACATCAGTGGACTGGGTAGGAAATTCTGGTGCCCATTGTTCTACTGTCTCCCTCCTTAAATTCTGTTTCACGGGGGTTGTGGTGGCTTGTGCAGGAAGTTAAACACGTGGCCTGAAAAAAGATTGTCCTCTCTGCTCCCCGGTCTGTATGTATACTCTACAGAACGTTTCTTATAAATGAAATCATATGTAGTTACACATCGGGAAAATCACCTTTTAAAACGATACGATGACATAAGATAGACACTGCCCTAAGAAGATGGCAGTATGTGGGCATTCTACCCAGGGCATATCCAGAGTGGAATGTGTTAGCAGCTGTTAGACTTGTAACTTATTTTTGCAAGAAGAATTCCTTTACCAGGTGTGTATACATGAGCGAAATGACCAAGAAGCGTCACTCTTTTGACGATGGGGATACAACCTTTAAGTCCATAGCCAGAAAGAACAAACATGCCCGAGCCACCTTTCCCCACGTTGGAAGGGGAATGAGTTGGAATTTTTTTTTTTTCACAGTTACTAGTCTCAGAATGGTAGACAGTGTTCAAATCCTAGAAAGAGTTTCTTCTGCTCAAAAAGTGAGCATTTTTCCTCCAGAATAATGGTTTGCTGTGAAGACCAAACCTGTAATTACTGTCATCTAATAGTTTTAAAGCATGTCATGCTCTATTTGCAAGGAATTTTTTTTCCATCATGTTTTCCATTGGTCATTCAGAACTACAACTCGGTGATGAAAATGAGCTGTTTTCCCTTAGTGTGGGCACAGAGACTATGCAAGGGCAGACATGAACTCCCCCCACCCCGCCCCTAGACTACCCGTGAGTGGAATGAGATTCTTCCCTGTAAAGATGTTATGTGAAAGGAATGTGATATTTCTTTCTCTTCCGGATGGGAAAGCCTCCATCTCAGCCTCTGTCCATGACTTCATGGGATTATAAAAGAGAAAGAAAACGCTCCCAGGAAGAAACCCTTTAGGTCAGAGCAAATCAAAGCATCAGAGAATTGTCGTGTGTCCTTTCTAGGGTCAAGTCTGAAACTGTAACCAGAAGAATTCTGCATGGAGCACAAGCAGGAATCAAGGAGCCAGGGAGAGATGGGGTGCACCAACATCCTCCCGCTTGATGTAGCCTCTGCCATTATATATTAATATTTTTTAAAGTGATTATTTTCCAATTATAACTAAATCTGATTGATTTCTAAGAAACTTGGTACAGGACACGTGCAAATTGGAAGGTGGGGGGATTTTTTTCAGGCCTCGTGTCTAACTTAATTGATTTATAAATTATAATTTTAGAGTCCATAAGGTGTAGGCCTCTATCATACCACAAAAAAAGGGGTAATTGGGGGAAAAGAAGTCCATGTACATGACATGAAGGACCATGGGAGAAAACGCAGCTGGCATGTTGTTTGGGGCACTGTGCTTCTCTGCAAAGAAAACTGGACAAAAATTGAGCCAAAAGCAAGTATGTAGACATTCCTTCGGAGCGGACGAGCAGCAGGGAAGGGGCTGTTTATGTCTCAGGAAGTTATGCAATCGCATATGTAAAACACGGTCATGTTTTTGTTATTAACCTAATCTAACACGCCAGGGACGTGGCCGGGCCGGCGGGGCCTCTGGAGCTGCCCTGCCCATGAAAACTCTCCCCTCTGCTTCAGACCCCCGCCGACCACTCCTGGATGTTACCTGGCCTGCTGTCCCTACATCGACTCCATTTAATTCTGCAATGTGCCCAATCTGTGTCCCAACAAGTTTCTTTTTAAAAGCACGTGTTATACCTACTGAAGTAAAAGTTCCGTCATTGAAATTTGGAAAAGTACTGAACAGTACCAAGAATAAAAGAAACACGGCGAAATAATTCTGTCACCTGTACATAGTATCACCATTAAGACTTTACTGATGCCAAACTGCTACTATTTTGTAAGCATTCAAACTAATCGTGCAGGGACCAGGAACAGAGGTGTCCCGACCCTCTCCTTGAAGGCCAAGGTCACAGCTTCCCTTCTCGGTGCCCTGGCAGCTGGCCCCGCACCCAGCATGCAGTGGGTACCCTGTGTGTGTGGCATCCGCAAACCTCGGTCTTTGGAGAAAGAGAGGGCGGCGCTCTAGAATGGGTCCAGGAAAGAGGAAATGTGTCAGGGCCTTTTTTCAAATAGCGACGGTGAAATATATTTCTCAATTTTGACCTTTGTCTGTAATTGCCTAGAAATGTCAAAAATACATTCTGGAGATGATTTGCAGGGTGGGGGTTGAAGAGAAGGTGAGAGGCTTCCGGGACTCCGTGCAGAAGACAAGTTTACTGGAATTTCGGGTGCATAGCTTTAGCACCCATGACAGGAAGGTGCATGCTTGGGGAAGGAGACTCCCAGCAGGTGAGCCAAGCCCCATGCTGTTTGGGGGAGACAGGGGTCAACCGAGGCTGGGGCCCCACTGGCCGCCTTTAGTGTCTGATTCGAGGCAGGGCATGGCTTCAGCAAGGGCAGTGGAGGGGTTGGGGTATACCTACCCAGGCCCTACAACCCAATGTCCCTGCGCGGACCAGCGCCCCTAAACAGATTATGGAACTGCCACTCGTTAATCCCAAAACAGTTTTCTGTCGTTTAATTAGAAAATTCATCTTATTTTGCCTCCAGGCCTTGTCGCTTATTGCATTTGCACATATTTCAAAATGTTTCAAGTACTGACCAGATAACATTAATGAATATATTAGATGGGCAAACAGTTTTAAACAAAAAATAATAAACATACTTGTGTGTATATATAAAAAAAATGTTAATTCCGTCTGGAGCCAAACAGGTAATTTTCCCTTCAGCGTTTTTTCAGCCTACGAAGACAGGTTGGCCTAGGAGAGCAGTCAGCCTGTCTGCAGACTCCGGCTTGACTCGCATACCAGGGTCAGATTTGCTTCAGAAACAGACAGCGAGATGATCTGATTGGCTCGGGTCCAGAGCATGCTCACAAGGGCCTCTTTGATGAAAGGGTTCTTGGGAAGGACTGTACCAAAAGCAGCCTGCCACCCTCCTTTCAAAGATCCCCATTTAGAGTAATTCCCAGAAAGGGAAAAAACAGCGAGAAAACCAGAGAGGGAGGCGGGGAGGGCGCGAGGGGGAGCCGAATTACCGCAGGAATAATTACGCTCCCTGGCAGAGAGCACGGGGGGACGTTATTACAAGTAAACGGCTGGATGTTAAAGTCGCTGGTTGGCAATTCTGCAGGAACATAAGGAATGTGCAATTAAGCTCATTAAAACATCATCATTATGCTTATCAATCTTTTTCCAGAAGGGGTGGGGTAGGGCCGTGTGTTGAGGCATGACTGCTGCTGCAGATAAAGATCCGGGGCTACCTGGTCGCTTCTCTCAGCAGACACGTCAGCTGGCAGTTCCATGTGGCTCTTCCACCGAGGCAGGCTGGGGGAGGGGGTCCGGGAGGCTGCACCTCCCAGCCTCCTTGGGATGGGATCCGCATCAGACAAGCAAGTCTTTACTAAGCACCTACCATGTACCCAACACTGATGTTCAGGGAAATTCAAAACTACTGCAGAGGACGTGAGCCCTCTAGGCACCCTTAGCTTAGTTGGGGAGGGGGTCCTAAGTCATTCATTAAGCCAAAACCGTGTATTGAGCGGCAGCCTGAGTGAGGGCCCTGCAAGGTGCTATGGGTACAAAGGGGACGAGGAGGACACAGCCCCACCTTCAGTCAGGCACAGGGTCGGGGATGCAGAATTGCTAGGGAACAGTGCTGGGAGGGGCAAGGTCAAGGTGCAGTGAGACAGTTACAGCTGCTGAGTAACTACTCCAGACGCCGTTCGCTCACTTTCATTAAATTCTAAGCTCCTTGAAGAATGCTGTCTCTCTTTTGCTTTCACGTTGTTCTTGCTTTGCTGCTGTCACTTTTTCATGGCATTTTAACATAAAAATAATGTGTTTCAATGAACATTAGTCACACATGGAAAAATATAAGAAGACAATAAAAATGACCTATAATATGACCACCCAAAGACACCCACTCTAACATTTAAATGTATTTTCTTCCAGTCTTTCATTTTTATTTTTTACAAAAATCATATAGAATTGTGGTGTTTTTGTGTTGGTTTTTTTTCCACTTGCCGTAATGTGGAGCATTTTCCATATCATTAAATATACCTGAAACCCTTGTTGAGAATATCTCACAGTTTAAACTTCTCCTGCTGGACATTTTGTTGGTTTATAATTTTTGACCATTATACATAATACTGCTCTGAGCATCTTTGTATGTAAGAATTTGCATTTATTTCATGTCTCCACAATTACTTGCAAGGAACATTTATGCAATAACCACCTCTGGAGTAAAGGAGAGCTACCTGGTACAAAGCAGAGTTTAGCCCTGGGGCCCACGCTGGAGAACAGGGAGTTCACAGCGGATTAGCGTGAACAGGAAGGTCAGGGAGGAGCTGGGACTGGACCTGGGGACGCCCAGTGTTTGAGAGTCTTGTATTACTGTGAACTGTGTCAAAACCCCCAGCTTGCATTTTCTTCTGTAAGGAGCACCCCTGTTCCCCCACCAGCTCAGTCCTGACAAACCCCGTCACCTCCCACTGCATCTCGAGTTCAGTAATCCACTACCGTTTCTCTGCTTCAGAGTCACCCAGGAGCGCCCAGATTCCTGGTCCCCATCCCAGACCTGCTCAATCAAAACTTATAGGATGGGGTCCAGGAATCGGCACCAAGCTAATTCCATGTCAAGGGGTTCAGGACCCGCGGGGGCAGGAGCCGTGTTGGTGGCAGCCTTGAGGTCGGGCACACAGTGGTCAAGGTGCGGGCTGGGACCCTGGCCCTGCCACTCACCACCGTGAGGCCTTAGCCGAGTCAGTGCTTACTGATCCTGTTTCCTCTTATGTAAAAGGAAGATAATAATAGGAGAACCCTCCCAGCGTAGTTGTGAGGACTAAAGGACGTGCTTAGGACTAAGGCGCCTGCCCCCAGCCGTGGCCAGTTTTCCATAAACGTTTTTGGCCACACGAGCTGCGTGTAGGCCTCCTCCCTCAGCCTTTTGTCTCAGCGGAGACCCTGTTCTGCAAAGCGGCCTCAGAGAGCAGCGACCCCTGCAAGCCTGTCACTGTGACCCCTGCCTTGCCTTCTGCTGGGCCCTACTCGACTTCCCCAGGCCTCCTGGCCACAGGAGGGGGGCCCTGGCATGTGATTGGGAGACACGCGTGTCTGGTTGGGAGCCAAGTTAAGCGAAGGTGGGAGGGGAAGATAAGCCTGAGGAAATGCTGATGTGGAGAGGTGTGACTGGAGAAACACCAGTGCCCGCCAGACTGCAGCGAGCCGGCTCGAACTGTAATTCCTGGTTTGATCAAAGTAGTGTAAAAAGGGACCCCAAAGGTCTTTAGATGGAAAACTAGGTTTTAGGTTTCACATATTAGCTGTAGTTAAAGCCAAATGTTCATTCCTCTCAAATTGTGTGGGTGGATCGCTTTCCTCCCACTGTTGAAGTATCATGTTTTTAGCTGCTAATAAACTTAATAAAATCCATTTCTGCTTTCCCCTGGCGGATTAAGTGTGTTCACATGCACTGCTGAACCGTCATGTCGTGGCACTGTGGTAGAAAGGGCTCCTGTTGGACACCGGCGGTGGACCCAGTCCAACTGCAAAACGCCTCTCCAACAGGCTTCTTTTGCAAAGAGCCATTTGCGTGTTCAGGGGGTCCTCCAGGTCAACCATGACACCTACATCAAGTCTGAAGGAATTTTGTTGCATTGGTTGGAGAAGCAGATTCCAAGGAACTGCATGCTTTTCTGCTCCCACAGAAGTTCCCACCTGTGCCCACCCCACCCCCGCCCCCAAACTCCCCGTGCCGCTGAGGGCCCCCAGGTGTCCGCACTAGTCCAACACTCAAAGGCTGCCCGCGTCAGAAGAGTCGGGGTGCATTTTCAGAGCCTGACCAGCCCCAAGCCCCTCAGGGGGCTCAGTGATTGACCGCAGATGCCGTAATCAAGCAAATCCGAAACGCACTTCTGACAGGTGGGATGGGGAGCAGGGTGGGGAATACTGGAGTCTTCCAAACCTGGGTTGAAAAGAGCCAGGAATAAAGAAGGGGGGCCATGAAGATAGAAACAAGGAAAAATATGAAGAAGTAGAACTAGGGAGGTAGAAATACATGCTTGACAGTTTCAGTAGTTCTATTCCAAAAGGTCAAAAGGTAGTGTGGAGACCGTCACTAGGCATCCTTTCTGTGGTATGTTGGTTATTGTGTGTGTGTGTGTGTGTGTGTGTGTGTGCACCTGCAGAGATAAGATTTTAAGAAAAACCAAAAAGTTGGAAACAATCCAGATGTTTGTTGATCCAGAATACTAAGTAAGTTCCCATCTGATTTAAGAATGCAAAGTAGGACCCAAAGCCCTGCCTTGTCACGTTAGTGATAGGTGAACCCACTTTAATGGGAGCTAATTTATCTTTTTTTACTTTTAAGATGCAGGAAGATAAAGTCAACCTCAGGCTCAGGCTTACACACGGCATGCCTGAAGGGTTTAAGGAATCTGCTGGTTTTTAACAAAGTGCTTGTGAAATCGTGGCTCTTCTGCGAGGTGAAAAACTAGAAAATTACAATGCCATGCCTGTGTTTGCTGAAGGGCTCACCCTCAGATTGTGTGGGCTTTATCTCCTGGTATAATCTGCATGGCCCTCTTAAACAGAGCTGTCTTAAAAACCCAGATCTACCAGTAAGATTTGTTTTAATTTCGGTCTAACAGCTTTAGTATTACCCCTCAAGACTCTAACGTCAGGCTTTTGTACAAACAAGGAGCTTACACAAAACTCGCATTATAACGGTGGCCGCGGGGGTGGGGGGAGCCTTGTTTGGTTGATTGAGTTATGATTGTATAGGGAACAAATAAAGGCTTTCTTTCCTTAAACATAACAGTTACGTCTTACTCTGGCTAATAATGCCACACATTCTTTAAAAAAAAAAAAATTTACACAGCCTGACATTATTCTTAATGTCAATCCAATGTGTTACCTCTAGGTTGAAATCCAATTTTAATCCTATAAGCTAGAAAAATGTTTGATTCTACACGATTGGGTTTTGAAACGGTGGATTCTGTTACTGTATTTATTACCATTAATGGTTGGTCTCACCTTTCCTCCTCGCACTCCCTCCCTTCCCCTCTCCCCTCCCTCTTCCTTCTTTCTCTCTCCATAAATATGGATTAAATTAATCAGATGTCTCTCTATTTATGTCTATGTGTATCTCTGCGCATGTAACCATTTCGATCCTGCTGTGGGGAACCACCTTACTTTGTTTCCTGGGTGTCTACTCAGAAAGCTCTTTTACCGTGAACCGACTTCCTGCAGACCTGAGCAGGTATTACACTTTCTCCTGCCTCCCTCCCCAAAGAAGTTCAAGGTCGTTGACAGTTGTGGCACTAGGTACATTACCAGTTTACTTACTAGACTTTAGTTAAAGTCTCTTATTTAAAAAAATGAATTGAAAAATTGGGGTGCTGGGTGGGTTATGTGATTTCGGCTGAGGGTACCCCGGGATTATGGGTGCTGAGGGTCACGTTTCCGATGGCTTTGAGGGCGGCAGGCACATTCTCTGTAGCTGTGCTCACAGCGCATGCGGCCAGTGTCTGATGCAACTCACCAGGTGCAAGGTGTCCTAGTGGGTGGCCAGAAAAGGACTAAAAACGTGAGATCCAGAAGTTAGACAGAACTAAGCTGAGAGCTTTTTTTTTTTCTGGAAAAAGAAAAGAGCAATCCAGAAACAGGAAGACTAAGAGAGGTTCCTACAAATGGGAATAGGAGCCATAGTGAAGGCTTTTAAAAGTGAATTTGAAATAACTTTGGCTCTGCCTTAGGCACTGAGTGCTTTTTGAGTTCTCTAAATCCATCTTTAAACATAGGTTCTACAAGTGTATTTGCGTAAGAGATTTGCATAAGAATAGTACAACTTTAACGGGACTAATTTTAATTAGCTAATTATGAGCTTTACAATCATAACTCAATCAACCAGGTCACTGTAATTATGCAAAGGATATGCAATCATTAGTCTCTGTGTACCAATTTCTCATTAATACCTACCTGGAGTAGGGTTGATTTTGTATGAGACTATCACTGCCTAAAAATGAATATTTGCACTTGAAAATGTGACTTTTAAAACTCCTGGCTACTCCTGGAAGAGATGTGATAACTGGGGCTGGACACCAGTGCCCTTTACGTTATAGGACGAACCATGTCTCACGCACATTTACTGGATGAAGATATTTAAACATCACTGATCCAGCTCATCACAACCTAAAGATCTGGGGGAAGCCTATTTGAAAAAAAAAAGAATTAAGAGTCATAGCCGTGGGACCTTTTGCATAGCTCCCCCCACCCCCGCCCTCAGACACTCCATACCCGGACAGCGCCTGCCACTTGGCACCAGGCTCAGAAACCCATTAGCGGTGCCACTTTGGTTAGCAGAGAATGAAGGACTGAGCACGTGGCCTCTTGGTGGACTTTCATGTCCCACTGGCCTTCGTTACAAGTCTCATGTCCAAGCATAATTTTACACGCCCCACCTGCTCTAAGGTCATGAGGTTGAGTTCTCGCTTCTTGTCCTGCCTATCTGCACGAAGAGTGTTGCCCTGCTCTGTCGCTTCGAGACATGAAGGTAATGGCCTGGTGGCAGTTAGGACGCTGCTTCACTGAGTTATGGCATTTTGTACCCCCATGTTTGGGAGTTTTTTTATCCTCTCGGTATACGTTCCCTTTGTTTAGAACCCATGTTATGCTCAAACCTCACCTCAGTTTAGCTCTCGGGCGTTGTTTCATTAAATTACACCACAAGGTAATTGAGTTTCTGCCACTGACCTCCAGCCTCACTCTTTTGCCACCCACTGCCACATGACATCAAGGACATGCAATGGACTGGGTGCCAATCAGACACGTAAAGGCCCGTGCAATGGCCTTTACAGCCATCTCAGCAGTTGGATCATTTGATTCGTGTCATAGCGCCCTTTGTGGGGGACAGCAGGCCAAGAATGTGTATGGTTTCAGGGAGGGAAAAAGGGAGCAATGGAAGGAACGATTTGAAAAAGCTGCTGTTATGCCTGCCAGTGAGCGGCTCCAGCATCCCTGGGAGTTATTTAGAGGTTCCCAGCGGACTGATGCCCGACCGGCAGCTTTGGGGCTGAACTTGTCATTTCCACGGGTATGGTACCCTCAGGAATTCGGAGTCAAGGTTAGGGATTTTTCTCTTCCGTGCCAGAAATTCTTGGGCGCAGTGTGCATGCATACTATCAGTCACCAGCTCCTTAATCCCAGTCCGTGCCTGTAGGACTTGATGTGTTGGTCATTGTAGCCAGCTGCAGGCAATTCTTGATTGTCTGTGGGAATGGCAGAGACTTGAGGCATGGCTAATCCAAACCAGTGAATAATACAGAGAAGCCCTATTGTGAGAATTAGCTTTAGTCGGTTTTGTTTTTGTAAAGTTGCTTTACCTTCCTAGTTATATGTTGAAGCTCAACTTGTTATTTTAAGTTTTTACATTATATAATATATTGGAAAAATAGAAAATTACAGAAGACTGAAGGGAATGAAGATCACTTATAATCACACCTTTTGCTGAATGTATGTCTAGGGATTGTTTTCTTGCTACATACACTTGATTAAGTTGAACTTTTTTTCATTTTAATAAATATTGCGATCATTGTGGTGATGAATTAACTGATCCATTAATTCATCTCAGCCGCATGGTGTTTGGCACTGTGAACGCACCAGTTTACTTATACAGATGCGTATCGATGAACATTTGTAAGATTTCAAAGTTATAGTTACTAACAGTGTTGTGGTGTTTACTCTTGACGTCCATCGGCCTGTGTGCACGTGTTCTTATATATCCTTAGGGTTAATGACATTGGGTGGCATTGCTGGGTCATTTGCAGTTTTCAAAATGATGGCAAACGCAGTCCAGAGAAAAACTGGAACGTTACAGAAATGCTCCGGTGCACGTTCTGCAACCGCAGCGATCTGTGCATCCTTGTCGGTATTGTGATTACCCTTCGTCGTCACTCACCTGAGGAAATGGGGGTGGGGGTGGCGTGCATTGTTTTGCCAGTTTCTTTGTTTACTAGTTGAGGTCGAGCATGTTAAAATATTTGCCACTCTTATCTCTTCTTTTGTAAATTACCTGTTCATCTCTTTAACCCATTGCTTCTATTATAATTTTTGTCGTTTTAAATGTTACATACGTTTATTTTGAATTTATTGAAAAATATTTGTTCAAACCTTGTTATGTGCAGAGCCCTGCTTGCTGTTCAAGAAACGGTGGTGAGCAAGAAAGACACAGTTCCTGCCCGCAGGATTAATCAAATAATCCCCCAAGTGGCCGAGTGTAACTGTCATGAATGCCACATAGGTGCTTCAAAGGGAAATAGGACTAGATTAGCAAGTGAGTCTCAGACTTCAGCATTGGAATCACTGGGAGGGCTTGCCGAAACACCCCCCAGAGTTCTGATTTCAGGTCAGAGGGGAGCCCGATGATGCAGATCCACAGCGTACACAGGGACGGCCTCTGTCCAGAGATTTCACCCAGCAAGGAAGACGCGACGCTGGAGCTGGGTGTGAAGGCAGTGCCTAGATGCTCCCGGCAGAGGAGAGAGCTCGTGCAAGGGCCCTGGGGCAGGAGGGAGGCTGAAGAGAGCCGGAGAAGGAAGGGGGTGGTGTGGGCTGAGGTGGAACTGGCGTGCGGGGCCAGACCACAGGGAGGCAGGAGGGCGTGGGAAGGAATGTTAACAGAGTTGGATAAAGTCAAAGCCTAAGAGGAAACTTTAGGCTGTAAAGTTGTTTTGTAGAAATAAACAAAAATCGAAGTGACTCTCAGCACGTGTGTAAAGTGGTCACACAAATAATGAAAAGCTAGTACTTTCAAAGATAAACGTTATTATTATAGAATTACTTAACATTCCTGTTTATAAATTTTCCTAAAGTTCATTTGTAAACTTCGGCTCAAGTATAATTTTAAACTTCATAGTTAGAAAGAAGCTGTTTCTATAAGCACTTGGTACCTGATTCTCTTTGCGGGTTGCTGCAGGCAGCCTCACCTGAAGAGGAAAATGTTGCGTTCAAATTAATAGTCAGTAGGAAAATCAGGACCTAGATCCCCATTGGAAAGAAGAAAATGTTAGTGCCCTTCGAAAGGAAAGCAGACGTACTTGCACCGGATGAACAGAAAGTGCTCAGGGTCATCTGCGGCCCATAGGACCGCAGCGGCTCGTTGGGTGCCGGTCACGAGCAAGAGAGGAAGTGGTGGCTTTTAGCAGTAATGCTTCTTTGTCAGTCTTTGCCTTAGGCTAGGCTGTCCCGTGTTAAACAGGACAGAAAACAACGGGACCGTCCCGTTTCAAACAAACACGCGGTCAGCTTACCGACCCCTTGAATTCAGCCCAGTGAGACTAGGTTGACCAGACGCCCCATTTGAAACAGGAGGTAGTATTGTTTCCTGTCCCGTTTGAAACGGGACGTGTGGGCAGCCCGTGGTAGGTAGCAGGTGGCAGGGGAAGCCGAAGGCAGCCCAGGTGCCACGAGCGGTCACGAGCGTGTTCAGGGCTGTTCACGGCTGGTTTCGTGGCAGGCAAGTCGGGTGAGGCGGGAGCCACAGGCTTCTTTCTTCGAACCCATCGGGGAGAGAGGAAACAGGACGAGATGGCGCCAGTTGTGTTTTACTGAGAAAGGTGTAGCGGGCTCACAGTCAGGTGTTACTGGTTCTTCAAATCGTGCTCCTTCTCTATTGCATGCCCTTCAAAACCAAGTTTAAAAGACACGGACACTGTGTTCTTTAAAAGGAAGCTGCTTCCCATCAGCCTTCGAATCCGGGACTTAAACCTGACTTTGCAAACCCTGTTGTAATAATAACAATAGTAACAGCAACTGCTGCGTGTTGAGTGCTTTCTATAGGCCAGGTACTGCGCTGCCCTCTTTACATGTGTTACCTCATTTCAACCCTCACACCAACCCTTGGGGCAGGTACTTCTAGCACGTACTGTCACAGGTGGTAAAACCAAGACCCCAAGTCTCACAAGTTGGAAGTGGGGGGTTGGGGCTTTGAACCCAGAAGGTCTGGACGTGGAGCCCGGACTCTGAACCACTTGGAGGTTCTGCTTCCCCAGATGCCCTCTTTACCTGGGGGCAGCAAGCGAACCCCAGCTGCATACTTGGTGCCTAAAAGGAACTAAGTGCCTGTTCGGTGCTGAGCGCAAAGTAAAGGCTGTCCGATTGGAAGCACAATCAAGACGTGATTCTCGTGTGTTCTTCACAGTGTACTTGTCCTGGTTCTCAAAACAGGGGGCAGAAGCTAAACAGCACTGTGGAGTGTGCTGGGACACACCGCTAATGTGACAGGCGTGGGTTCCAGGGGATTCCACTACAGGGGCCCGCCCGCCCTCCCTTCCCTTTCTCCCTCCTTCCTTCCTGTTTCTCTATATTCTCCCAATTTTCTTACATTGAAAAATAAATGTTACAATGTTACATTGAATAAATAACTTTAAAAATTGTTCGAAGATCAATGTGACATTTAACCAACTTATTTTAAACCCTGAACTCCATATAAGACACGGTGAAATGGTATAAAGTCCAGCATGTTCCGGGCACTCGGCTCCTTCCCGGGACCAGTCTTAGCATCGGGCACCGTGGGAGGAGGGGGCCTTCAGGGTGCCCAGGTGACTCGCGCTTCCCTTCCTGCCGAATCCCGCATGGCAGACAGGCTGAGGCTGGGGCACGTGCCGCCGCCCGCCCTCACCCGGAAGCTCACGTGCCCTGTGCCGTGGGGCTCGTGTACCAGGAATGCTTGAGCCCACTGCACCCCAGGACCTCTCCTAGGACTTCTGTGCCCCATCTCATCCTCCACCCCAGCCGCTGTGGTGGGTGACCCTCAGTACAAACCAGGCCTTCCTCAGCCACTCCGGTCCCCATCCCGCGTCTGCCACATTCTATTGGACCCGCAGTGGCTTTCCGCTCCCTGAAGATACTTGCGAAGGACATGGAATGATTTGCATAATTAAAACAAATTGCTTGCCAAATGTGAGAATCTGCTGTGGTGTCGTCACAGAGTGATGTAGATGTGTGTGAGGCACAAGGCTGGGGGGAAGCTGCGCCCCAACCCTGGAAATGTAATTACTGCTCCATCAAGCTCTGTTTGAGGAGACTTGGGGTGATTAGAGCAGGACATGGCCGTGGTCTCTGGAAGACAGCATCAGACCAAAACAGAAGACTCTGAACTTGGCAAGTCTGCCTTCTCGGCCTTGAGCACGGGATGTGATTCCTGGGGCTCCTGGTGAAGCCTGATGGAGCACCTGGGCAGCTGGCCATGACAGTCAAAGTTTCTTCTTTCTTTTCTTGCATGTTCCTGCCTTCTCCCTCTATCTGCTCTGGTTCTCTGCTCCTGCAGAGAAAGCACCTTTGAAACCACATTAGGCGGTCAGATTAAAGGAGACAGAGGGCACATAAAATCCAGACAGGTAAATACAGCATGTGACCCTAGAGTGAGTCCTGGCACGGGGATGGGGTGGGGGCGGGGTGGCAGGACTCTATGAAGGACATTATTAGGGCAGTTGGCAGAGTTGGAATGCGAGCTGTGGGTCTGATGTTAGTGTTAGAGCATTGTTAACTTCCTGAAAGGGGTGTGATGTCTGCAACTGACCCTTGAATGATTCCCAGTGAAATATGTATTCGGGGGGCAATGGTAAGGCCCACGGGGCAAAAGTATAGCAATCTGTAAATCTAGGTGAAGGGTCTAGGAGCTCAATCTTTTTATTCTTGCAACTTTCCCATTAAGTTTGGAATTATTTCAGAATAAGAAGTTTTTAAAAATCGCATGAGGGAAGTCATTCTGGCCTTGTAGGACTGACAATTACTCTTAATAGGAAAACTCGGAGGGCTGGAAAAGATAAACAACACGCGCCCTCCAAATAATTTCTGCATGAAGCAGGGAGTGCTGCAACCTGCCATTAAGGATACCCCCACGGAAGGTGAACACCCAGCTCACCGCCGAGGCCCTGAGGACTTGAGAGCACAGGCCTCACCGCTGCCCTCCCGGGGACAGCCATTGCAGGGGCCTCCTTGTAGGATTCTCGCAAGTAGGAAGTGAGCCCTTCCTGTGCTCCAGGGCCTGCGCTTCCTTTCATGGTGTCAGGAAAGACTGTCATTTAATTTGCAGGGTCTGTGTGTTTCCCATTCTCCTAAGGAAGCAAATGAGTTGACTTGGAGTCCAAGTTCATTTGGAATGCTAGATGAAACCATGGCATTTCCCTGTCTCCAAGTCTTTAGCACGCTGGACTTGCCGACAACAGCCTCTTCGTCTATACCTGGATGTAACCCCCGCCCCTGCATTGTGGGCCCTGGGCAAGGCAGAACAAAGGTGAGAGCTAAAAGCCCTCCAGGTGTCTCCCTTAGGTTCTGCTCTGAGTGTGGGGTCACAGGGGCCACCGTGGTATTCTCAAGGGCTTTTCTTGCCTTGTGACATTGTCACAAAAGGTCTGTGGCAAGGTCCAGGTGTCTCACCTCGCCTTTACCTTCCTGGTGGAACACTGCAAAGCGCAGAGCATAGCCTGGGAGAGCAGGCAGGAACCTGCTCAGAGCTGGGGTACTCAGACACCCCTGGGAACCAGGCAGGCACTGCAGGTGAGTGGTGAGAAGCCAGGGGGTGATGAGAAAACGAGAATGAGTGCTCTATCGCAAAGGCTTTATGACAAGCTGACACTGCACTGTAGAACTGTACGCCTGAAACCGATGTAATCCTTGCTAACAGAGGTCACCCCAATAAGTCTAACAATAAAAATGAATGTAAAGAAAAAATGAAAAGGCTTCTCAGACTGCACCCCACTGTTGCCATGGGGGAACGTGGGCGTGCCAAGGTCAGACCTTCCACGTTTTCCAGAATGTCTGAATTGTAGATTATAAATCTCCTCATTTATAAATATTGGCAAGAATTTTTGTTAAAAAAAAATTAAAAACTGAACGGGCCAAACCAACACATCTGGCGAGTGGGACCGGACCACAGGCTGCCAGTTGGCTCTGATCTGCTCCAACCCACCCGTATTACGTGCTTGACAATGACGTTCCGCAGACAGCTGCTGGACTCCACCAGGGTGCTGGTCCCCAGAGCGGCGAGAGGCTGGCCCACGGTCACCCCGCAAGTCGGCGGCAGACGTGGGCACACCGCATCCAAGTGTCACACTCGTGTAGCAGGTGTTCTGGTGTGACGTGAAAACAAAAAAATGGGCTAAAAGAGCCAGCCTCACAAACAAGACTAATTCATTCTAAGTCTTTTTTTGAAAAGCAAGTGTGTTCCATCGTGAAATCTCCGAACAGCCTACTTCTGCCTCGTGTTTAGAGAAATCGTTTCTAACTAGCCACAGACAAACTGATCTGCAACAACAAATACCTGTAAAGATGGTTTCCAGTGGGTCAGCTACAACTGTTACCGGGGAAACGTACCCGCCCCACCCCCCATTTTTAAACGGCTTGTTGGATAGGACTTTTTTGAGAAGTTTCTAGCTTATATCTAAAGACGTTTCTGGCTCTTGGAGGGAACACTTTGGGTCGTGTCTAATGGACGGGTCTTCGGGACTCCGCAGGCCCCAGGAGGGAAGGGCAGGCTGTCGTGCGCGCACACTGGCTCCACTCCCAGTGCGTTTTCTCAGGTTCACGTGTAACTAATCAGACTCACGTGTGCCCAGCTCCTGGCGTCAGATGGCCCAGGGTTCATTCAAATCCACTTAGTAGCCGTGCGACTTGGGGCGAGTGCCCCCAACCCCTTCAGTCTCCTCATGTTTAACCGGAGACGAGAACAATGCCTATCTTGGAAAGCAGTTGTGACAATTAACTGCTTCTGCACAACACTTCACTTGGAGCATGGCTTATAGCAGGTGCACATCCAACCTCACGACTAGCTATGTGACATCCGGCAGAGTTCTTAAGATATCTGGGTCTTAGCCTGACAAGCTGGGAATAATATGTGATCTTTTGCAACTGGCTTCTTTCACTTAGCATGTTTTCAGTCTATCCACGTTGTAGTCCTTACCATATTTCATTCGTCTTTAAGGCTGTAGAACAGACCACATTTTATTTATCCGTTTAGGGCTCCCTGGTGGTGCAGGGACAGGGCTTCCACGCTCTCAACACTGCGGCCTGGGTTCGATTCCCAGCCAGGGAACTACCCCCCCCCCCCAAAAAAAAAATTGTACTTCTTAGACTATTTATCCATTTATCAGTAGATGGGCATTTATGTTGTTTCTACGTTTTAACTATAGTGAGTAATGCTGCTGCGAACATTCTTGTTCAAGTTTTTGTGTGGACATACATTTTCATTGCCCTTGGGTATAAACTATGAGTAGAATTACTGAGTCAAATGGTAATTCTATGTTTAACTTTTTTGAGGAACTCCCAAACTGTTTTGCAAAGTGTCTGTACCATTTTACTAGGGCTGTCCAGAAAGTACCCAGCCATGTAATATGAAAAATAGAGGCATTTATGGCTGGATCTTTCCGGACAGCCCTCATATATTCCCACCAGTATATAAGGGTATTGGTTTCTCCATATCCTCTGACACTTGTTGTTATCTGACTTTTTTATTCTAGTCATACTCATGAGGGTGAAGTGGTATCTCGTTGTGGTTGATTTGCTTTTCCCTGATGGCTAATGAGCATCTTTTCCTGTGCTAATTGGCCATGTATATATCTTCTTTTAAAAACATCTACTCAGATCCTTTGCCCATATTTTAACTGGGTTATTTGTCTTTTTATTATTGAGTTGTAAGATTTCTTTATAAGGTCTAGATACAGGTCCCGTGCCAACTATGCGATTTGCAAATATTTTCTTCCATTCTGCGATTTGTCTTTTCACTTTCCTGACAGTGTCCTTTGAAGCACAAAGGTTTTTAATTTCAGTGAAGTGTAATTTACCTATTTTCTTTTTCTTTTGTTGCTTGTGTTTTAGATATCATATCCAAGAAACTATTGCTAAATCCAAGGTCACAAATATTTACTCCAATGTTTTCTTGTAAGAGTTTCATAGTTTTGACTCTTGCATTTAGGACTTTGATCCATTTTTAATTAATGCTCATATAATATATGGTGTGAAGTAAGGGTCTAGCTCTCTTCTTTTGCATGTGGATCTCCAATTGTATGGCCAGGTTTTAAAGAAAGAAAAAGAACCGTAGGGTAATGTGGTCATCTAATAAGACATACCTCAGTGCAGTCCACCTTAGAAGCCCACTGGCTAATCAGCAGGACAGGAAGAGTCAACTGTGACCATAGGACAGCCACTTCAGCTCTCAGAAGCTGTACTCTACCAACCATAGAGTATAATTCTAAAGCTCATAAAGCATGCCCATTAAGTGGATGAAGTAATAACTAGTGGGGTAGTGGTTTAATTACCCTAATTTACACTTGTCTCTTACCTCCCCGCCATCTCTGGGCCTTTGGGGCCCAGATGTAATAGAAACAGAACTAACCTTTCTGACAAAAGACTAAAAGCTGATTGTTGGCCACCTTGGTGACCCTAGTAGATGAGTCACTTAACTTTCCTGGGCCTTAGTTATCTAATCTCTAAAGTGGGATAATGATACCAAGTTCCCAGTATTAGCGAATGGATGAAAGTATAGGACGGTCTATAGTACTGGGTGTGTCCAGCTGCCACACACAGCAGGTGAGTTCACTCTCATCATACTCCTGTCCCCGCTTCCACCACTGATCAAGCAAAAGCTAACTGTGGTCTGCCTCTTGAGTTTGCAGAGGCCAGAACCCTGGAACCCCCTGCCATAGCCAATTCCAGGGGCACAAACCCACCCCATAAACTATCCTGTGCTACCCCCGTTCCTCTACGCAAAACCTCACCCCAGAAGTCTAGTAAGGGTTGATGCTCGGACACACCTCAGCTTGGCCGAAGGTGTGCTTGAGGGTGTTCAGACCTCAACCATCTCAGTGTGCCTGGCAGGAGACAGTTGATTGGAAAGAAAACTTGTGGCCATGGGACAGACTGACTGCCCATCCAGTACAACCCAAGTGTTGCAAGAGAGGACCAGGGGAGGTCTCCAGAGTGTGACTTGAGAGTTTTTCCCCCGGGGCCTGAAGTTCCTTCCAGTGGTTCCCCACCCTTGAATTAAGGCACAGCCTCAGTGCCAGGACCTACTGTCTTCCCTGGGGTGGGCAGCGGAGCTAGTGCACCTGAGGACACTGGGAGCAGAGAGAAGAGCCATGTGAATGTCACAAGGCCTGACAACCGTGAGTGGCCATCAGCATAAGAAATAGGATGCTAGAGCTGAGACAAAGGGCTCTTAGAAAGCTACCCAGCTCCCTCATTTGGCTTGTGAAGATGACTGAGCTTCAGAGACGCTGGAGGATTGGCTGAGGCAGGGCAGTGAGTAGCATCGAGCTAGCTAGGGACCTGACGTCCGTGCCCTCGGGCCATGGGGCCATGGGACCTGGGACTCAGACATTTTGGTGTGGGAAAAGCCAGAGAAGGTGCCACAGAAAAGAGGGTGAGAGTTCAGGAGCTGAGGGCACCGGAGAAGCAGCTCGGGAGCCATGGTGCTGGGGAGAGGGAAGCCAGAATGGACTCAGAGGCAGCGGCACGAAGGCTAGAGGATGCTCCTCTGCATCCCCCTTTTGTCAGAGATTCTTCTCATTGGTTCATTCTGCCTCAGCTGAAATGCCCTGATGCCAGAAAAAGATGGCGGGACGTGTATGACCCAGGCCTCCCTCTGCCACTGACAGTCGAGGGGCTTCCCTTGGAGCCTTGGTCTCCTCACAGC
The DNA here is from genome assembly GCA_004026885.1 of Lyroderma lyra. Lineage (NCBI taxonomy): Eukaryota > Metazoa > Chordata > Mammalia > Chiroptera > Megadermatidae > Lyroderma > Lyroderma lyra. Next base: position 306,950 of record PVJL010000115.1, on the reverse strand, counting down.
AAGTGAGATAGGAGTGAAGCAGGTGAACTCTGGAGGCCTGTGGTCCAGCAGCCTTCACGCTTAAGTCCAAGTCGTGCTTGGGAAGCAAATGATCTGAGGATGAACAACTTTTGGTGAGCACATCCAGAAATAAGGTTGGGGTGATGATTTTAAGTCCCACTGTCTTTTTATGCATCTATTTAGGTGCGGCATTTGACCTAATGCACAGTGTTAGGAGATAATTGCAATGAATGAAAGTCTCTTGAGTCAATTAACTCTCATTACCTGGAAACCATTTATAAGAGGCAGTAAATTCTGGGACAACACAATTAGCAGTCCCACAATAAAATTGGTTTCGTGTGTGCGTGCATGCACGCGCCCCCACCTCCTGAGGGCCTGTCAAGGGAAAGGGTCCGTATTGGAGGGGGTTGCTGTGCCCTTTGTGTTCACAGGAGTGTGTTAACATGCAGCAGGGCTGACATATCCCAGGCTAGACCGAAGCAATGAAATAAGCTTTCCACGCCTGGGAACAATGACGCCTGTGTCACCGCCAGTCAATGGCTGTTTCAGTACCTTGTACCTAATAGACTCTCACCAAATGTTGGCCAATCTGCTGAGTGATATTTGAGGTTGGATCTTGTGATTTTGTTTAAAGACCGTTTCTAACACTTCCACCCTCGAATTTAAAAACTGAAATCGCTTAGCATGTAGAAAGACTCATTTCCCATCAAACTGCAGGTTCTATATGAGGGCGGGCACAGTTGGGACCAAGGAAAAGTTTTGTAGAAGGATTCTGAGGGCCACCACTGCAGTACCAAAGCTCTAAGAGCCTCAACGGATGTCTTACCTGTGTTTCCAGTCTGTGGAAGGAGATTGTCTTGTCCCTGGGGTGGCCCAGGCTTAGTGCAACACGTCTTAAGGCAATAGGACCCTGGGCCCTTCTCCACTGAACCCTCACCCCATTTGCTTATTCAGTGAGGACTCCAGAATTCTTCTGCTTTCATCTATCTGTCATTTACTCCACTGACCTTTTAGTGTCTCTGTCACCTCAAGCGTTTTTCTCTCCACTGTTGCATTATAAGTAGGATCCAAATTCCTAAATTCCAGAGCAGGGGAGGGAGAAAGAAAACCAATCCCGGAGTACAACAATGTTAATGATCAACGTTTTCTTTTTATCGCGTTGACTGTTTCAACCACACGCTTGCAGACTTATCAGAGCCCACTGCATTTGTCCAAATAAGTGGGAAATAATAGACTGACCAGAACTAGTGCTGAGAAGGCAAATTTATAAGTGGAGTAATTGAAAATGTAATTAAAAAAACAAGTTGCCGTAGAACGTGGGTCTCTCTTGTGTGTACTTCCAAATTGGTGGGGTTTGGGGTTTTTTTTTTTTTTACATCACCAGATAATTTTATGATAGCCTGTCTGTGACTTCTTCAATGATGATAAATGTGCGATCAGATCTTTGAGAAGAATAAACAGTTTCTTGTTAATTACTTGATATAGCTGTCAGTGCAGCTTTCCCTCTCTTTGCACTCTAAGTGTTTCCCTGCCATAGATTTTCTTGCCATTTCTGGCAAACCTCCAGTGAGAGCCTGAGATTTATTAGGCTGACTTGGTGCAAAGTCTATTGATTGTGGCCCCGAGGGTAATAACTAAATAGAGCCGGAGCAACAAGTCAATAAGACCATTGTTGCTGCAGCCTGCATTCACTCGAGGAGTGAGATTGTTTTACAGCAGCCGAGGGTAATCATGGGCAAATCAGTGTGTTCAACACACGCGGCGTGCCCGGTGTTAGTGCTGAGGACTGTTGGAAAGCTTTCAGCGGGATCGCTGGAGGATCAGGGCGGGGTACTGGGATTACGAACCCGGCGAACTCCTTCATTACAGCTTAAAGGTTTCAACTTTAGTTTTTAACATCTGCTGCAACCTCAGGGAGCGCCGAGGCAGGCTGGTGCAAGGGAGTGCAGAAACGGGCCCTAGCACGAAGCAGTCTGTTCTCATCTGTGTCCCAGGAACAAGATGGTTCTGAGCAGAGAGATTCTCTCACAGCCGCTGTGTGTCGTCCTTCCAGCTGTCCATCCATCCATCCATCCATCCATCCAGGTGTCCATCTGTGTGAGCTCTGGCTGGAGGCACCATCCCGAGCTTCTCATACCCCAGAATATGTTCAACATGAACCCTCTAAACGGGAGCTGTTGTGACCCCGGAGGAAGTCGTATCATTGTAGTTTTCTCACTTCCCAATCTGGAAGGGCACTGACTTCCTTTTACAAAAGCATCTTCTTGAGGCTTGCTGAGAAAGAGGACACCAATCACATCTTTCAAAGCTCTTCTTTCCTAACTGCTAAAAGTTCGTAACTGTGACGTTCATATACCTGATGATTGGTTTTTTAATTACAGCAAGCAAAATCAAAGTCCACATCAGTGCCTGTCTCTCTCTTGCCTTTGAAGACTCCTCGCCATGCTTCATGGGAGGAACCTGTTACTGAGCCTGGAGGCCTAGGGAGTCTGCAGATGGGTTCTGGACTAATCCTGTGGCTGGTGCTAATCAGGCTCCCAGCCTCTCAGACTCATCCAAGGGCTGTTTGAATCCTTGAGATGGAGTGGATCGCTTAGGCCCCCAGTGGGAAACTCCAGGGCCTTGGCCCACAACCCAGGTACTCAGTCCATCCCTGATGCCTAAGTGCCTTCTCTTCAGGTCAGAGTGTGTGGACAGCCACAGGGTGGCCCTTTATTGCACCGACATTTGTCCTTTGCATCTTACATACAGTACTGTGGAGAAAAAGACAATCTCTGGGCGACAAAGTACAAAGCAAGACTTCACAAAAAAGCTTTTGTTCTCAATGCAAGATCCCCATGGTTGAAGCACCACCCCTTGGTGGTGATGGCATTTCGGTTCCATGTCTGACACTCATCAGAGACAAAACTCGCCTGCAGGGAGGGTGCCTAGCCATTTTGGATCCAAGATCCAGAGCGTGCTGGGATTCCCACCCGGCCTCCACAGGTCTCAGGTGTGTGATGTGTTCTCTGGAACCTTCCCCAGGAAGTGCTGACATTTAATGAGATTCTACCTGTATTGTCATTTAACTTCCCCAGAAGCAAATAGGAAGTATTGATGACAACAGGTCTCTCTGTCGCCATGGTACCACATTGCTCTGGACAAGGGACCTTGTTGATCCATGCCCTGGAATTACCAGTCACCTGGATAATTGAAGACCATGGGATGGTTTCAGGAGAGACAGGCACCTCTGAGAAGTTGTTAGTCCTTCTGGTGAGGCCCTTGGCCATTTTTACCCCTCATTTGCCCTCCCACCATGAGGGATGACAGCCATTGTGAGCTATGGCCACAAGTGGCAACACTAACCAGTGACCTGCAAATAATCCAGTGTGTGACCCAATCTGGGCTGAATACAGATCTTTCACAGACTGTTACATTTTAAAACAAATTTAATTTTTTTTTTTTAATGTGGGTAGCTCCCTGGCTGGGAATCGAACCCAGGCCCCAGCGTTCAAATTTAATTATTCCATACAGGACTAAGACTTTTTCCTATGCACTCCTATTTTGCTAGAAGAATCCTTGGCAAATCTGTGGCAATCAATAAAACTTGGGAGGATTTTTTTAAATTGCTGGCACATTAATGAAAGGTTCAGAAGCATGGAGCAGTTCCATTTAGGTAGCATTCCTTCTTTAAGAAAAAGAAAATGTTTTTGAGAGTATAGTCCATACTAGCATGTGACTTATGATCAAAGGTGGGTCACTTCTTCCTCCACTGGGAGACATAAGTAACTTTCTTGTCAGAATTTTTTTTTGTTTTTGTCCGAATGAAGAAATTCCTGTCCGGTGTAGTCATGTTCAACCCTGTGATCCAAGCAGTTTCTGACATATCAAGATGACCTAAGAGTTGATAAGCTTTGGCACAGGAAAGACATATGCAAGAGAAGTTCAGGAGCTGAGGGAGGAAAAATGAGCATCTAAGTTGATTTGTAGAATACTTTCAGATTCCCAGAGATGTTTTTGTTTGGCTGCCTGTGGAAACCTCATGTCTGCTTTATCACAGCTTGAAAATGGAAAAGAAGGAAAACACCAAAGAATACACATTTGGAGCTCTTTTGGCTCGTATGCTAGCATCTCAGCTCCGGGGTTCCAGGAGTGAAGGCCAGCTATTTCCGGTCTCATGCACTCTCCCAAGTGTCAGAAGTAGTCAGGATCATCTCGGAGGGAACAAACAAGGGGGTAAACAGCTGAAAATAATAGCTTTGTGTATTTGCTAGATGCCGAGAAGTCAAAGGGAGTGATGTGTGAGCTCATAAAAAAACAGTGGCTGCCTTTTTGTCTTTCTAAGGGGAGACTGGATTTGGACACAGAGACAGGCATGGCAGGAGCCTTACCCGTTGTGAGCTGGCCGGTGTTTCTTCTAACTGCCACCAATAAAGCGAGTCTGTTGTGAATACATCTCCCTGAGAGACATCGTTCCTCTGTTCGCCTCGTGGGGCAGGTTATTCCACGCTCACGCTCACTCACGAGGCCAGTGATGTAACGGTCGGTCCGGTCGTCAGCCATTTCTGACTATTCGGACCTGAATTCAGAGCGTGGCTCGTCGTCTGCTAGCACACGCTCTCCCACTTTTCAACAACAAAGGACCACCTAGGAGAAAAACGTCTTGGCCAACCAGGTCTGCTTCAGCAACTACAGCCAGGACTCACCTGTCATCACTTTATGTTTCTGCTTTCTTGCATGTTATGTATGGTTTGAAATGATCTAGAAATAGGTATCTCAAGGATTACTCACATGAACAGGTGAGCGTGGAGAGAGAAAAATACCTGTATTTTCAGTTCGCTCTCGTGCACACGCCGTCATGCTCTGTATAGCCACGTTCTTCCTTTATGATGCGCTTTTGTCCCGAAGACCTCCCTACTTCTTTAGAGTTCTCGTGGACTCTTTTTCTGTCACAAGCCACTCGTGACTGACTCAGCTCTGAGTTCCTGATGTTAATTGTTTAGCTCTAAACGTAGCCGTGTGCTTAGGATTTCAGTAACTGAGGATGTGGGCAGCAGCATGATCGTGGTGGGCGAGGAATTCAGCCATTTCTCCTAGAGTTTGCTCAAATGCATGCACGTGATTTTGGAATAAAACTTCAGACCTTTTGAAAACAAAATTTTAAAGTTAAGTTTTCTTTTCCCCTTGGGCTTCTTTTAGAAGACATTTCCAGTTGAGGTTTTCTGCAATACCCAACGTTCACCAAGTGCTGCCCCGCTACCAGGTACTAGAGTAAGAGCTCACAGTGTGGAATCTTGTTTAAACCTTCTAAAGTATGTAATGTGAGTCCCAGTTTATAGCTTAGGACACTAGCTGTCATTAAAGTTAGTAACTTTGTCAAAGCCACCTGGCTAATAGGAGATTCTTAAGGTGTTCTACAGGCCAGCACGCTCTGGCCTCTGCCCCCGCGTCCTTCCCCTCTCAGGCCCACCAGCACACGCTCCAGATAAAGGGCCTTCGCGTGCTGTGCCGCCGACTGGAGTCTCTTCTCGGTTCCCACCTCCCGCTCTTGCTTATTAACTCGGTGCAGCCTTCTGACCTCGCCTCATCCTCATCGCCCCCTTAGGGGACCCCTGTCCCGAGCCCCGCGCCGAGCTCAGCCTTATGGCAGCCGTGGGGGTGCCACCCCAGGTGTTAGCACCTTCAGCACTCAGCTCAGCATCCGAATTGGGCCACCTCTCCCCAGGCTGCCTCCATGCTGACTGAGCACAGTGGGGCCCAGGGCCACATCACTGCTGCCCAGGGTGGGGTTCCTCTGATGCAATGGCGCCGTCTTTGACCCAGCGCTCCCCACGGGCTTGCCTGAGACGTGGTCACACGTGCATGGCGGTCCAAGGCTCCACCTGCCGCTTCCTGCCTGTGCCCCCCGGCTTTCCCAGCTGTCAGGACTGCCTTCCCCTGCCCAGGCCTGCCTCCCCGGCTTTTGTCTGTCACAGCCGAGCTTCTTCACTCTGACGCCGCCCCAGCATCTGCTTTCCTGGAAGTCCCGACTGACACCAGTGCCATCTTGTAGACCCTCCTACGTTCCTGTCTGCTTCTCTAGAAGCTTCTCAGTTCTGTGCCACTTGAAACTTTGCACTGTGGGGATCCGCACATGCCAGGAGGCCAGGCTCCCGGCTGATTGGCTCCCCCCGCCCTGATCGCTGTCCCTCCACTCCGGAGTGGAGGCCTGTGCTCCGGATTGAGGCCACATCGAGGCTGACCAGGCGTTTTCACCCGGACAGGAAACAACAAGGGCACTGTCCCGTTTCTAACGGTGGGGTGGTCAGCCCCGCCACCTCCCGGCCCGGCCGCAGCCAGGGGAGCGCAGAGGCCGGCCGTCCGCACAGAGCCCGGAGCGGGGCGCCCGGCCGGGCCGGCTCGGAGAGCGCCCTGGGAAGCGGGGCAGCGCGAGGCCCGGGCCGGCCCGCCGGGTGCGCGGCCCTCTGGCTTCCTGCGCCTGCTGGGGAGCGCGTGCCCCTTCTCCCGAGGAGCAGAGAGGACTTCGGCGTTTCCAAGGCCTTCTGAGTGAAAACATCTGTATCCGATTTCCCCCGTCGCAGCGCATTAGAGGAGTCCGGCTAAAGAGCAGCGTGTAGTTGACAAGACTCTCATCAGAAGGTGTCACTGCCATCAGCTGGAATTACGGTGGGGCCGTGCGAGCTGGTGCCCTCACCAGATGCCAGTCTGGGTAATTACACTGGGTCTTACCTAAATTCCCTCCAGACCGCTCATCGGACACAGCATGCTTCATCTCAGCCCTGAGCTGCTAGCGAGTGTTTGCTAAGAGCCTTTCAGCTGCTGCCATAGTTCATTCCAAAAACGGATGCATTCCTGAAGGACCACTTGTCAGGGGGTGTTGCTGGGGGGCGGGGGGCCCTGCTTAGATGGCCTCTGAGGTCCTTTCCCTTCACCTTCTAATTTCGATTCTGTGATTCCGCGACTGTCACCTTCATGTGACAGTGTCCATGGAACTGCTAAGAGCCTTGTAAATGAAAACACTGCCAGATCAGAAGAATAGAACTTAGCGAGATATTTACATACACACACACACACACACACACACACACACACACACCAAAAAAATGTGGACACAAATCTGGGCATCCCAGGGACCCCCAGACAGTCACAGTTGTCGTTTCTCTCTGGAGTGGATTATGGAGCCAAAATTAAGTAAAGAAAGAAACACATACACGTTGAACGGAAGGCACGTAATCTCTGGGATAATTCTGATGTAATGAACACGGCAGAGCTGCATGAAGGCCAACGTGCCATGAGTGGAATTTTCCAACATTGATGAAGCTGGACTCGAAGAGAACTGAGTCTTTGTCTGAATGCTGCCGAATGAAAACAACTTGGGGGTATTTAAATTCAGGTTGGAAATTGGTATGAGTAAGGGACATTTACACCACAGCTGTTCAAGGGCTAAAAACATACGCGTGTATGTGCATGCACGCACACACGCACGCACACGCACGCACGCGCGCACACACACCCTGCCTCTAAACACAAGCTCGCCAAAGGTGTGCATTCCTTCTAAGTTCTCGTGATCAGCAGACATAAATGTTCACGGTGTTCGGATGAATTATGGACCCTAATGAGATTTCAATACTGAGCAAACAATAAAAATTTATGCATTGCATAGTTGCCGTGGCCTTTGGCTCCACAGCTAGTGTTCCACCCTTTCAACAGCTTCAGTAATATAATATCCAGCTGGCTTTGGAGGTAAGGAAAATTCGAAGGGTGAATTGAAATTGTGAGAAATTATTTGATGGATTACTTTGTCAGAGTAATGCATGGCCTTGACATAATTACCATGGCTACCTTAACCCTTGAGGCAGGTGGTGACAAAGGCCTGCAGGGCCTATGTGGTGAGCCGGTTCCCAAATGTGCTCCTTGCCCTCCTGGTCCCCGGTGTCCGTGGCGTCTAGGCTCTCCTGAACAAGTGCCAAACAAGCACATTCCTGGCCTAGTCCATCAAGCAAGCGGGACAGCCAGTGGGCTGCACTTTTCCCGAGAACTGTCATCTATGTCAGAGCGAGCGAAACAAAACAAAAGGCAGACTGACCTTGAAATAAAATGGGAAAAGGGATGAATGGTATCTTTTAAAGCAGTATGTTTAAACACAATGGCGGACACAGGAACACTAATCCTTTCTCTCTCTCTCTCTTTTTTTTTTTTTTTTTTTTTTTTTATCAATTCAGACCTTGAACTTAATGGTTGTCTGTCTTGTACTTTATAATGTTCAAGTCTTAACATGTGATTAACAGCAGATTGTCTGTGCGTACGTGTCAGAGACCACATCTGTAGCAAATCTGCCAGCATATTTCTTACACTAGTTTTACTTTGGAACCATAAAGTCATTCCCGTTTTGTGAATGAGAATAAACCTGTTATGCACAAATATAGCTACACCCAGGATCCGCTCTTCAGGGAAAAGAAGTTGCCTATGTGATAGGGCAGCTCAAATTCCAGGGTTCTCAAGTGCTTTTCAGCGTGACCTTCAGCAGTGAAAAACGCCACCACCCATTTCTTGGTTTTATTATGATAACAGAAATATATTTGCAGCATGTTGACAAACTTATTTGGAGTAAACAGAGTCATCTTAATTGTCAGTTCTAATGTCTTAATGCTAAATTGGGCGATAAGTCAATGTTTCAATTTGGCACAGCCAACCACATGTTCTCCAAAAATAGCCTGCTACACTTTTGAAAGCAAGCAGTGGTGTACTTAGACTGTTCACAAAAGGCTTCATTCTTGTCTGCCAATGGCAAACCTCCCCTTCATCCCAAGAGGGCCCGACTCAAGCGAGGGTGGAGAAAAATAGACGCTTCCCCTGTTTTAAAGCACTTCTCCAACGCTTCATCTGGTCCAAAAGGGGAGGTTTGGGGGGAAGCACGCCTAAGGAAGGTTATCTTGATTCTCATTGAACACCCTCTCCCACTGACTTTTTAAAAGGCCCGTCGTAAGCATTTCTGCATGGCTGAAAACATAGAGTCCACCCTAGAGAGATCTCAGGGCTGTTCGGTTACATGTGCTTTCGCATCATGGCAGAACCCAAGACGTAGGCACGTCGGTCCCTTGGCCCCTCTTGGCTTTGGATTTTCGTCTTTTCCTTGTTCTCCACTGGAAACTTATGCAGAGAAAGACTTCCACACCCCTGACTACAAGCAGTCAGTAATGTTTTCCCACAGATGCGAACAGTATGGCTAAGCAAGACCCAGGAGTGGCGGGAAAGGTGGGAGGAGTGACAGGGGCCTGTGCGTGCCATAGATGAGAATAAGGGACTCACTAGGGTGCTCCAGTAGGGACAGCCACTTCCCTAGGGGGTTTGTCACTGGGATGACCATGCAGGCTGATGCAGAGAAGCCCCCCACCCCCAACAAAAGCAGCTCTAGGGTTTACAAACCCTGTTTCAAAGGCACACAAGGGGATGGTTACAGAAATAATACCAGCCCTTTACTTTTATAGCAGTCAGTAGGTGCTGATCACCTCATCTAGTTTATCTCATTTAATCCATACAAACCTGCAAGATAGGTATTGTTATCCTGAGGCCCAGAGAGGTAAGGACTTTGTTCAAGGTCACACAGCTAAAGAGTGGCAGGATCAAACCCAGGCAGTCAGGCTCCAAGGCTCACATCCTTAACTTCATATTATGCCATTTGCCATTGTTTGAAAGTTGCCTACTCTTGTCTTTAGCATAACCTGATCCAAAATGTTCTGCCCTGTCACATTCTCTTCTACTTACCAATATTTTATAATAGCAAGGGCTATAAAATTTTATTGTGAGTTACTAACTTGAGATAATTCACCGTTCTCTTGGATTTTTTTGCTTACAAAGTGCCAAAGCCGTTCCCACCACAATGCACCTGTACAGTTTTGATAGCTGGGGTAAACAGACAACTTGGCCCGACCATGACGTATGATGTTAGCTGCAGGTTTTACATAGATGCCCTTTATCAGATTGAGGAATTCCCTTCTCATTCCAAGTTTGTGGAGAGTTTCTGTCATTAGTAAGTGTTGGATTTTGCCAAATGTTTTTCTGTGTCTAATAAGGTGATCATGTGAATTTTGCTCTTTATTCTATTAATACAATGTATTACATTAATTGATTTTCATGTGTTAAGCCAACCTTTTGCATTACTGGGGTAAATCTCACTTGGTCATGGTATTTAATCTTTTACTATGTTAGTGGATTCAGTTTGATAATATTTGTAAAGGATTTTGGTGTCTTATGTTTATGATGGCTATTTCTTGTGATGTCTTTGTTTAGCTTTTGTATCAGAGTAATTTCCTCATAGAATGCGTTTGGAAGTATGTCTTCTTTATTTTCTAAGAGAGTTTGTGTAGAATCCGTATTATTTCTTCTTTAAACACAGCAGGCTCATTCAATATTGTTTCATTATAACACTGATGAGATATGACAGGAACATAACTTTTGCTCAAGCTTATCCAACCTGCATCCCGCAGGCCACATGTGGCCCAGGACGGCTTTGAGTGAGGCCCAACACAAATTCGTAAACTTTCTTAAAACATTATGAGGATTTTTATGACCATTCTTTTTTTTTTTTTTAGCTCATCAGCTGTTATTAGTGTTAGTGTATTTTATGTGTGGTTCAAGACAATTCTTCTTCCAATGTGGCCCAGGGAACCCAAAAGATTGGACACCCCTGATCTTGATAATACCAATTAGCCTATGGTATAACTGGTTTTGTTACATGTTCTTCCACTTAAAGCCACGGAACTTATTGACAATGTTAAATGAGGACTTACTGTATGTGATAGAATTCATTATTTCAGCCAACTGGTGCTGGGGTTTGTTTGTGGGATGACTTTAAATTACTTATTATAGGTCTATTCAACTTTTCTCTATCTTCTTAAGTCAGTTTTGATAATGCATGTGTTGCTAGGAATTTGTCCATTTTACCTAAATTGTTTAATTTTTTGGCATAAAGTTGCTTAGAATATTCCCTAGTTATCGTTTTCATTTTTGTTTAGTCAATAGTGAGGCTCCTCTTTCATTCTTGATTGCTAATTCCGTCTTCTTCATTTTGTCTTGGTCGTTCTAGCTACAAGTTTGGCAGTTTTTGTTGATCTTTCCAAAGCCAACTTTTGGTTTCATTGATTTTCTCTCTTATTTTCTGTTTCCTATCTCATTGATTTCTGCTTTAACCCTTATTCCTTTTTCTCTGCTTATGTTGGGCTTAATGTGTTCTTTTTCTAATTTCTTAATATGGTAGCTTAGATTATTGATTTGGAAGTTTTCCTTTTTTCCTAATTAGGCAAATAAATTTCTAAGTTCTGTGTTAGTTGCATCCACAAGTATTGATAGTTATTGTTTCATTTTCATTCATTTCAAAACATTTTCTATTTTCCATGATAATTTCTTGTTTGATTCATGTGTTCATTATAAGTGTGTTACTTAATTTTCTAATATTTGGGGATTTTCAAACCTGTTTTGTTTTTGTTTTTGATTACTCATGTAGCCCTTTTGTGATTGGAGAACCTACTTTTTAGGATTTCAAGTTTTTTCAATTTATTAAAACATGTTTTATGACCCGTATATGGTGTATGCTGAGGAATATTCCATGTGCTTTTGAAAAGAAAGTATATTGTGCTGTCATTAGTAGAGTGTTCTATAAATGTTAATTAGGTCAAGTTGGCTGATAGTGCTGAATTGAAGTCTTCTTATCTTTACTGATTTTTCTGTCTAGTTATTCTATCAGTTTTTTGAAGGCAGAGTATTGAAATCTCCAAGTATAATTACTGAACTTGCTATTTCTCTTTTCATCTGTCAGTTTTGGCTTAATGTATTTCAGGATTTGGTTCTTAACTGTGTATGTATTTATAATTGCCATATCTTCCTGATGCATTGACCCTTTTATATTTCTGAAATATGCCTCGTTGTCTCTGCTAATATTTCTCATCCCAAAGTCCATTTCTCCGATATTAGTATAGACACTCCAGCTCACTTATGGTTACTGTGTGCATGGTATATGAGTACATATTTCCATCTTTTAACTTTTAACCTGTATCTGCTTTTCAATCTAAAGTATGTCTCTTATAGACAGCATAAAGTTGAATCTTCTTTCACCTAGTCTGACAATCTGCTATTTGACTGGAGCATTTAGTCTAGTAACATTGTATGAGTTTTGATCTTGTTGGATTTATACCTGACATTTTGCTATTTGTTTTCTATATTCCTCATATGTTTTCTCTTTCTCTGCTTCTCCTTTCCTACATTCTTTTCTAGAACAGATATTTTTGGTATGTCATTTTAATTCGTCTGCTGATTTTTTAAACTACATTTGTGGTTGTTCTTTTCTTAGTCTTTGCTCTAGAAATTGCAATATATAACCTAAATTTTCACAATCTACTTCAGCTTATATTGACTTAATTCTATAAAATATAACTACTTCATTCCAATATAGTTTTCTTCAATCTTTCTTTGTACTATTATCACATCTATATATGTCATATTGAATTATTATTATTGCTTATGCAATCTCTAGACTTTTTAAAGAAATTAAGGAAATAAATAAGAAAATATATGGTTATACAGTTTTATTTATTTACCTTTTCTTGTGTTCTTAATTTCTTTCTATAGATTTGAGTTATCATCTAATGTCATTTTCCTTTTAGCCTGGAGAAACATATTTAGTACTTCTTGTAAGGTGTGTCTGCTAACGACAACAAAAATTCTCTTTCTTTGCTTATCTAGAAATGTCTTCATATCACCATTATTTTGGATCAATAATATTGCTAGATACAGAATTCTTGGTAGGCAGGCTATCTCCACCTCTACTCTTTTAGCACTTTGAATATCTCATTCCACTGTCTTCTCCCTCCATTGTTTCTAATGAGAAGTCAGCTGTTATTCATACTGTTTTTTTGCCTGCACGTAATGACTTACTTTTGTCTTACTGCTTTCGAGGGTTTTTTTCTTTCTGCCATTATTTCTTCAAAGGTTTTTTCTGCAGCTTGCTTTCTCTCTTCTCCTTCTAGGACTCCCATTATGGGTATGCTTGTTACTCTGAGGCTCAGCTCATTTTTCTTCAGTCTTTTTTCTTTGTCTTTAGATTGGATAATTTCTATTGACAGATGTTCAAGTTCAATGATTCCTCTTCATTTGTTGTATTTTTCTTCAATTTCTTTTTTGTAGTTCCTCTTTTTCTGTTGAGATTCTTTATTTATTGAGGCATTGTCATCATAATTTTTTTAATTATTTAAGCATAGTTTTCTTTAATTCTTTGAATATATTTATAATAGTTCCTTTGAAGTCTTTGTTAAATCCAACATCAGCACCACTCACAATCAGTTTGTATTGACTGTTTTTCTTCCCCTAATTATAGGTCACACTTTCTCACTTCTTTTTTTTTCCTTTTGGGACATGTCGTATTTTTGTTGTTGTTGTTGAAAACAAGTCATTTTAGATGATATATTGTAACAACTCAGGGTTCTGATATTTTTAAGTAGTTTGCCTGAACATAATCTGTGGGATTTATCTCCTCTGCAGTGTGCTCAGTGATTGGTTTGTTTGTTTTTGTTTTTAATTCTTGTTTTTATGTTTAATTCTTGTTTTTATGTTATAAGCTTGGCTTCCTGGGAGTTGCCCTTTTGTGTGCATATCTGAGTGGCTAGCCAATGGTTGAGAGAAGTTATGCTCAAAAACTTGAACCCGTAAGTCTCCTATCCTCTGCCAAGTGATTTGTATGTGTGTTGAGGAGCACATTCCAAAGTTCATCCAGTTCTCAAGCTTGCCTTGGCTTTGACTTTTCGCTGTGGTCTCTCAGGTCTCCCCAGCACACACACAAACTTTGTCCATCAACAAGAGATGTACAGGGAGCTCTTCACATTTTTGGTTGGTCTGTCACTCACCCCAACTGGGACTGCTACCTCAGTCTGGTAGAACTGTGGATTTTCCCCCATTCATTTCCCTAACAAGTGTGCTACTTTTACTGACAGTGGCACTGGCATGGGTTTTGCCCTCAGCTCCAAATCAAGTCAGTCTTCTCTGGCAGCCCTGCACTAGTGAAACCATCCTTCTAGCCAATTAAGCTGAGGGGTGAGGTGGATATGCTCGCTCTTGACTTTCTGCCAGCTTTCTATGAATAAACACTTCTCAATTTGTTTTTTGCCTTTGGTTGTTATCTAGAACTTTAAATGGATTGTTTTAACAATTTTTCAGTTTTATACATGTTGAAGAGGAAGTAAATTTGCCAACCTCTTTACTAGCTGAAAGACCCCCAGTGGAAGGCTTTCGCTAGTCTATACAGTGTTTGTATAAAGTATTTATTAATAGGATGTGGTTGTAATAAAAGAGCTCATCCTTGACTCCTTATGGATTTTGGCCCCTCATTTCCCAGAATTCCAAGCCCTCCTCCTTCAAGAGCTTTCAGTGCCTAAGGTTTCCAGTTCCATTCCTCCATTGACAGTTTGACTGCCAAAGTCTCATCTTCAAGTGCTTCTATCAACCTCGAATCCAGAGTAGCTCTTTTTCCATTAACTGACTCAAAGGCAACAGGTGGGACCTGTTCTGAGCAGAGCTGTTGAAAAAAAAAACCTAGTCATTGGCTTGTTTTACTTTCATTTATCTCTGTCATCTGGGAAAACAATACAGATAATATCAGGCCCAACAAAAGGTACATTCTGATGTTATTTTCCATTTTTTGTCCAGACAGAGAAGACGAAGCATGGATATCAGAAATAACTACCACAGACACAAGGAGGATGGGCTCAGTGGAAGGCCAGAGGGGGCAGCCCTGCTTGTTTGCTTTCTCTCCATATAGTTCTTTAAAAAAAAAAATAAGAAAAGAAAAGAAAAAAGTTTAAACCCCACCGCCCACTCATCAGGTGATTGGAGACTGTAGTTGTAAAAATGTGCTGCAGGCAGAAGTTCTAAAAAATCCCAGAAAGTGTTGAAAACATCTCTAAACAAGGTATTTTTGTCCTGCACCTTTCTTGCTAAAGGTCCCAATTGCTGCCAAGAAAACTAGTGAGAATGTTAGCTGCCAAATAAAAAATTTATGACAGTGTTTGGCAAAGGACTATCTCGCTTGCTTGTTTTATACATTTCCACGAGGCACTGGCAGGCGGCGTCTCTCCCTTCCCCTCCTCCTTCCCCACTACTTTCGGCTCGTACGTGCACCTTACTGATCACTGTTTTGGATCTGTACTCTAATAAAAAAGCAAACTCTCATGAAGTAGGATTAAACAATATAACTTTTCCCTCCTTCAGTAACCTCTGAAATGTGAGGAAAATGTCTTTAAATACGAAGTGTTGCAAAAGAAGGGAAAGGGGGTGCTGGATTTGCTTGTCTAGAATAGATATATTTATAAGGAAAAGAACAAGAATCTTTCAATTAATGACTATAGACTCTGAGTGGCAGAGGGAACCTTCAAAATTCCCCAGTCCTTGCACGCCTCCACACCCAACACTTTGCAGACAAGGAATTGGGGGCCCAGAGGAGACAGTGTTCTGCTGAAGGTCACACAGCACACTCACCTGGGGCAGAAGCCTGGTGGTAGCCTCAGCACTGCTCTTCCCACCGCTTTAAACAACCACCCAACATTGCTTTTGTGTGTTGGGGTTTCCAACACGTGTACGTGTAGCGTGTTTTGTGAGCATTGGAATTCTAGGCTGTTCTGATTCATGAGTATGAAAACATTCCCATTTCTAAATTCTTTTTTTTAATCTAATGCATTAACACTGAGTCAAGATAGGTCTGTGTGATTCTCCTGAAGTGGCATTGCCTGCCCATATCAATTAAGCCTCCGGGCTGTGTCATTAAATGTTTACGTGAGCCCTTCAAAGGGGCCGGAGGGGAGGCGCTGTATTTACAGCAAAGTTTTCTTGAACCAAGTTTGGATGTTGATAGTAATAATCACATAGGCTGGTGGTGAACACCCTGAAACGGTTTGCTTGCCTGTCTGCAAGCGAAATTATCAGTCTCCGTCTTTTCAAAACAGTGATCAGATTATGCTTTCTGTGGTTAATTGGCGCCGTTAGCATGCAGTCATCATTCTAACTTATTCAGGAGCCTTGCTGCCCTCTTGTTCCGTGTCTGTGGAGGCATCTGCTGCCATTGTCGCCTGCTCCGGGCTGGGCTGCGGCTGGGCTTTGCTGGGGCTGTGCTGGGGAAGCGCGTGGTATTTGATACAAAGTGCTGCGGACAGACCGGGAGTAAGTGGATTATTTCAGACAGCGTTCAGAGGCAACTGGAGGAAGATTAGCTCAACATGAGGCAGATACCATAAGCAAATTAGAAAACCTCCCCAATTAGTACAAGAAACCCAGATTTGTGCTGTTTGTGATCTTCTGCTGAAAGGCAGGGTGTCGATGTTATGGGCTCTAGTCTTGATTTAAGTTGAAATGTTGGCATTTCCTATCAGTGCATGTTAGCTTCGGAGGCTGTGTACTGGCCTCATAAATGAAGTAAATCCCTGTTCTCCGTGACTGCCAAGGAGTCCTCATTCCGAGGCTCTATACGTCGGGAAATGTTTCATTTGGCCCTGGAATAATCTCCAGGGCATATTATAATATTTCTATACTGGGAATATCTGACACGACTCCAATGTCCCACACTTAATCTCCCTTTTGTTTGTTTATCTTGCAGAACATGTATCATACTGAAGTCATAAAAATGGAGTGTGCAAAACACCAGATGCTACAAATGCAATTAGATACTTAAAAATAGCTTCCTTGGTGGCACTGCTGGCAATCTGAATGGGGCCTTGTTTTTCCAAACAGGGTGGCACTATTCTGCTTAGCTCCTGCTTGTGTGCTCCAACAGCAGGCATGGGCCCCTTCTCAGGCCCCCATGCAAATGACCAGGTCATTCTAGAAATCAGACCAGGCACTGTTGTCCTTCTAACATGATGGTGGTCCCAGGTGTGTTTTTTATTTTCTCCTCCAAATGTTCTGTGTAGTCACCTGCTTCTTGACCTGTGACGATTTGCAATTAAGTTGTTGTATGAGCCCTCAACAGACTGAGCCCAACTCATGTAAAGAAAATGGGAGTGTCTACACCCCTTGTTTTAAGATCTGAAGTGCATTTCGCATAAACTTTTATTTCACCAGAATTCAAACAACCACAAGGCTCAGAATTCATGTCACAGTCTTATCCAAGGAAGATGTTGTTTTTGTATATGTGTGTGGAGGCTGAATTGCTTGTTTGTTTGTTTTTCTGATTTAAAAATAGTGCATATCCATTTTCCCAAAAATTCGAAAAACGAGGTGAATCATAGGAGACTTTTTAAAAACCACCATGATCCCAACACCCACACTGTTGAGATTAGCAAGTGTTACTATCATTTCAATTATACCTATCCCATTTTTGCTTTAAACTCATATATGCACTTCTCTTTTTACAAAATTGGGGTCATAACATACATACTATTTACAACCTTTGCTTTTTAACTAACACATTATGGTAAAAAAATTGATAGTCTTAATGGCAACTAGGATAGGACAAAATCTGTTTACACCTGAATCATCAAGAACAAATATGTTCAATGTAGTTTTAGTATTCTATTTTAGTATGTGGTTTTCTTTGAAAATCATCAGTATCCGAATAGCATAAATGGCAAGTCTCAACGCACCCATGTTATATACATTTTTTTGAGCGGAACTTTGCATTTTTTGTTTTTACATGCATGATCTAATTTGATCACAAGAACCTATTATATAAGGTAGAAACAAAAGAGCGAGTGTTGTCATCCCTGAATTTATTCATAAATGCAGAGTGAGCTGGAGTATAAGCCGTTCCGTGACGCCAGCCCATACTGTCCCACCATGTGCAGCACGTGGTCTCTGATATGGGACCTGATTGGTTACTTCTCCTTCCAGTCTTTTTCTTTTTTTCCTGTACAAAAGCTTACCATTTGTTTTTTGACACGTCAGCTCGTGTCTTCAACTAATGAAATATAGGTGGTAGTTAAGGCATGTTTTGGAGAATGTATTCTGCATGCCACCACACTCTGCCTTTGCTTCCAGGTTATAAAGGAGATGCCCTTTGGTATGCCCACTTCTGTCGGCAGGAAGCCAGCATAGGGCGTCAGTCGGGTGCTCGTGGCAGAGGAAAGTTAGGGCGTCTCAGGAACTTGAGGTGTCTGAATGTGCTGATGAGTCCATAACCCACTGATCCAACAGTCTTAGAGCAAAGTGTGTGAAACCCAGCCCCCCAACCTCCAATTCACAAACCCACCTTCTCTGACATACGGAGGATCTGGACAAGACTGCCACTGTCTGTCAGGCCCACGTCGGCTTCATTGTCACCAGGGCTGGGCAGCTTAGGATTATAGCACGCAAGTATCTGCCACCGCTGGGGAGAGAAGCTTTCTCCGAGACCCTTAAAAGGTGTTCTGTTCAGGCTGAAAGGAAAATTCCTGCAGCCAGGCATCTCCTGTCAGCTAATTTGATAGTTCTCTATCAAGTAAACCATTAGTGAACACATTGATTCTTATTTTCTGTTTGCCTTTTTTTGCAGTTGTGCCTTGGCTATTCCCAAGATTTCTGTGAACCAGTTGGGCAAAATTGATTTTTATTAGTTTCACTGGCCTTGTGGAAAATTATCTCATGAACTGGTTTTATAGGGAGACTCAAAGCACAGCACTGGGTAAAAAATAAGCCTATAGCAGTCAAAACTGTTGTCTGAAATGTCTTCAGACTGGAAGGCTGAGTTTATTGCACAAAACAAGTACAAGCAAGGCGGAGGTGTGCAGTCCTGCTCATTATCACTGGGAAGGGGAACCAAAAAGCCGAGTAAAAAATTAAATTTTAATAATGCCAGTGATATTTTCTAAATCTTTCCTGACAGAAAGATTCTCATTATTTTTATCTGTCTCTGAGTAGGTTCTTTTAGTGCCATCTCAGAAATGGCCTCAGCTATGATTGTTTTCCAGGCTTTAAGGCATCTGAGAAACCAAATATATACACAAAGAAATATGCTTTAGATTGTTCAAGGAAGGGCCGTGACCGTGGTAACATTTCGGCGAGCGTATCTGCAGCCAATGTTTGCTAGGAATGCCTTCAGCTTTCACAAAGGAGAGCCACGCTGTTAAGAAAATTGCTGTAAATCTCCCAAACAAAGAGGACCCACAATTCACTGCACTGAGTGATGGGAGGAACCCAGGGACCCCAAGTCCCAAGTTTGGGTTCATTCTGGAAATCACCCCATGCTGGCCATGAAAGGAGAGTCGAGAAAAATGGGAATATCCTGTTGTTTTGGTGGACGTGCAAACTCGCCTTCCAAGTCTTGCATAGTACAGAATTGTTTGGGGATGTGTGGAAAAATAAAGCCAGAATCATTAAAGTAGTCATGCCAGGAGGATGTGAATTCTTTTTATTTTCTTGGTTCTTCAGTGCCTGTGTATAAACCTGTGTTGGCCCCAAAAGGATTTATAGCAGTGCACGGAAATGTATACAAAACAGTTGATTTTTCTACTCGTGAAATGAAGTCAGGAGGAAGGTTAGCACACACACTGTGGACTAGCCTGTCCATTGGTCAGCGCTGGGTCACAGATTGCTCTCTAGGCTTTCTGGTAGCCGAAGAGGGAGATGGTTGCAGTGACACGAGTCAGTATCTGTAAGATAAACACACAGCTCTTTCTTCTACCCAGCGGGAACGAACGCCTTCCCATGGGACGTCATTGCAGGGACACCCGTTGCTCAGGGTAGTAAACAACATGTCCAAGAGCCTCCGTCCAGGAAATATGAGTTCCACGGGGCTGTGTGAGCTGGTGGCATTACGCCCAGCACAACTGAGAGCATGCGCACGACCCCACCGTGGACAGGGCAGACTCCGGGGCTCTGCTGCTCTGAGAGGGGACTCGTGTCCACAGGAGAGACAAACCCCATACATTAGGCCGCTCAATTAATACTGTTTCTCAACTGGACATCTGACGAGTGTTCAGCAGGAGACTTAGAGGTTATCTGGGAAGGACCTGGAGTGGCACCAGCGTTGGTTTTTCTGTTTATTGCAACCAAATAAAGAACCCCGAGAACATGTTCAAAGGCCACTCTCCTCCTTTGCAATTTATTGTCTTTATTTTTATCAGGTCCACAGACATAGTCCTCAGTGTCAATCTTCAGGGTTTCTTGGGTCACAGATACGAGTATTTACTGCCATTTTGGAGGTGGGGAAACTGAGGCACGTTTACTTGTTTGTCACAAGATCACGCAACAGAGTGGGAGTAGGCAGTCTTTCAAACCTCTTTGCCACTCACCGTGCAATGGAGACCATGTGGTTTCCCACTGCAGGCCTTAAGACATAGCATAGAAGATGCACACGATCCTCCTTGAGAATTGCCAGCCAGGCTGTGAAGGTCAAGGGGGCTACAGACGTGCAGATAGCCTGACCCCTGACTGCACTTTTCATCACCTTGTGAGAAATCCGAAAGGCACACACAAGCTGGTGTGTGGCATCTGTTGACCTCTCCCTGGCCTTTGACCCCGTGGTTAGGAATCAGTGTGGGCTAAGTTGGATGCATTCAGCATGGACCCTAGTTATGGACGCCCGTGTCGAGGCTGAACTTCAGACTTCTGCAGGGTCAGGAGGTCTGGGCTCTTCCCACCTCCGAGGGACTGTCTGATGAGGCAGGGCAGGGGTGCACTCACCCCCGCCTTCCTTCCCGGTTGTTTCTGAATGGTTAGTCAGAGGTCACAGACGAAGACCCACAGGCCACTCACTGACAGATGAGCTTGCTTTGGCCGCCCAGTGTTTTGGAAAACTTTCCCTTAGTTGCCAATAGTGAACACTTGGGACATCTCACAGAAAGAACACCGTTTCTGGCTTCTCTTGGCGAATCAGAAGATAAGGCCGCACTGAGCCCACTCTGAGTCCCAACAGCCATCAGAAGCAGTCCCCCGCCCCCCAATTTAGAAAAAGAGCCAGCACTCCTCATTCTCCCAGTGTGCTCTCCTGATGCCTGCAGCTCTCAGACTGGAGACCCCGCTCCTGGCAGTGCCTCCTTCCTCAGAGGGAAGTGACACAGTCTCCCAGGCCACCAGGTGACGGGGCTTCACCTGCACACACCTGGGGATCCCGCCCACAGAACTGTGAGTCAACCTTTGTGCTTATCGTTGGGAAGCCCTCAGAGGAGGCCTTCCTCTTAGCCAGGCATTCACCTGCTCCCTAACGACTGATGCCACTTGGGGGACTGTAAAATCAGTGTAAGGTAAGAGACCAGGAGAGCAGTGTGGTAAGTCCAGGAGTCAACAGTGCACACCCTGCTGGGTGTCCCGGGCACTCTCCAACCAGGGGAACAGGGCCGCCCCTGGCTTAGCATCAGCAGTGAGCCCATGCACCTGGGCTGGGGGGACAAAAGGAGGAGCAGTGTCCCCAGAGTCCAGGGCCGGGGTCACCTGATGGCAGCTGGAAGCATGGAGGGCCTGTTGGGAGCTGCGGCGTAAAGAGAGCTGCTGGGAAAGCAGAGAAAGAAAGGGAGGGACACCCTGCCTCTCCCGGCCACCCCCACCCCCACCGCACACTGCATGTCCTGCAGGAAGCCCGCCACCAGGGGTGGGGGTGGCAGCGGGAGCCAGCCTGTCTGTGATGCAGAGCAAAGAGCGGAGGGAGGAGAGGCGGAGGGAGGAGAGGCGGATCTGAGGAGAAGCCGCCCCAGGCCTGGCACAGTGGGGGTGCGGGTTAAGGCGCATCCCACTCAGCTTGCCACGGAGCCCAGTCTGCATGAGAGAGAAGTTCTGAGGTTGCAGTCTAGAAAATGTCACCATGGCCCTCAAGAGTTGACAGAGATGCAGATGTCTGATAAGCCTCTGCCAAAATATTTTCTTGCCCCTGACATCAGGAAAGAAAAAAGATATAAACCCATGACTGCTAGGAGATACGTGTCTGACACCCAGTCTTGCAGGGAAATAATGTCAAAGCTCATCACAAAAGTCAAGGCAGCCATGTCTCCACTAATGTGACCTCAACTGGCCAGGATTTGGAAGAAGCATCTTGACTATCATGGGGTGTCCCCGGAGACACAAACAGAGCTGAAAAGGGCAACCTCCACCTCCCTAGGGACTTGAGTAGCTGATGGAAATGGGGGTTCCAGGAGGGTGGCCCAGCCTGGACCCCACAGGGCAAGCTAATCCGGGCCAGCACTGGGATGTCTCCTGCAGGAAGCTGGGAGGCATCTGCAGGTTTTCCAGGCCAGGGCACCTGAAGTGGGGGGGCTATCTGCTGGGGGTGGGGGACAGGGAGGAGTGTCAGGGCTCATTGTGGGGAGATCGGTGAGTTATAATGAGTGGGGTCATAATAATTACTATAGTTAGCTACTGCACAGTTACTGTTGCCAAGCACTGTTGTAGGTACAGTAGACTCTCCGTCAATTGGAACTCAAACTCGAGGTTTTTGCCGTTTGCTTGAGATTGCCAGTCAACAGAGAGTCTACTTATATTTACCCAGCATCTCCCAGTCCCCATGGGTACAGGTAATGGAGAGTCTACCGTACTTCATGATGAATTAACTCACTTATGAACATAATTCATTGACCAAGATACTGCTATTATGAGCCCCATGTTTCTGATGAGGACACCAAAGCATGGTCCTTTTGTTTTTCTGCTTTAAATAGAGGACTAAACGAGGGCTGTTCACATTTTATTTTGACAAGTAAGAGAGTAATTTCCAAGGAGAGAGTACTTTTTCTATGTCCAAGTAAAGACATTGGGAACAAACACTGCCATCTGCTCTCACCATCACACCACAAAATACAGAGCATTTTCACACTGAAAGAGCCCAAGGGACATGATCTCAGCGGAGTAGTGAAATAACTTGCCCAAGGTTGCACGACTGAGGTGCAACAGATCCTGGATTCGAATCCGGAAAGTTTGGCTCCAAAAATGGAGGTAGCTGAATAGCTCCTGCCCAAGTGTAGTTTGCAGCATCTCAGGAGGGCAGAGAGAGTGAGGGGCCTACAGCCAGTGGGGAGCTTGGTGGGTGTCTGGTTCAAGAGGGCAGTGGGGTTGCTTCATAATAGAGAGGCAGGACCCAGTGGGAGGTAGAGGCGGGAGGATGAGAAGCACCTAAAACTAAGCGTCGGCGTCGGGAAGCGAGTCTTCCTGGCCGGGACACCAGTGATGATGTGCCTTCCCTGAGAACTTGAGCAGGGACACATCTGGAGTAGGCCTCACCTTCTCCCTGGGTGACCCACCACATCTGGGTCCCAGTAAGTCAGGATCGTTATTAAAATTAAATGACATCATAGATGCAGTAAATATCCAAGACCAGAAAAAGACACTCTGTCTTGTTAAGACTGTCTAGAAGTTATATGCCTGCCCATACCCCATCCATAGAATACTTAGGAGAGACTCCTCTGTTGTATTTTATGGATGACTGAACTCAAGACCAGAGACCTTTAGTCCTTTTCCAAGGTCACACAGTGAGTCCAGCTCATTTTCCCACCTGGTTTTCTTATCTGTCTATTCCAACAGATGCGTTAAATTAAACCTTCAGTAGACCCAGAATTTTTCTATAACTTAAGCAATCCCCTTGTGTATGATAGGCAATGTAGACATAATAAAAAATCATGCAGTTCAAGGTCACTGGGCAATGGGCAGTCATTGGGAGCAGCCCCCAGAGTACAATTGTATTTTTTATGTGCCCAAATCTGGTGAGAGATCAGGTCCTCATGCATTTACCTAGAAGAGAGAGGCCAAAAAGACACAGCCAATGTACCAGTGACTGAAGAAAATTGATTAAATATGCTAGTGATTAAAAATAAATATTATATTAATAATTTACTGTGTATTTACACTAGAACTAAGAAGAGTTTACTTTGGTTAATTAGTGTTGCATACTTTCAACAAAACTTAACTTGCCTACCCAATGCTGTGTCTAAGAAGAATATAAAGATGAAGGTGTCAAAGAGACCCTTCAAACAACCCAGGAGAGTCTGTCAGAGGACATAAGACACACCAGTTAGAGATAACCACTTTGTAAGTCCTGCAGGATGGCACATAAAACTGCAGAGCGTGGGTTGGGGCTTCAGGTAACTTCTCTGTAAAAATTTGGATGATAATAGTCTCTACCTCATAGGATTGTTGTGGCGGTTCAACGAAGTATTGGTTGAACTTTGCCTGGATTCAATACTCAGTTAATAGGAGCTGCTGGTGTGGTGTTCCTGTTCTTAAGGAGAATGTTTTTAGTTTTTCGTCACTGAGTATGATACATTAGCTGTGGATTTGTCATACATGGCCTTTATTATTTTGTAATATGTTCCCTCTATTCCCACTTTGGTGAGAGTTTTTTTCTTAAATGGATGATCAATTTTGTCAAAGGCTTTTTCTGCATCTATTGATATGACCATATGAGTTTTATTTTTTATTTTGTTTATGTCATATAGCACATTAATTGATTTGCAGATATTGAACCAGCCTTGCATACCAGGAATGAATCCCACTTGATCGTGGTGTATGATCTTTTTAGTGTATTGCTGAATTCGGTTTGCTAATTATTTTGTTGAGAATTTTTGCATCTATTTTCATTATAGGGATAGTTTTCTTTTTTTGTAATGTCTTTATCTGGTTTTGGAATCAGGGTAACGCTAGCCTCATAAAGTGACCTTGGGAACCTTTCCTCTTCTTGGATACTTCAGAATAGTTTGAGAATAGGTGTTAATTCTTTTTTAAATGTTTGGTAAAATTCACCTGTAAAGCCATCTGGTCCAGGACTTTTGTTTGTTGGAAGCTTGTTGATTACTGATTTGATTTCATTGGCAGTAATTGGTCTGTTCAGATTTTCTCTGTCTTCTTGATTCAGCCTCAAAAGATTGTATGCTTTTAGGAACTTACCATTTCTTCCAGATTGTCTGATTTGTTGGCGTATAGTTGCTCATAGTATTTTCTTTACTTATAATTTTTTGTATTGCTTTGGTGTCCATTGTCACTTCTCCTCTTTCATTTCTGATTTTATTTATTTGGGGCCTCTCTCTTTTTTCACGGTGAGTCTGGTTAAAGGCTTGTCAATTTTATGTTTTCAAAAAGACGGCTCTTGACTTCATTTATATTTTGTTTGTTTTTATCTCAATTTTGTTTATTTCTGCTCTGATCTTTATTATTTCCTTCTTTTTACTCACTTTGTGCTTCATTTGCTGTTCTTTTTCCAGTCCCCTTAGGTGTAAAGTTACACTGTTTATTTGTGATTTTTCCTGTAGATAGGCCTGCATTGCTATGAATTTCCCTCCAAGGACTGCTTTCACTGTGTCCCATAGATTCTGGGTCATTGTGTTTGCATTTTTGTTTGTCTCAAGGTATCTTTTTTTTAAAAAATACCTTCTTTTTTTATTGATAGACTTTTTGGGGTGACATCTGTTAGCAAGAATTACATAGGTTTCAGGCATACAATTCCACAGTGCATTGTCAACTTGTATAATAATTTCCCCACCTATTGTGACTTCTCTTTCCATCACCCTATATCTAGCCAAGGTATCTTTTTATTTCTTTGTTGATCTCATTGTTGACTTATTCATTATTTAGTAGCCTCCATATGTTTGCATGTTTTTCAGGGGTTTTTTTTCTTGTAATTGATTTCTAATTGTATACCACTGTGGTCAGAGAAGATGCTTGATAGGATTTCAATCTTCTTAAATGCACAGCAGACATTTTGAATTGCCATTATGTCCAATCACCATCATGCCACTGGCCACTCTGGCAAAAATGAGTACTACAGTGACATAATGGGCCTATGGGTCGGAAAACCTGGCTGTGCTCCACATGGTTGACCTTGGATGCCTCCCTTCACCTCTCGGGGGTGCCTCAAGGTCCTCAACTATAAAATGTACAATCCAGACTACTAGGATATGGCGACCTTTGCTAGCTCTAGTGGTCAGTAAACCTGCAAGGGGCTAAGAATCCCTTGCATTTTTAGAACATCATTATTTAATTCCCTTCAAGTTCTTTCCAAGCACTTTGATTAAGGCACGCTGCCTTGATCCTACCTGAAAGCCCCATAGCCAGCAAAGCCACTCTCCAGGCCCCTGCCATCATTGAGTCCATATTGAAGCTTGGCAGTGGCCATGGTGCCCAGAGTGAAAATTGGTGTATTAATACATGTTTGACAATATAGAGTGCAGTGTAACTACTTATCACTGATCAAAACCCATCGGACTTATCCACGGGCTCTGACAGGTACGAGCTGACTGCCTGCCCCGCTGGGAAGGGATCCCCGAGCCAGCCAATGGAACCCCTGCTTTTGCTTTTGATATTTATGCCACCATCTCAGAGAGACGGCTCAGCCCCACTGGGGAGAGTATCATTGTGAGGCCCAGAAAGACACCAGCCTGTGGGAACGTGAAGCCTAGAGGTCTTGGGGAGCCAGAAGCTTCCATGGCTTCTGCCTCCACCTTCCCCACCAGCCACTAGAAGTTTCCTAGGCTACCTCTGACAACTTTCCTCTTGCCTCTCACCTTTCCTGAAATGACATCTCCTGTCATGGACTTGCTTGCCGACTGCATGCATATAAAGGGCTTTACCTTTTTAAAGTGCTTTATAATCCTTATTAAGCTAATCCTCTTCTCCCTGGGGAGGGTGGTGAGCTGTCTTGTTCTGCTTGGGAAGAAACTGAAACTCAAATGTCAGGGAGTGACTTGCTCCAGGTCACCCCAGGCACACAACAAATTGTCCTGGCCTCAGCATTACTCTAATTACAGCCTTTGTTGTCAGCCTTCTGTAATTGATTACTCATTGTGACACCCGTAAGCTCCCACAGGGCAGGGACTTGGGGTTTTCTGTTTCTTCAGAGGGACTTGGCCAAACCTGCCACACCCAGCTGGGCGGGGTCTAAGGACCACCTTGTAGCTTTTGGACCAGGAGTGGGCAAAGCACAGATAGCAGGCCCAGTCTAGCTCACTGCCTGATTTTTATATGGCCCACGGAATACCAATGGCTTTTACATTTTTAAATGGTTGGGGATGGGAATCAAAAGAAGGATGTTTGTTTACATGTGAAAATTATATAACATTCACATCCCACTGTCTGTAAAGAAAGTTTTGTTAGAACACAGCCCTACTCACTCATTTACATCTTGTCCATAGCCCCTTTTGCATAGGGGGCAAAACTGAGTAGTTGCAACAGGGACTGTGTGGATGGTCCACAAAACCTAAAATGTTTACTGTTATAGTTGAATTGTGTTCTGCCCTCCTCCTCCTGTCCCTCACATTTATATGTTGAATTCCTCATCCCCAGTACCTCAGAATGTGACCTTATTTGAAAATAGGGTTGTGGCCGATATAAATAGTTAAGAGGAGGCATACCACACAAGAGGGTCCCCTAATCCGGTAAGACTAGCACCCTTATTAGCAGAGGAAATTTGGACAGAGATGCCTACACAGGGAGAATGCCACGTGGGATCAAGGCAGAGATCAGGGTGCTGGTTCTACAAGCCCAGGAACCTCAAAGTGGCCAGCAACCACCAGAAGCTAAGGGAGAGGATGGACCGGGTTCTCCCTCACAGTCCTCAGGAGGAACCAACCTCCCAACACCGTGATCGCAGACTTCCGGCCTCCAGAACTGTGAGACAGTACATTGCTGCTGCTTAAGCCACCCAGCTTGTGGTCCTTTGTTATGGCTGCCCTAGCAAACTAGTGCATTTACTCTCTGGCCCTTTACAGAAAACGTTTGCTGATCCCTATTAAACCAAGGAATATGGAAATGGGGTAAAGCTATTTCCTCCTCACTCAGGACCCAACTCAGGAGGGGTGCTGGCCCCGAGGCGCTGGATCCCATGATGGCCTCTTCCGTGCTGCAGAGCGTGCTTATGTCGCCACGTAGCAAACCGTATTTCTCCAGGGTGCTCTTCCCTGAGGGCCCCCTGGGTAACTGACTGCTCCGAAACTCCCGTCAGTAAACGCAGGCCGTTACTGGTGGGGGGTGGGCTAGTACGTTGGCCCAGAGATGATGTCTGGTTTTCTTCCTGTTTTCGATGTCTTCTCCCAGAGGCAGGAGTCTTGTCGTACATGCCCCCTCAGTTCTGTCACCTCCTATGGCTTTGGGCAGATGCCTGCTCTGCTGTTGATGGGAAATTCTCATTCTGAGATGAAAGAACCAATAGTTCCTGATGATTGTGAGCCCCATAGCTGTCAGCAGAGCTCTCACGGAAACGGGCTGAGACTCGGGGATTCAGGCGGGACTCTCCACCACCCTGTAGCTGCGCTCCCGGGACAGAGCCTCCTACACCAGAGCAGCAGGGGAGGAGCCAGCTGGGGAGTCGAGCCCTGGAAGTGAAATGCCTCCACCTGGAAGTGATGCCCAGCACCTCGGCTCACCTTTCATGGACTAAAACAAGTCACATGACCATGCCGAACAGCAATGGACAGGGAAGGGCAGTCTGTGCCTAGAAGGAGAGGAGAGCTGGGTACTGGCGAAGGCTGGTAGCACTGCTACAGTGGAATTCCTGGGCTCCTCAAACGAGAGCAGAGAGCTGTGCCGGGTACCTGGCCCGCCTGCTTCAAGTTAACCCATCTTCTGTGATTCCGGCTGCCACACGCAAGAGCTCGGTTCCAGAGGGGAGGAGACTGCAATGGAAAGATTAGCCGCTCCCTGGGTTCCATGCAGGATCGGTATTTTCAATAGTACTTTGTGAGTTCACCCTCAAAGTAAATGGTTAATTCATCTTGTATCAACAGCACTGTGATTCATAATGTAAACTTGGCGAATCCTTGATGTTTTGGGCCCGCATTCCTTTTAATTTGGCTCTGCATTCTTTTAAAGCCACAGTGTGCTCACTTAATAGAATGCAGCATGCAAATGCACAAGTCTTTGCCTGGAGGCAATTTAGCCTGGCTGGTTCAATGGATGTCTTCTTTCAAGTGTATATTCTTTCTTAAATTATTTACTGGGTAAACACACTTTGCATTTTCAAAAGGGAGATTAAGAGTGCTTGCTGCATACCTAGTTGAACATAAATCCACCCCCCTCCTTGCCCAGACTTAAGGAGGAAGATGCTTTGGGCTTCCCCAAAGTTGCTTCTCTGGCTCGCTGGCTGGGAACCCCTCTTCCTGTTGGTTCTCCGATTCTCTCTGTGCTCTGCATTCCTTTCTGCCTTGCCCACTGCAGTACCTGCCAGCAGCCCCTGGCTCTGACTAGACTTGGGCTTCCTCACAGATGGGGCCCCCTAAGGTCAGTCTTTTTGTTTTGCCCCCTTCCAGGCCACTCAAGGGCCCCAACAGCTCATTTCGCTGGTCCTCAGAGGCACTATGTCTGCCCAACACATTTGAGGTCCAAAGTTGGGTTGGTGGCCTGGCCAGAGTCACGCTTACTGCCCACTCCCACTGCTCCGACTGTCTGCCCAGTTGGAAAGCGCGTGCCCTCTCCTGCTGACCGCCAGCACACGCCTCAGTTCCCTGAGGACCGCCCCTTCCCCTCCCTTCGAGGAGAAGACCCAGGAGGCGCAGTGGGACGAGTTCCATCTTTGGGGGGTGTGCTTCAGCTTTCACCTTCAGCCTTTTCTACTCAGACTCCCTGAGGTACTTCCTGCAAATTAAATTTGCACAGGTCTCCATCGTCCCTTGAGTGGACGGATGACCCTCAGGGGGGCTGCACTCTCGTCGCCACCCTCAGGTCAGTTCTATTTGCATGTCTGTGTGTGAGCAACTCGGCTTCAGGCTGGGGCTGAAGAGGTGACTGTGGGCCCACCAAGGTGGGGGTGGGCAGTTCCAGCAGTGAGGTTGCCTGTGTTTGGATGGGGTCTGCTGAGAGCACTGAAGCTCTTGGGACGTGGCCGAAGTGGACTCCTTCGCACTGAGATGAAGGAAGCCCGATCAGGAAGGCTGTGGGGAGAGCTGAGAGCTTAGGATTCCTGTGTCTCCATTTTTCTAACCATGCCTCCGATTAAACAAGCAACACCCACAGTTAATCCTTTATAAATGAGCATCATGGATGCCTTGGGGCCCTCAACCCACAAATAAAATGGTTGTCAACCAAGAGACATGCTACCGAAGAGCACTTAAGGCAGAATTTTAAAGAGTTTTCATGCTTTTCATCTGTTTCACTGCCAAGTTTCAATTTCGCTGATTTCCTATGCAAGTCTGATACGGGTGACTATAGTAAACAGAGATTGTGACAGTGACTTGGACAAACGGGTGGTATAGGGACTGCTCTGAAGAGTTCTGCCCCTTCCAGAGAAAAGGGAGAAGTAATCAACTTGGGTTTTACATCAAGCCACCGAGTAGCGCCGATCAGTGTTCAGCATTAGCCTCACTTTGACGAGCCATGGAGTTCCATTCTTATTTTTTTATTTGTTTGGGGGACAGAATCTTCGTGCCTCCTGGGTAAGTATGGCCTGTTATGTCTGAATTAGCTGTCATCGCGGAAGAATTAATGTCAGGGTGCAGCCTTTCTAGTGCGAGAGGGAAGAAATAAAGGAGACAGAGCTTAGCTGAGCCGTGCGTGATGAATGGGGACCGAGTGGGTCATTCATCTCCTGCGAGGGAAGTGGACACAGGCACTAGAGCAGTTTTGCGGAAGACGTGTCAGCAAATGTGATCAGTTTGTAACCTGTCAGGAGGAGAGGGAGCTCGTCCTTCCAGGGGCCCACGAGGGAGTGGGCCTGTCTGATGTGGCCATCTCCGTCCATCCATTTAGTTTTGGGGACGAAGAGGGCGGGTAAGGAGGAACCCGGCTGAACGCACTAGGTGTCGTCATCCTTCCAAGAAAGAAACTCATCCAGAGCTGGAAAAGGCTGAGAACACCTGGGAAGGATTTCTTCTTGAAGACGCAGAGAAGGAGGGTGGGGGTCCTCGTTAAACTGGGGGCCGGGCTGTCCCACCTAGCTGTGCCGGAGGGCGCCCAGACCAACCAGCCATCCATGCCTACACCCAGACAGCAGACCCTTTCCCGCTTGGCGTTTGGAGGACGGGCAGGAGGGCTTTGCTGTGGGGTCTCAGCCCAGGGGACAGTCCTCTGCGCTGCCAGCCCCTCTAGTCCTGCGTTTGGTTCTGCGGGAGCGAGTGTGGGCGATGCTGTGTCACCCCAGCTCCCTCTGAAAGTCTCAGCAAAGCGTCGTGATGTTGGACCTCGTGGTCAGAACGAGGGAAGAAGTCACGAAATGACTTCAGGGGAAGGCCTCTGCAGGCCCCCTGGGGCGCGTGTCTCCACCCCGTCCCCTGCAGAGCCCGGGCTGAGGGGGTTGGGGGCCCCGGGAAGAGGCACTCGGGGACTTTGTATGACTTCTCATTTCCATCTTGTTGGGTTGGGTTTGGTTTGGTTTGTTTGCGCTGTGGAGCAAATGTAACGTTTCCTCCTGGCGTCACAGGGCGTGAGCCCCGGTGACAGATGATGCTTTCACAGCCTGATGGGCACATTTGACACTTGCTTTGTAATCCTGTCCTTTTGCTTCTCAAGTCTCCCTTACTTTTCCCCAGGTATTTTCATACAGGTAGGTACCTTACTGACAGATGTTTCCTTGGAGTCTTTCACCTTAACAGGAAACACTGAAAAAAAAAAAAACAAAAAAAAAACGAGGCTTGTCTCACATTTTAAATTAAAAAGAGAAAGTCGCACGGGGCCCTTGATCACTTAAAGACTACCACGTGGCACTCTGAACCCAGAAAGCCATTTGATTCGCTCTGGCTTCGCAGGAAGCGTCGCTCCGGGGGCAGCCCGCCAATCTCTGCGGGTCGTCACTTCCTCGCGGGGCTTTGGTAGAACCCAAAAGCTGCCTGGCCACACAACACGCCGCCACACACTCGCAGACGCACCCCCACACACCAGGCTCCCGGCCCCACCCCCGAGGCCGCTTTGATTAGCCGACTTGACCTTGGATGAGCTTTGCCCTCCGACGAGCTGTGTGAATGTTTTTTTCTTTTTCTCTGCTGTCTCCTAGAATCATCCAGAACCGCATCCTGGTCGTCATCCTGGCCGTCATCCTGGTCATCACCATCCTGATGGCGATCACTTTTTCTGTCAGAAGACACTGATGTTTCTGCCCTTCCCTGATAAACAGCAGCAACACCTGGTTCTGAGTAATTAAGACAAAACGGTCACATGAATCATTCTTTTGCGATGACAGGCCCTGAGTGACCCTCCCTCTCTCACCACTGTTCGGCTCAAGTGCAAAGAGTGTAAAAATATTTTTTATTCCTGTTTGCATGTGGGTTTGGTTTTCTTTTCGAGGTTTGTCTTCACCCAGATTTGTTTTTTTGTAAAGGAAGGCGAATGTTGATTTGCCTTTTGGTCATTTCATTTACTGACCAAAATAGCTTTGGTGACATTCTTCCTTGCCCTGTGGACATGTTGGGGGTCATGGCTTGGGAGAGGGCATGATGAGTCAATCACAGGGGCTTCTGACGGGCTGTGCTGTTTGTCACACACCTCTTGTCCCCGAATTGCCCTTCTGTGATGTCTGAGGATAAGAATGCAGAGGGAAACAGGGGCCAGCGCCAGCGACGGGCTCCAGCAGTGCGGCCCTGTCCCTCCCCGGGCATAATGAGCAGAGTCCACCTGGCTGAGTGCTTTCATTGTAAAGGTGGGTGTTTCATGTCAGTTGTGCAGGAAAATTGACTTAGCGCTCTCTCTGTTTTTCTATGCATAATTTTTTTTATATACCCAAGAATATTTTTGCTGAGCCTGCCCAATATCCACTTTTCACAACTTGGATTGCTGGCTACAAGAAATATTTCCTTACCTTCCAAAAAATCCCGCACTCCCCAGAATTTGCTGGCGAAGTAAGCCCTGACACCGTATTTAATTGTGACCTCCTCTCCCCTGACCTGTGTAAGCACTCCTGTATGCTTTCAGTTTTAATATCTGCACTGCCAAAAGCAGCCCTCATACATGCAAAAGGTCTGGCAAGGTTCCCTCCACATCCACTCCAGGATGTAAAGAGGACATGAATATTTCAGGAAGAGCAAGAGCATGACTCCGTCAGTATGAAATTTCAAATGTGATTATAAATATGGCAGAGTCCTATCGGATGCTCCACGAGAAATAAACTTCACGGAAAATGTTCAGTAAGCTCCTTCAGAAGGATGGGATTGCAGCACGTTGCAAAAAGACGGCTTGGGTTTATTTTTACTAACAAACGCCAGCACGGCCTCCCTGAGTCCGCCGTGCGTTCGAGCCTCTAACGTGCTTTGTGATCTTCTTTGGTTCCTTTCTGTCCGAGGGAACCAGGAATTGTGTTCAGAATGAGTTCGTTTATGATCAGGCTTCGAGCTGCCCCGGCTGAGGTCACTTTCCCCCTAGTCATGAAGCAAAATGTGTTTTTCTTTAAGACTTCATAGGCACTTAACAGGCTCCGTACTATCTTTTGGATATAATTGGAAGCTTTGAAAAGCAAACCTGTTCTCTTCATAAAAAATGCTAACCACCTGTGCCCGTAGATGGAGGTCA
Source organism: Lyroderma lyra (assembly GCA_004026885.1). Lineage (NCBI taxonomy): Eukaryota > Metazoa > Chordata > Mammalia > Chiroptera > Megadermatidae > Lyroderma > Lyroderma lyra. Next base: position 273,623 of record PVJL010000115.1, on the reverse strand, counting down.
CCTGGATGCAGCCCTAGATTTTTGTTTTCCCCCAACTCAGAAGAGAGCCGTTATGGTTTAAGGAGGAAATGCAGAATGGCAAAATCCACGGAGAAATCGTGCTTATCGAAACAGGCCAGGGCCTGCGTGGGTTCAGATAAATCATTTAGTATCGTGTAAATAGAACGGCAGCCTGGACTTCGGGGGATGGTGCGGGATTTTGGAAGAGCGGAGTAGGACACCGAGGGAGTGGAAAGGCCGTGCAGGTTTTCCTACCGGCTGGCGGGATCCATCTCAGCCAGAATCCCTTATGCTGATAACGGAATTCTGTACGTGCTAAAGACATCGAAGAAACCATTAAAAAGCAAGGAAGCATTCAACCAGCCTGCTGGCTCTGAAACATAATGGTGGGGAAGCCGTAGTCAGCCTCTGGCGGCTTCCTTCCAAACTGCTGGTCTTAGGCCAGTGCATAACCAGTTCTCCAGCTACACCTCGCGTTTCCAGACTCTTCCCAAGGCCACCTAGCAGGCTGGGTTGATCTGATCATCTGAACTGGCCGGCTCCCAAATATTTCTCTAAAACCTTGCATTCGTGTTGAGGTAGATGAAATGAGAAGGAGTGAATGGCTCACCTCTCGGTGGCCTTTTCTTTGGCGTTCTATCTCTTTATCAGCCTTTGCCTGAGATTCTGCCCCAGTTCAGCCTGAGGAGTGGGAAGACAGATAACCCTTAGCCTAACAGCCCCATCAAACACCCACCTTGAGAGCAACCCCCTCGACCAGGGTGGTGAGCGCCTGGCAGGAAGCTGGTCCCAAGGTCCCCTGATCTCCTCGCCTGGCCTCCTGGGTGCAACAGAGGAGGCTCAAAGGAGCCCGAGGGAGACACACTGTCCTCCCGAGTCCCCTGCTGCCCTGGGGACAGAAGAAAGCCACCGAGTCAAAGCAAGTCATAGATCTGTGAAAGGGTCTAGGAACTTAACATGTAGGCTCCGATTGATGAACATTTCTGAAGTTGGGAATATTGTTTAAAATGATGTTTGATGGGGGTGGGTATGATGAAGACTTGGGGGAGGAAGAGGAGGAGGAAGCCCTTGCTGTATGAAATTCGTGCACACTGAGCAGTTTCCCTGGCAGAATAAATAAAGCAGATGCTACCCTGCCCTAGAATCAAAAGCAATGTAATTAAAGTCCCTTAAGTTACAAAGAGTTTTAAATGTTCTACGTAGAAGGCGAAGCCTGCCCGCCAACGCAGCGGGCCTGACGTCAGCCGCCAGGCTGGGCTGGGAGGCCATTTGCTATTCTGTTTCAGGCAGGCTGGATTGTCTTATTTTGGAACCGGCTTGGTGGGGGGTTTGCTTTGCTACTGCTTCTGAGCCCTGAGCTTCAAAGGCTGAAATTAATGGTGAACAAAATTGTGCGGCTCTGGCCGTCCCATGCGGGGCAAGCCCATTGAGGGTTATCATTAAGTAAAGAAAGAAAGAGGGGGGACGAGCCTGACTGTTCCAAAAACCTCATCAGATAATGACCTCAGTGATTGGGTTTTCATTACCAAACAGCACCCTGAGATGGTCTCCGCCACGGAGGGAGGGAGGGGGCGAGGAAAGGAAAGAAAGGCAACGGCCGTCTTTCTCTCCCCCTCTCTCCCTCCTTCCCCCCACCTTTTTTTTTCCTTTTGCACATCTTTTCTTTAAAACTGTCAGATCATTTCAGTATTTCAAATCCGAGGAAAACAGCCTGCCTGCTGCCGTATTTGAAGTTGTAATGGTGTCAAAAAGTCACGACTGACTGACAGCCGTCAGTCCCAGAGGGGCTCATTAAATCATAAAAACTTGACAAGGAAATAATTGCGCATCGCCAGCAACTTGGCGCCTGTTTAGACGTTTTTATTTTCTTTCATTATTAGTCCCCACCATTACGTTCATTAACAAATTGCATTAAACAACTGTTAAGGGCTAATGATTTGTTTATCGCTTTTTTTTATTATTATTATTTAAACATTAGCTGTGTCATGTGGTACCCCGGCAGCCTCTTGCCATCATCTGACTGAATATTTTTCCACTCCGAGCTCTGGGTACTGTTGGAATATGAAATAGATTATTCATTACTCTCCTCTTTGCCACTGATTTGGTTTCATGTAGCGTCTTCCACAGAGAAAGATGAAAACTTGTCAAAAATAGGTTATATCTTATTCGAAGGGGCAGCAATAGCAGCAGGTACAGACACACTTTAATATTTAATTAAGGTTGATGTTAACCCCTTTAAATGACTTTTGCTGTACGTTCTATTCAAATGCAGAAGAGAAAAATAATTGTTCTTAATTTGCAACCTGTTCAGCAGGCACACTTCATGGAGTTAGCCGGAAATTTGGAGCAGAATTTTTAAATGAGGAAATTTCCCATCGTAATTATGCACGGCCACTTGTCTACATAGTTGAGAATTAACGGCAAGCAAGCAAAGATTTCCTCATCTCTTTGGCCTGAGCTGCATGCCTAGTGGGGCACTCGGTGCTGGGGCGTGGAAGTGGCTTTCCTGGGAGAAATGTGTATCCAGAGCCAAGGATGGTTGTGCCTGGGGCCGGTTTCAAAGGAGCCAGTGTGAGTCCTATGCGCCGGTCCTCTTGGCTCCCCCTTCTGCTGAGTGTGTGGTCGGAGGACTGTGGTCTGGAGCGAGAGTAAGTAGAGACTCCTTAACGGAACACCTGCGTGTCAGGTGGGCTGGGGCAGGGAGGCTGGGAGGAGAGGACGTCTGGGGCATCTCTGTGTCGTCGATGAACTCATTCCCAGCAGTGCTTCCCTGCTAACAGGAAGGACACTCTGCTGCGACTGACCTTCCAACTCTTTTTCCTTTCTGTGACTTGCCATTGGTGAAATGGTCAGCTCTTCCATGGGGTACAAACTTGAGGGGAAGAGTTCCATCATCATCACCATCATCACCATCATCCCAAGTCAGAAGTCAATGGCCTTCTTCATGCCGGAAGGGCTGCCTGCATCTGGTCACCCTGTTTGGTGCGATGAGTTTACGTAACCATGGAAGCCACTCTCAGAGGTGTGGGGCATGGCCTGGGGCATTCTGGTCAATATCAGAGAATGGGCGGTGCCTTTCTACCAGCCTGTTTTTACTCCCACGCACCCCTCCCCAGAGAGAACAGACCCCGTAGACTCCAGGGGCGTGGAGGGAAGAGATGGTTCATGCTCCTTGCTCAGTGCAGCATCTCTCAGCATTACCCATCCAAGGACAGATGGATCTATGTCAGCGGTTCTCAACCTGTGGGTCATGACCCCTTTGGGGGTCGAACGACACTTTCTCGGGGGTCACCTAAGACCATCGGAAAACACATATCAGATATTTACATGACGATTCACAACAGTAGCAACATTACAGTTATGAAGTAGCAACGAAAATAATTTTATGGGGGTCACCACACCATGAGGAACTGTAGTAAAGGGTCGCAGCATTAGGAAGCTTGAGGACCACTGAGCTACAGGGAAAGGCCAGCCTAGTGGGCATGCACCAGGTATGGCCTGGCCTCAAGCCTCACCCATCATGTGGGTGTAGAAAGGGCAGACATACCAGGGCCTGGAGGTCAGGAGAGGGTCTCAAACCTCCACGTCAGTCCATTCCATATTAGCCCCATGACGACTTGCCACCTTTGGGATGGCTTCCACACCTCAGCAGAAGGCATGCTCAGAGTCATTTTCCTGGGTGGAAGGGGACCTCTGTGGTGAGCCATCTCCTGTTAGACTCCCAGAAACACTGGTTGAGGGTACTGTCGGAGAAAGCCACCAACCCTCAAACCTGTCTTCACCCTATGCTGTAACTCATTAACCTTAAACTAGACCCCAGACAACATTCTCGTCTCCGTGGCTTTATTCTGCCTGTGGCCCTTCGGCTTCCAACCAGTGGGGTCTGCCAGAGGCCCTTCACAGTGTGTGACAGTCAGGTGGCTCTCAGACAAGATGCCAACATTTTTTTAACTGGGGCACGTGACTGTGGAGACAGCTCAGGAAAGTTCTTAAAACCACAGATGTTTCACCCAAGAAGGGAGACTTTGAAGGGTAACCAGGAGCAGCAAGGCCCAGGCAAGAGAAGTGTCCGTGTGATTGGAACTTGAAATGGGGTGATTAAACCAGGGTCAGTGAAAGAGACTGGCCATTGCTGTTGGAATTCCAGGGCAGTGAGAAGGGGAATGCTCCAGGGCCAGCTTACCGCAGGCAAGTAGGGCACAACCAAGATGGTGGGGCAAAACCAAGGTGGGAGGCACAACCAAGATGGTGGGGCAAAACCAAGGTGGGTGGACTAAAATTAAGATGGTGGGGAAAAACCAAAATGCATGGGACAAAATTAAGATGTGAGGGAAAACCAAAATGGCAAGACAGGTTGGGAACGTGTGAGGAGGAGAGAAATAGATGGTGTGCAGGTTAAGGATTCCCCAGCACCAGGGGACAGGAGAGGGTCAGTGGGGATCATTCCAGGGAATAGCCAAGAGGGAGGGCTACAGGCAAGGGGGGCCCACTTTGTGTCACCCTGGTGCCGTCATTGCCCCCCTTTAGGAGGAGCCAAAGGAAGGGGAAGACTGGGCGACTCTCCTAGGACCACCCCAAATCCTCCACAAGCTCTGGTGCCGAGCCCCCCGGGGCTCCCAGCGTGCTGTGGGGAAAGCACTTCCTCATCCTGAATCACCTCGTTACTCACGGTGCATAAATAACGAAGGCATCACAGAGGGGGAGATGCTGAGAAGCGGGGCTCTGGACTGTGATTCTGTGAGCTCGTGCACCCCCGCCTTCCCTTCATCCAGACGAGCCCCTTTGGCGTGAATAATAGCTCAGCGGCCCGAAGCCCGTATCGATCCGCTGTCCATGCCGCTCCGCTGAGAGCCGCCTGGACTTTTCCTGGGGGCAGGACGGGCACGACTCAGTGCAGCCCCCCTCCCCGGCCGCCCCCAGGTGTGCTCAGGAGGGGACTGTGGTGTTGGGGGCCGGGGGAGCCCAGGCCCTTCTCCAGTTCCGTGCTCTTTGTTGCCTCAACTTTTTTTTATTTTAACTTATTTTGCCAGGAAAAGGACCAGAGTTGGAGAGAAATGTTTTTGCACAAGGAGGCCCCACAGAGTTGAGAATAAATACATCCTCAGGCGGCAGCTTCTTTCAGGAAGGTTCTGCCAAAGACTCAGGCCACAGAGGCACCCTCAGAGGACACGTATGGAGGCTGCTGCGTGCCCAGCACTGGGCTAAGCACTTCGGCTTGCCGTCCGGCATGTCCCCGTGAACTTGCCCTGTGTCACACCGTCAGAAGGGAGAGGAGCTGAGAACGCAGCTAGCATCCGTCACCTCCGTGGGGCGTGCGGGCTGTTGCTAAATTCAGTGGAGAAGCGTCATTCACAGGCTGGTGACGTGCAGGGACCAAAGTTGGCCACTCCCTGAGGCTCTCACTGCCCTGTCCCCTTCCTTCGTTTGCTTCTCTCAGGACGTGGCCAAGACCTGCACATCTGAGGGATGTACAAGTGTAAGGTCAGCTGGCCCCTGCACAGGGACACCCAAGGGACTGGTAGATACTGGAAATCCCACCTTTAAACCGTCACTTCTTTATTTCTGACTGTGAACCCTGGGGAAATGCAGCTTCCTCCCCCACCCCACCCCACCCCACCCCCACACACAGCTTCACTCCCTCTGGGTGGATTTGGGCTTGTGTGGGGGAGATCCAGCACATGAGGGAGACGGGGTAGACGGACAGGTGGCCTGGGTTCCCTGCAGCCCGCTCCCTGGAGGTTTCTCCCGGGGTCAGCTGCCGTTTGGGGTGCGGACGCATTTCCAGGGACACAGCTTGGCCTTAGAAGTCCACACACTCCCTGGGCAGGGCCAGTTCTGAGGACACATCTGCTCTGCCAAGGAATCGTAACTGCTTGAGGGTCCGAGGCAAGGGTGACGTTAGGACAGTTGAGCCTGGGGCCCAGCAGGTGGCCTTCCTCCGGCCTTGCCTTGTCCCAGCCCTGCTGTGGGCGAGGCAGCCAAGGCCACCGCAGGGCACAGTTGGGCACTGGGGAGAACCCGAAATGGATCCTTTATGCCCTCAGCCGACCCTCCCCACACTGCCCCACCTACCGGTCTGGGCACCTTGGGGACACTGTGACTATCAGAGCCTTTCTCTGCTTAATTCCCACCTCCTCTTCATCCAAGCCCACCCCTCCCGAGACCTTACAGAGCGAGGAGAACTAGATGGCTTCAATGAGCTCATTACTGTCCCCAAGACTCCTAGTCAAACCTTCCCCTGCTTGCAGCCTGAGAGGTGTCATCTGATTTGCTCATCTGATAAACATTTATTGAGTATCTACTATGTTCCAGGCCCCAAGGACACCTGGGAAGGAAGGGAGATAAGAAAACAGGGAAGGTAATCCCACAGCCCTGGGGCTGGAGGTCAGAAAGCCGGTTCATTCCCCGCCTGCTGACTGGCTGTCTGATCTCAGGGTGTGGAAGTCACACGGCCCTGCCCCGCCTCCACGATGTGCTCCCCAAAGCCCCCTCCAAACAACAGGACTGGGTGTTCATCCCTCCTGGCAGTCCCCAGGACGGCATTTGCCAAACTGCCCCTTTGGAGTCCCAAGTTCGGTTGCCACTTGCCTGCAACTGAGTAAGGACCAGCCCCGACAAGGCAGGGGCCAGGAATGGGGACCGTTTAGACTGGCAATGACTTTGGGAGGCTTTTTTCCTGCTTATTAAATGATAAAGGTTGGACTTGGCAGGCAGTCGGAAACCCAAAATATCATAAAAGGGGAAAACGTCGCCGAGTGGCTGAGAGGTGCACCACGGGGGCGTCGCTGGGCTCAGCGGACGGGTGGCTTGCCGAGCGAGTGGCGCAGGAGACGGCGTTCAAAGGCTTCTCTGTCCTTCTCTTCCTGACCCCGTGCAGAACGCGGAAGGGAAGCAGCACCCAGCTTTGGCACGTGGCTGGTCCGGGCACCCGCCCCCACCCCCGCAGACAGTAGAGAAACTTTGATGTCTGAGCAAGTGGCCTTTGCGGACAGAAGGGACTGGGCATCCCAGCCAAGGTGTCTGCACGTCACGGGCCTCCGGTCGGGCCTCCCTGAGCCCCTTTGTGAGGAGGGATGAAAGCCACAGAGCCGGGAAGAGCAGGGTTTTCTCTGTGCTGGCCGCCTCGGTGACACTTCAGATGGCACAAGCCACCCAGGCAGAGGGGCTCGGATTCCCAGAGCCCTCAAGCTGTGCGGGGTGGGGGGCCGTGGGGGCCAAACTGCTCGTCTCCAGGCAGGGAAATGGGGCTCAGGACGGGGACGAGATCATGCAGAACGTCAGTGGGCGCGGCCGGGAGTGGACCCCGGGTCCCCAGCCTCGGCCGGGCTTCTCTCCTGTGCGTGAGGAGGCGGGGCTTGACACAGCACCACGTTCTGGAAGCCTCCAGCCTTCTTGACGGTGTTGACCGCCCCCCCACTGGGGCCAGCTTTCCTGTTACGGTTTTTGAACCAACGTGTAGGGAAGGACCAGTCCCGTCCCTGATCCCTGTTGGCTGTGATCTTCTTTTCCCCTGAAGGTTAGATCTTTGCTCTTTTGAGGAATCGGCAGGGGACACCCTGGGTGTCTCCTCAGCTGCGCTACTAATGTCACTTGGGAAAAGCATTTCTGTCCTCAGGTCCCTGCAATGTCATCTCACTGACCACCGTCACTGGCCACCCCCCTCCACCAAAAGAATCTTAGGAGAAACAAGTCGTAATTAGCGGCCCTACCCTGACACTGAGACCCCAGGGGACCCCCGGAAATGCTTTGGCTGCTGATACTAAGGGGTCGCTGCCTTAGAAGTGGGAGAGGGCCCTGAGAGTGCTCTTGGGTCCTGGCGGCTGTGGCTGAAGTGAACACACGCCCAGGGACAGCCTGGCAGGCAGACCCTGTGAGATTTAGGCTTTTCCCGCAGTCTGGCATGTTCCACGCTGAGTTGGGCCTCGGGTCCCCCCAGCGCTGGGCCCTGCTGTGCCAACAGCCTGACAGGTGGCCTCATGCAGACCCTGTTTCAGGCTTCGGTTCCTCATCCAGCCAATGGGAGAGCTGGGCTGGGAAGTCTCAGGCAGGGAGGCCCCTGCAGCACCATTGCCAAGGGAACCGTCCTGGCAAAGCAAAGGCCAAGGGCCTTGGCATAATATGGCAGCCCCTGGGGTATAGAACCTTCTAGAAGACCGGGAGACTCGTGTTCTGAGCTTCTGAGTGGTCTGGGATGCAGGGCGGGTGTCACGGGCGTGTGACCAGTGCAGTCGCACAGGGCCCCAGGCTTGGGTTCAGGGCTCTGCAGTCACTGGCTTGAAATTCTTAATAATTTTATCTTTGCAATTGTGTTTTGTAAGTTAAATGCAGTAGGACGGTGGACCAGAGACTGGGGGCCCTGGAGCCTCAGCTCATACGTAGTCCTGCCTCCACCCCGCTCCTTGCTTCCGGGGTCTGGGTCTCAGCTGCTTGCTCCTCTGTGCCCTGGACCCTCAGTCCCACAAGGCCTTCCCCACCCCACCCCCACCCAGCCACCACTGCCAAGCTACACCCAACCTGGGCACAGACATGGGGACAATTCGGGTCGAGCATACGCACGCCAGAGCATCTCAAGGTATGGCACGATGGCAGCAGTCCCCTCCCTGGACTGGCAGCATCAGGGCGTGTTCAGTGGGGGACTGAGGAGAGATGAACCCCCAGGCTGCCCCTGAGTCAGGTACCTGGTGAAGCTAGTGCCTCCCGGCACGAAGGCTGCAGTGCCCTGGGGTCACCCACCTGCTGAGTGGGGGCCCATGGAAGGTAGAGATGCCCAGCTCGACCTCCCGCCCCAGGCCTGGGGCACAGCATGTACCGTATTTTGCTGTGTACAATGCACACATTTTTGCCCAGATTTGTGAGGGAAAAATAAGGATGTGCATTCTACATGGGTAGTGCTAATAGAAATAGAAATGTTTTTCATTCTTTCATGCTTGAGTTAAAAGTGTTACATAAAATTTCTTATACCATATCAAATTCCTGTATAATACAGAAAAAAACACCTAAATATAAACAAATACAAATTTGAATTAAAAAATGAAAAGGAAATATTTTTATTTTCCCTGAAAAGTGTGGACCAGAAATGTGGGCGTGCATTATACACAGCAAATACGGTACATCCGGCCACTGGGGCAACAGGGAACCCAACCGCTAGGCTCAAGTGCAAGTCCGTGCCCCAAGTCACGAGGCAGGGCCCAGGGCCTCTGGGGTTCTGCACTCTCCCTGGGAGAACCTCCCTGCCTAAGGGAGCACCCCATTGGCCAGCCCCCTGCCTGGGGGATCCCTGTCTTCCAGCCGTCCTGAGTCTGGCTGTCCCTTCGGTCCCGCTCAAACCATCCTCTTGAGATGAGCCACAAAATACAGCTCACGGCTGGCGATGCCACACACATGTTCCATTGCCTGATATTTGCCTTTTAAAGCTGGCGTTGCACAGTATGAAAATGAGTGGTAAAATTCATGCTCATAATTTAAAGTTTTGACTCTACTTCAAACAACCTTAACTAGGACATTTGAAACACCATGACAAGTCAAGAGAGGGAGAGACTAGGGAAGAAAGGGAAGGGCATTTTTTCCTTTTGCTGTTTGAACAAAGGGCCCCTCCACATTTTTGTTTTGCTTTTGGATCTCGCACATTATGGAGCCCGTCCTGCCTGGATGAGTCACTTTCCCTGTCAGGAAACCAGACCTTAACATTGTGCTGGCCCCGCCTTGCTCACGGGCACACTGTGAACGTGCACTTGGAGGAAATCCATGGGAGATCTGCATCCCGTGTGTGTGCCAGTCCTCAGCCTTGGAGCCACAGCCCTTCTTTCTGGGAAGGGGGTTCAGTGCCTTTCACGCAGCTTCACCTCCATTGTCAGGGCAGTCTCACCCCGGTATTCTCCCTAAGTATGATGCCCTAGGACTGAAGCCCCCGTTAGAAGCCCCCAGGCAGACAGAATTGAGGCATCCGCAGCCAGAGAGGTTTCATTTGGAATCCGAGCACTTTGTGCAATGGGAAGACATCAGCCTGCAGGCTGAGGCCTTAGACTTGGAGGATGCAAAGACCAGTTGTTGATCCCTGCCCCCACCCATTTGATTCTCCGATGCAGCCCAGGAATTTAGAGATCAGTGTGAGGCGGGGTGGGGGGGTGCCAATCCAGTTTGGGTTGAGGGATGTCATCCTTTTGAGAATGGTGAAAATCGTGATTCTACGTCATCTTCCAGGGTAAACATATCTCCATGTCAGAACTGTTTCCGAAGCCACCATCATGGGAGTCTCAGGTGCAGCCTTCTGTGTACCCTGAGTGACATTTGAGGACCCAACTGTCCAAGGGTTGAATGGGTCCAAAGTAGCAGCCTTGTCATATCCTGTAAAGGTGCTGTCACTTTAAGATAACATTTATTGAATGAATGAATGAATCCATTTAGATCAAGTTGCTTCAAATGGTATCCCAACTGCATACTCAACAGTGTCTTTTCAAGAGAGGAGAAAACATAGATGGCCCCACATGGCTTCTTCTATAGCTTTCCCCCAATTGTGGATGACCTCTCTATCATTTTAAAGTTTGGGGCGAGTTGGGGGGTTTTCTTTTTAAGTTTATCTTATTTGACTTCATTTCATTTTGAGTAATGTCTTCTGGCTTCCGCTCATCTTCCTCCTTCAGGCCTGAGAGCCGCTCCAGAGTGGGATTAGAACTCGTGTCGTCCATCGTCACTTTAAACCGAGATCTGCTCATTAATCGCTCTTGTCTGTGTAAGCGAGCGAGAGCGCTCCGTCCCCAAAGAATTGCAATTTCATGGTTCCTGATGGTGGTGCGACTCCATTATCTGGGTCACTTAGGCTGTGGGTGTCAGGAGCGGTGCGCACAGCCTGTCCCGGCGGAGCTGGGGAGAAATGGCTCCTAAGTAGGCTGGCCTTGCAGACAGGACAGAACTGGTGTTTTCTGTCCCATTTAAGATAGTACGTATGGTCAGCCTGTCCTAAAACCAAGGCGGGTGGGGGAGGAGGCACAATGTCTGTTGCTAATTCTCATTAATGTGCCACTGTTTCTCAACGTGCGATTCAGGCACTAGTTTCACGCTCCAATCCCCCCAGCTCCACAAGGCTTCCTTCCACAGAGCCTCACAGTTTTTCCTAATATTCACAGGGTAATTATTTTTTTTTTTGTACAAATCTATTTATTTGCTGTATTTCACAAAGTAATTTCTTTCCAGCATTTATTTTCATGAGATCGCTTGGAAATGTGGTTCTACCTGTTGTTAGCACAAGTAATACATTCTGCTTGTTGTTTTCTCAAAACTCACTTGTATTATTTGATGAGTTAAATAAAACGCTTAATTCCAGAGTCCACTGTTTCCGTCTTTTGCATTTGATTTATTTATCTTACTTGCCTTCTCTTTCTAATTGAAGGGCAGTTGCAAAGCTTCAGGTCAGTACTTTGCTACAGTTTCTGCACTGTGGGTATAGACAGTGTCGGGGCTTTTCCCTAAATGATGAAAGTTGCAAGGATCATGTTCAAGGTTGCTTTGAATACAGATTTTTTTTTCTTCTTCGGTTGCCCTGAGAGATGGCTTCACAGTGATCATAGAACAGGATGTGAGCTCTGGTCCCCTCATTGGTGAGTTGGGATAATCTGTCTCCTCGCTGAGCCTCACTGTCCCAACAGTCACGTGGGGAAAACATCACCCACCCCAAGGACTGACAGGAGATTCTGTTAGGTGATGGCAGAAGGCACACCCAGGCCTGTATGGGAGCGCCATCCCTCGCATCTGGACTAAATGCGCTGCTCTGTGGCACCGTGGTGCACAAATGCGACCGAGGAGAGGCAAGTTCGGTGTTCTTCTTTTGTTTTCTTTAAAGAGCCCTGAGGATGGTGGCCTTTAACAATGCCGCGGAAATGCCTTAGGTCGATACAAGGGGCACACTCGTTTCTTCATTCATTAAAAAAAAAAAAATACTCATTTTTAAACATGTTTTACAATTACTTTTTAACACTCGTCAGACATGGCACCAGGGCCCGGAAAATGGCACTGAGCCGCAGCACAGGCCGGTGGGGGCGACCGGCAGTTACCTGGCTATCACGTGCCAGAGGAGTTCGGTCACAGAGAGACCTGGAGAGGCAAGGCACTCTGGGTTAAGTGGGCTGTTCCATGCCAAGGAGATGGCATCCAGAAAGAAACCTGAAGACACATTTTTAACCCTGGGGGGTGGGGGGTGGAAAATTATGGATGGGGAATGAATGAATGGGAGACGAGTTCTATTATTCCAGGTGAGCGACTCGGCCATAATTTCACCACCAGGAAGTTGCCCCTTAAATTATCATTTGTTCCCGTCTGAGGGCAGGGACACCATGGACTTTGTGGGCAGAAGACACGTGGGATCCCCCTCTCCTACTGAGACAAGAAGTGGGGCCAGGAAGGGGCACTGAGTCACTGGCCACCTGCTCCTGGCTCCGTGGGCGTCTCTCCGCGTGTGTGCGTGGACCCCTTGCCTCAGACAGAATGGTTTTCTCTGTTACTTGTCTAATCCGGTCACCAAGACACTGCCCCGTTCTAGCAGGTGGCAGCTGCACGAGGCTCCTCTGGTTTGGATGCCCAGTGAATAGGAATCCACCAGGCCTCCAGCACTCGTATTTCAAAACCTCCACTACACTAAACGTGAAACTTTTGTTCAAATTTCAAGGATTTTGATAACCCAAGTGAATAGACACTGCCTATTGATTTTTCCCTTACAATGACTCTTGGATAACCTATTTTCTCATTTATTTTTAAAGACAGCTCATGAGATTTCATAGCAATTCTGCCCAACCTCCTAATATCAAAATCCCTCCTTGACCCTGAAAATTGTAATTCTGCTATAGATCACAGCTGCTGAATATTACCTTTTACTAAGCTGGTTAAATAAAATATGTCCAAATCACCAGATCCCACAAGCCGTGGCCTGCAAGTGTAATGATGCAGGGCTGAGGGTCCAGCGCTCTCGCCGCGGCCCAGCGCCCGAGTGCGGGAGTGCGGGTGTCGGCTTGGAGGAGGCGAGGAGGGGGATAGCACGCTTGGGCTTCAATGATTTCCTTGTAAAACTTTTACAAGGGAGACTTGGGCTGTTTGATGTGTTCTAGACAATCAAATGCCCTCCGAATCTGTGAGAGAGTGGCTGCGTTTTTCTCCCGAGTGGCGGAGGGGGCGTGTTTGATGTAGGGCAAGTTCACAGCCCCCCAAGCCTTCCACGCTGCTGCGTCAGACACTCACGAGGTGGGGAAACACACCACGTGAAACGTGGGAAGGACCCCCATCCGGGCAGTCTCCTTGTGCCACCGGCTGCCCGGGGCCCTTGCTTTGGCAGGAGAGGGACCGTGTAGAATTTAGACCACGGGGGCCTCCGTGCATCGGGCTCTCACCTGCGCTGCATCTGCTTTGGCCTAAGGGCCGCACGGCTCGCCCGCCACGCTGCCCAGAGGCTGCTTCCTGTTGGACAGACTTTTTCTCTTTCTCAGATGAATGAAGGATAGCGCAGACCCAAGTTGGTTCCAGGGGAGTGTTGAATATTTCAAAGCCGACGCTGAGATCAAAAGTCATGACCTTTGGCTTTTAGATTGTCCTCGTGCTGTACCTTGGTCGCCCCCGCGTCCGCTATGGTAATGCTTCCCGGGAAACTCACTCATTACAGGTGAATGGAGTCTGAAGTGGCCCTGACTCAGCAGAAAGGTGGCATCCCCCAGCAGTGGCCACGGGAGCCCACTTGAAATGCAGGAGACAAGAGGTTCTTGCGCGGGCCTGTGGAGCTTGGCAACTGCCCTCACCCCCTGCCCGCGCCCCCCTACGACTGCTGGGCCCCCTGCCTCCCGGCAGGGCCTTCCGGCTTTGGCAGGTGATGGGTCTCCTGCAACAGATGCAGGAAAAGTGCTGATGTCGGCGCCCGATGAGTCCGAGCGAGCAGGAAATTGTTCAAGATAGAGAAATTAATAAATAGCAGCGAGTCCCCCCTGCGCCCCCCATCAGGGTGTCCAAAAAGCTAACACACGTTACTGTCCTTTAAGTGTACCTTATGCCAAGGATGACACGCAGGCAGCAGGAAGTCACTCCTTACCCCCAGCGTCCTGGCTGACATTGCTAACTGCTCCTGGCTCTCGTTTATCCCAGAATCCTCTGCAATGCAGCATTCCCTGCAGTCCCTGTTCATCGGTAAGAGTTGATTTTGGGGGTGCAGTCTACTGCCCAGCCCACCATGTCCGTGCACCCCACATCCTGTGCATGCCTCTCCCTCTGTCTGCAGGGTCCTCACACTCCCTCCCTGGTAGCCTGCTTCTGCTCCTTCAAGGTCCCACTCAAGTCCCTGGCTCCTCAAAGAGTTTGCCGGCCACCATTCCCTCTGTCTCGCCGGCCACCATTCCCTCTGTCTCGCCGGCCACTGCAGACAGGAGGAACGAGTTAGAGACTAGGAATGTGGAGACCTCTGAATTGCGACCCCAGCTTTGCTCTGAAGCAGCTGGGTGACTCTGGGCAAAGGGCTTCCCTTCCCTTCCTTACGCCGCCCCTTCCCCATCTGTAGGAGGGGGATTAAGACTCTGTGCGCTCTAAAGTGAATCTCAGCTCCTCCATGTTGTGATACAAATCCCTTGGCAGCTCTCCCACTCTTTGAACCATTTACCGTGTCCCTTTGTGGATACTCTCAGGTGCCACCCGGTGAGCTCCTAGAAGGCAGGCCTCGTGTCTGGGGCTGACCTGTATTTCTCTGTGGGGCACCCAAGTGCACGAAGCAGAGGACTCAGCACCTGCTGGTGGCGTGTTCAATTCCTGTGATGCTGATCATCTCCCAAGGAAGGAGAGTCCCAAGAACAATGCAGGGACACCAAATGAAGCATTGTTGCAAAGGCATTGATGCCATCTTCTACCCCTCCGAGGGCGGCTTGTGAGCCACTGTTGGGAGCTCAGGACTGTATCAGTGAGGGGTAAGGGAGGTAGTTCACCATGGTTGCCAAGGTGCTGGCTGGTCCTCACGAGCTGTGTGAGCTTACGCAAGTTAATCAGCCTCTCTGCACCCTAGTTTCCGTCCCTGCAAGTTAGGCGTGGCAAATGACCTTTAGTCAGGAATGAATGAGAGAGCCATGTAATGCGCTTAGCGCTGGACCTGGGCCATAGCAGGTGCTCACTAAATGGAAGCAGTGCTCACAGTTCTCATGGAAGCAACCACCCTAGGACTGGCTCTGCCCTCGAGGCCTCTGGTCTTTTCACGAGACTGTGACCCACAGGGTCCTTGTTCTCTCAGTTCAAGGTTGCTGACTGCCTTGTACCAGCCATCGATCTAGGAGTATGAAGGGGAATGAGCAATTCTTGGCCTCCATGAGGAATTTATGGCACCAAAAGCAGTAACTAGATAAGGACAGACAGTGAGGTCCAAATTCTGGCAGTCCCAAGTGGACAAAGGGACACTACCCCCCCCCAGCCCCTGACCAACCTGGAGTTGGCGCTGTGCAAAGAACCTTCCCTTTGGCACAGTCAGTGCCTGGTGAGGCAGAGCCCCCTGCCCAGTGGGCAGTGCCACCTGCCTCGGGGGAGCATGCCATCTTCAGGGCAATAAATTTTAGCTCTTGTTACCCCCTCTTCGTTCTCGTCCATGCTCCCTCTTGATCTTCCCCTTTCTGCTGACAACGAGGTATGGCCGGCATGCAGCTGGGGATTTAAAGCTGCAGAGCGGCTCCCTTTCTCCATTCGGCCCGGGAGCTTGTTCTCTGGCTCTCTGAGGCCTCTCGAAGCTGGGCACTTGATGAGTGCCAGGAGACCGGCTCCCGAAACCGGAAGGGACCTGCATTGTTGGACCGAAATAGCTAACGTGCAACCCGAGTCTCTTCAGGGGCCCTCAGCCGGCTGGCAGCTTCCGGGGGGTGATGCACGCGGGCCAGCCCGGGGAGCACACGGCAGTGGCCCTCGCCGCACTGGAGCGAGCCCGCCTGTGTATGTGACGGTTCTGTCCCTGGGCTGGATTTGTCCATCCACCCGAAAATGGGCTTGGGCTGTCCTTGGTAAAAAGCAAACAAACAAGCTAACAGAAAACAACAACAACCAAGTCAACCGCACTTACACACATGCACTTCCTGAATGACTTGACTCTTCTACCTGCAGTTTGCTGCCCCCGGGGACCAAAGACACCCTGAAACCCCAAAGGACCGCTGGCCCCTGATGACAGCCACACTCTGTGTCACTCGTGAGGCCGGAATGCAGAGTTCCAGGGTGTCACTGCTCATCCGGGGTGGCTCCCCACTGATGACTTATCAATTTTCAACATGTTTTCATCCCTGGCAGAAACAATGCACCAAGAGCAGTTCTGAGAGAGGAATTAAGGGGCTCGGGTCAGGGTAGGTGGCATCTGGGTGAGGGGGTCTCTGAGGACACCTGCTGGGCTTTTCTCTGCAGCAGCCCTCCCCCGGCCGTCCCGAGTTAATGAGCCGGGCCCAGCCCCTTGGAGGGCCCGTGTGCGCCACAGTGGTAGCAAGTGTCCCGTTACTGTAAACGGCCTTTTATTTTTAAACTAATGCTATATTTGGAAAGCAGTAATCCTGGGGACATGATACTGGGACTAATGGGGAGCATATTACCTTTCATGTGTTTTTTTAATGTTTAAGGTTTCTTTGTTATTATCTGAGCAGCAAGGCTCTGCATACACTCTTGGGCAAAAAATCACAATAAGCCTTAAAGCCATCATATTTTAATAAGCATCAAATGTCTTCAACGAGATAAAAGTATTATACGGCATTTTGATATTGGGCTTTAGTTAAAACCTCATTAAAAAAAAAAAAGAAAATTTCTCAGATGTATTAGGGTGCGGGGCGAGTGATGTATTTTTAAATTCAGGTGGAGAAAAAGTTTCCGTGCGGGTCAATTATGCTAATGCCACGACCCAGACGACTGAAATTGCCGGCAAATGGCCGTTCTTATTTGTCGCTTTCCGCGTCTGCACGGCAGCTCATGGCACTTGTGTCTCCAAAGCTGACGCTCCGGTCCGAGCCGGGTGCCAGTCACGGCCGTGAGCGACAGGTCCGAGCTTCCGTCCCGCGAGCATCTGCCCACCCTTCCGTCGTGGGTGAGGCTCTGACCACAGAAGCTGCTGGCCGCCTCCCTGAAACTCAGAGTGGCCCGGTCAGGGGCGCCGGGGCCCATTCCCAGCCCCCACGGGGAAGTGCGCAGGGGCCCAGGTGACGAAATGAAACCGAGTCTTTGCTTTCCTCACGCGGAGCCCGGGGCCCAGCTGGAGTCGTGGGCTCTTCAGAAGTAAAAGGAGGAGCCTTGGCGTCCTCCACTTGGTTTTATAAAATGAGGAAACTGAGGCTCAGAGAGGGGAAGTGACCCACCCAAGGGCACACAGCAGGCTCACTCCAGAGCCAAGAATAGCACGGCAGCTTCCTGACTTCGGTCCCGTGCCCCGTGTGCCGTCCTGTCCAACAGTGTCAAACAGAACGTAGCTTTCTTCTGCTCTACCCTCATTGCACCCCCTTCACCCGCCAGCTTTCTGTTGTAGTTTCATGTCAAATGGTGGTTGGGTGACATCAGCACAAAGCAACAAAACTGCAAGCTTGGAACCAGGCCACGTGCAGCATGACTTGAGTCTGTCTCTTCCCCGGGTTGGCCTAAAACGGGAATCAGTGCTCAGCTGCAAAACGAAACGCACTTAACCTTGGATGGGTGGACCATCAAAAGGGGTCGGGGTTTCAGAGGGTTCAGGTGGATTCGGGGGCTCTGCTATCCTGGCTCTCTCCCCCGAGTGAGAGTAGAAATCGTACCCCACGCTGTGGCTACTAGTCGTTGCTCCCCCAGGTGAATAAATAATCTCAGACAAAGTTTGCTGCAGAAGAAGTAGCAGGAGACCCAGCACTTGGTGGGGAGAAGGGGGAAGTTTTTAAAGGACACCACAGAGATGCTCCTGCTCTCCCACCTTACTGGGTGGGCCCTGAAGGCTACCACCCTGTTGTCTCCTGATTTCTAGGTGTCATTGAGTGGGATCCACATGCCTCTTCTAAACCAAGGCTGCCAGCCATGCTGAAGACATTTTCTGGGCCTCAGAAATCCTGGGGTCCGCTGCTGGCTCTGATACCAGCCAGGGGGCCCTAAGCAAGTTGCTTTCCCTCCTGGGTCTCAGTTTGCTGATCTGCAGAATGGGAGGCCTTGGTTTGGAAGGCCGTAAGTCAAGAGGCTCCCCAGGAGCTGCCGCTGGTCTGCCATAGCCCTGTCCCTAGAGACATGCAGATAATCCCCAACCCCAGGTATTCCTGAAGTCACACTTGGGGGCTTTGCAGGGACTTGGGTTTTGCCTTTGAACTGGTAGGATGAGGTCCATCTTCTGAATTTGGCTTGCCTCAGGGTCATCATGGGCGGCAGCAGAGAAGGGAAGGGAGCGAGCACCTGAAGACCCTCCCTAGCCAGGGACACATTCCTAACTGCCCTGAGCCGCACTGCACAGACGACAACGTGCGGACGCCGGTAAAACGAATTTGGGAGTGTTGTCGCCAGCACTGGACGGGGTCCGGTGGGTCACCCCGCCCACCCATTTAGTACCTGACCCTCAGTTACTTTGGGCACCTGCTGCTGCAAGAACCCCACTTTCTCCCCTGAGAGCTGCTTGCTTAGTCACTGCCCAGCTCAGTCCAAAGAGGGCTGATGCTGCCGGACACCCTCTCCCTCAGTCATGGGCAGGGGAGGGGGCTGGCGCGCCATCTCGGGAACCCAGAGAGCAGTCACAGGAGGAAGGAGCCAAAGACTCACTCACTTATTCGCTCACAGGATGTTTATTGAGCACGTACTACGGGCCAGAACCCCGAGAACACAACAGAACCGGGTCAGTCCATGCCACGCCCTCACGGAGCTTCCCGTCTGCAGGTAACCCACGAACAGCTGAATGCCCCTGTCATTTCGGACTGTGGCAAGTGCCACACGGGCCAGGAAAGGGTGACAGGGTCCGGACGCGCAGAGGCAGCTGTGGAGGCAGCTGCTGAGGACCAGGGAGGGCGTTCCAGGCCTCGGGAAGGGCAGGCGCGAAGGCCCTGGGGTGAGAGGAGGTGCGCTCTGGAATGTTCGGGGTGAGTCTGAGAGGGAGGCTGGGTCTAACCCCTGGAGAAAGGGGAAGTGATACTGGGAGGATGAGAGCCTGGGAATGGTGGCGTCTGCCGGGCTGACTGGGTGTCCCCTTTCAATCGGGACATCTGGTCGGCCTACCTCTGACTCGTGTCTTTAAGGATCACTGGGCTGGTGCACAGGGATGGATTCAAAGGGGACCAACACGGAACCGGGGGCAGGGAGAACCGGCCGCACGTCCCCACCCCAGCCGAGGGAGCCCGGGCACGTTACTTGACTGCCTTGGGCTTTCGTTTCCTCACCCGTCAGGTAGGCTGCTGTGCGAACCGAGTGCTGAGAGATAGAAAATACAAAAGCACAGTGACAGGTCCATATTCAGAAACAGAACTTCCACCCACAGCCTGTGGGACCCTTTTGTCCACCATAGCCAGCTCAGGAAGCCAGCCCGCTGTGCCTAGTGACAGACCAGGACGCTGAACAATGATTTCTGTAGCAGTAGACCCCAAACAGCCTGGGCTTGATTAACAGCTGACACCTTCCCTCATTTCTGCCCCCTGCGTCCCACTTAGGACCTAGCCAACCACACGGGACACCCGCTGCCAGTGAGCCTGCCTCCGGCTTCCCCTGGCCCCCAGCCTCCAGTCCTGGTCCAGGGAAGCTTCCCTGTGGTGGGGGCTGCCTCCTTGGCCGCAGCAAACTCGGGGCAGGTAGCCTCGGCTTTTCTCGCTCAGTTGGTGCGTTGGTTACTGTGGTGCCAACATACAAAAAACCCCTAATGCCCCCCTAGCACTTAGTGTTCTGTGCCTTCCTCTGTGCCCCCCTGAGAGACGCCCCTGGGCAGCTGGCCTCTCTCTGCCTCCCCAGGAGGGTCCAAACCCTGGGCAGCCAGGCAGGCCAGGTGCCCTAAGAAAGCTGGCGCTCAGAACGTCTGCAGCCTTGGAGCCACGAAATATTGGATATGAATACAAAATGGTTAAGGAGCACTGTAGCATCGTACACCCAGAACCTATGTCATTCTTGCTAACCAATGCCACCCCAGTAAGTCTAACAATAAAAAAAAATAGTCGAGGAAAGGAAAGCCCCCAGATAGGAGTTTGGGAGTATCTGGCTGGGAATGAGGTACGTGTCTCTACTTCCTTGTGTATGGGGGGCCATGGGGGTTGGGAAGGGGGCTGTATTGGGGGGAAGAGCCTAGGATAGTGGGAGGGGACTGGGCTTTGCTTGGGTTCGCATCCCACCTCCAAGCTGGCTGTGTGGCTGTAGGCAACAGTTGTCTTCTTCATCAAGTGGAGAAGATTAAATGAGCTAATTTGGGTGAGATGCTTAGTGTCCTGCCTGGCACCTAGGAAATGAGCTGTAAACGGAAACTGGCAGCCAGGAGTGGTGGCGACGACAGGAACGTGTGGTCGCCTTGGCCTGCGCCACACCAAGCGGTCAAAGGCTTAGGAAACTGCTCGGAGGACGCGCGTGGGCACATCCTGCTGAGCGGGCTGCTTCCCCGGTGGGGCAGTCCTCACCCCAGGACTCTCCTCGGGGGAAGGAAAGACAAACGGGGCGCTCCCGGGACCCAGAGCCATGACCCTCTCCCCACCTCCGTCCCCACCTCCGGGAAAGCACGAGTCCTTCCCCTCCCCCCCGCGGGCTGCCAGGGTGGGTGACATTCCACCATGAGGTGTGGTTTACAGAAATGTCAGTGTAGCATCCTGTGAAAGAGGGCGAGGCTGGGGGTTCTGGGAAACAACCCAAGGGCTGCTTTTACATGGAGGAGAAAGTAATGGAAGACTTTGTCTTGATACTTTATCAGGAGGCAGAGCCCTAAGTCCAGAAAAGCCCCATTAAGGTGGGTTGGCAGGCATTTGAGTAGAAGGCCAGGTTGAGAGAAGAGAAGCCTCTGAAGCCACCCCCCCCCCCCAGGTGGAACCTGCAGTGAACACCGGTCACGTGTCCGTTAGCAGACCCTTCTAGCTGCCAGGGACCAGGGGAAAGGGGGTGTCTGGAGAGGCTGGATGCCCCGAGCAGACGATGGATCTGGAGCTGGCATCTTAAAATAGAAAGGTGGTGAAGGATTCCTTCCCAGCGTGCCCACGGCAGCCCCGGGCACATCAAAGGCAGCTGCAGCAGAAGGGGACACAGCACCCAGGGGGGCCATGCCCAGGTGGCTACCTGGGCCGCCAGCGTTTGGCATCCGCTGTTGTAGGGGCTTCCCTGGGCTGCATGGGAAGGAGAATTGTCTTGGGCCACACACAATACACTCACAGCAACCATAGCTGACGAGCTAAAAAAAAAAAAAAAAAGGCCCGTGCGTAATCTTGGTAATGTTTTCGGAAAATTTAACTGATTTGTGTTGGGCCCCATGCTACCCACGAGCCGTGGGCTGACAAGCTTGGTCTAGGGCACAGTTTTCAAGGGGTTCTCCCGTCATTCCCCCAAGAGCCTCCCCCCAAATTCTTTCTCTGCTCCATCAGTGGCTTGTCGCTAGGAGTCTAATCGGATGCAGCCTGCTCCCCCAGGGCCAGTGCAGGCAAGAGGGTGATCACAGCAATGAGGCTCGGCTTACTCCCGTGATGTGTTTTCCCACCATCGGATACAGAACCAGGAATTCTCTGAGATGAGTTTCCTGTTGGTAGACCGAAGCGTGACAGGCTGCCATGGTAGGTAGGGTTAGGGCGAGGGCAGTGTGGCTGTTCCTGTCAGGACACCTGCCCCCGCGCCCCGCCCCCCGGTCCGATCACTCGGAGCACCTCGGCTTCCCTTCTCGGCCCAGGTCCCCGCCTCACATCCGAGCGGCCGGTGCGGCACCAAGTCCCGCGTAGCTGCGCCTCCTTGCGAGCGCTCAGGGCGGAGGCCAGACC
Source organism: Lyroderma lyra (assembly GCA_004026885.1). NCBI lineage: Eukaryota > Metazoa > Chordata > Mammalia > Chiroptera > Megadermatidae > Lyroderma > Lyroderma lyra. The sequence continues at coordinate 251,733 of PVJL010000115.1, read as the reverse complement.
AGGCTGGGTCGGTGAGCCTGCCTTGGAGCGCCGGCTCTGGCACGGGGTGGCGGTAACTCCCGTCTCTGGCCTCAGTGTTTCCATCCTACGGTGAAAACACCCCGTGCGTTTCCGGGCCCGGGGCCTGCCGGCTCCGGTGCGCTAAGGCCATTATGCTGACTCTTTGGCACTCTGCCTCCCACGGCTTCCCCGTCTGCGTTCGGGCAGGCGGGCCGCAGAGATAACAGAACAGGAAGGCTAACGTCAACAAGAATCGCCTCTGGGACTTAGCAAGGTGGGGAATGCCCATCGTGCTGCCGCGCTCCTGTCCCGGCCTCCCGAGTGTCCATGTTTTTGCAGCCATAAGGGCGCTGGTCAGGAAAACCAAAGCAGGGGCTCTAACCACACAGGAAGGTTCTAATACAGGGAAGGGATTGCTAGGACGGCTGGGGGAGCAAAGGTCAGTCCAGCAGCTGCCTGAGGTGGGTGATTTCTAGGAGCTCGCCCGGAAGCTGCCACCCACCTCTGCAGCCCGAGGCACCACACGTGCCATTCTCAACAGACTGGGTTTTGCCCCAGTGTCTAGGTGCAGCTACCGCCAAAGATGGGGGCAGTGCTCCTCGTCCCCCACCTCCCATTCTTGCAGGACTGTCTCTCACTGGCGGACTGTCTCTCCCTTGAGCTGTACACAGAAAAGCGTTCCAAGCAGGACAGTTCCAGGCTTCTCCTCTGAGGGAGAGAAGTGTGTCAGGAGACAAGAGACGACGAGTTGCATTTTACAGCCACAAACCAGGAAGAGTCCCATCCTAAGGGACAGCTCTTGATTAACAGGTAGCAGCCTGGAGAGCTGTGCTGAAAATAACTGTGAGGTTGTACGTAGGCTCAGCAGGAAAAGGTGCTGTGATTGATTAGCAATGCCTGTCACGGGTGTGGAATGAGAGTAGGGAATCACATGCAACAAATTTGCCACGGTGCTCTGAGCTCATGATTGCAAGGCTTTCTAGAGGCACTGACATGTGTATTTGTTCCTTTTGTCCCTGAGTCAGATGTGTAAGTTGTAACCATCCGTGTGTGGCGTTATTTCCATATGCCTTGAGTTCAAGACGGATGTCGGGATTGGAGCAGCTAGTGAGCAGGGAAGGGACTTGGGGGACCTGGAGGGTGTCCAGCCTCCTGGAACCACGCTCTGTGCCATCCACACAGCCACAGCCCTTAAGGTCATCTCGTGGTCAGCTGTTTCACCACCACTCCCACTATCCCTGCTCCACCTCACTTCCTTTCCAAGTTTCTCGGTCTAGCTCGGCTAGGTCTTCACTATGTCACCTTGGAGAAACCTTCCGGCACTTCTCAGTGAAGCACGTTCTTCCCTTCTCTGTACCTTGGTTTCCTCCTGAGCATATTCAGGAATTGGGTTACAACTCTGGTTCTCAGATGGCGAACTGAAGAGCCTGGGGTGTTCAGGAGGAGGGTTGGAAGAAAGCCAAGGCATGGGGCTCTGCAAGACACCACTTTTATCACTTTTAGTTATTATGCTTTTGTGTAAGATGTCAGTTATGGGCAAGGGGAGGAAGCCTGCTGCTTAAGATGATAGATAGATGATAGATAGATAGATAGATGATAGACAGATGATAGACAGATGATAGATGATTGATAGATGATAGATAGATAGATAGATAGATAGATAGATGGATGATAGACAGACAGATAAAAGCTTCCTCTGGACAGGGCCTCCCTGGGGGTCACTTCCAGATGTCATGTCCTCTGGGCTGCTTAGTTTGTCCACCTCTGCAAACACCAGCCCTTTTCTCTCTCCACCTTCTTTTCTCTTTTCTTTCTCTATCCCTCGCTCCAATGATAAGAATGGCAGCGTCTCCATCTTCGTTTCCAAACGGGGCTTGGAGTTGAGAACCAAATTTGGGGCCTGGTTCCTGTCCTTGTGAGATGTGGTGAGGTCATGTAAGGGAGAAGGGGGAAATGAAATCAATCTCTAATTTCTCCCGTTTTCCAAAAGAATCTGATGTGATTCTTTTTATAATTGAAACCCACATTGAACCAGAGAAAGCTCAGACCTTGATGTCCTGGAGTCAAGAGCTTCTCTCCTTGTTTTCCCCTCCCCGCATGGCCTGGTGCAGAATCCTGAGAAATGCAAACTGCTGCTTTGAGTTGTCGTTTTTAATGACACCGCAATGACTGGTTTTTATCTTCTTTAGTTTTTTTTAGGAAGGAGGAACAGCTCAAATAGTTTTTTATGCTCAAAATGTACTTTGGAGTTCCATCTTGGGGAGTAAGAACACTCTTGTTCCTCTTCCTGCTCAGTTTCACTTAGTTCCCACTGATACCAGCTCTAGAGGAGTCTGAGTCAGCCATAAAATATGTCAATTCAGGAAAATGGCAAGTTCAGTTTCATTATTCCCTGCTGGAGGGAAAAGGGCAGATTCAAGGAGGGCCCTGGAGAGGCACTGGGGGTGGTGTGTGAGGAACGGTGGGTAGAGCCCACCATTCTGCCCCTGCTCTGGGGCTCCTGCCAGGCCATGGGGCATGGGTTGTAGAGAAAGTGGCTGGAACCATGCTCACCCCACCAGCCCCTGCCTGGTGGAATCCTGGGCACTAGTGAGGTCAAGACCAACCTAATGCATGACCCTTGACTGAGGCCCTTCTGTCCTGGCTACACTGAGACTGAGCATGTGACACCTGGCCTGGTGATTGGCTGGATCCCGAGAGACAGAGCCTTTTGCCATTGGCTGGTCCAGATTGGCAAAGGTAGCAAGAGAAGGCAGGGCTTGTGGTCAGCCACTGCCCCACCTGTTCCCTGGGTTCCAAATTACTCCACCAAAAAAGGAGAGCCCCCCGAATGTCACCGATGCCTGGCTGTGGAGAAATGATTTCAGAATTAACATGTGCTTCAAAACCCCTCCCCCAGAAGGCACAGTGACCCACATACAGGAGACGGGGTGGGTGGCCTTGCCTTTCTGAGAGCTCCTTGGAGATAGAGCTCTCAGTTCAGGACTTCGAAGGCCTGGGGGCGGGAAGGAGGGAAGTCAGACCATTTCTTTGGGGACCAGCTCTGGGTTCACCCAGGGTGAGCTGCTCCCCAGAGGGCAGAAGTGGGGACCCTGGTGTCCTTTCTGGAGAAGAGAAGTGGGCCAAGGCAGAGCCTGGCATGATAGGAACTTATCTCACGGGCAGGAGAGTTTACACTCCACCCTACCCCCCAAAATAAGCAAATCATCTTCCATCCTGTTTTCCATTTCTTTTGAGGGTCTCTCCCACATACTGAAGCCTAAAACCTATTATCAGAGCTTTCCTGTTCAGTTGGATTTCCTCTTGAAATGCAATTTCCCTGGGAGGGCCATTGTAAGTCAGATCTTACCAAAACGGATAGCTCATCGCCAGGGAAGCTGGGAAGCAGGAGGGACGGGAGGGTGGGACAAGCACACATTATTGATACCGGGACAACACTGTCTAACAGAACTTTCCATGATAATGTCCAATAGAATTAATTTGCAATGTGTAATACTGGGTGGCAATTAAGCTTGAATAGTGGCCGTGTGACCAAGGAACCCAATTTTTTCTTACTTAGGTATAGTTGGTATACAGTATTATAGTAGTCATACTAGATTCAGGTGTACAATATAGTGATTCGACGTTTTTATACTTTCTAATATAATCCTAGCAATCATCTGTCACCATGCTGTTCGTTCACACTAAGGAGAAAGTGGCTTTTTGACCCAGCTCTCCCAACCCCTTGCCTCTCGGCTGCTAATAGTTCTGTAACAGGCAATGGCACTGTGAGTACCTGCCCAAACAGTTCTTTGTGTGGCCAGGTATAATTAATTAATTAGCCGTTTGTGAGCCCCAGAGATGGGGCGCCACTGATCTTCAGTCGCCTTCTTTATGAGGAGCCCTTGGAGCTGGAGGCATTAGGGCCGGGCAAGGATGGAGCTGGGGCAACCGCAGACACAGAGCCCCACCTCATGCTGTCAGTATAAGAGAAGCCTGATGACACAGCTGCCAGGATGACAGGGCCCCTGATCCCCAGAATGTACAGGGCAAACGATCTTTGCGTACCCCTCAATACTGCCAAGGGTGGGCGAGGTGAGGGCAAGCAGAAAGGACAGACGTCCATTCTCTCAGATTTCTCCCCCATGGAACTAACAGCTCTTTGAGGGCAGAGACCAAACTCATTGGTGTTGGATGAACAACGTGGAGGACATTAAACATTTCACCAGGCATCTTGCGGCAGGACTTACTGTTCCAGAATGAATTTCTCGAGGGCTATCAGCAGCCACCGCCCTGTGGGGAAGGGAAGCAGACATTCACTGTGTGGCCCTCCAAGGCTGCTCCACCCTGCACCAAACCTCTTGGTACACAGGGCTGACTGCTGACGGGGAAGTAGGCAAATTTAGCCAAGAACCAAAGAACCTCGTGGGAAGGAAAATAGCCCCCAACCTCTTCCCTTTTGAAGACCACCGTTTCTTGGATTCCTCTGATGAATGTGGAGGGTCCCAGGCAAACTAATGGGCAGGAAAGACAGGGAAAGACACCCAGGCCCTGGAGAGGTCAATGTGAAGGAAGAGGGAGTTCGGGCATTTGGGCAAATGACCCCAATCTGACCCTGGATAAAGGTGAGGCCTCAAGTGAGATTCTCCATGAATAGTGTCACGAGAACTAATTGAGAAACAAAGGAAATGTGACCATGTTTAGTACCACAAGCTGGAGAAGTAGATCCATGACAGAAAACCATACATTGTCTGTGGATGAGGTCACCAGCCTGTCACCTTATTTAATAAGCAATTCAATGATTCAATTCAGCAAACACTTATTAAGGCTTAGTGATCAAAGCCAGAAAGGGAAATCTGAGAAGCAAAAAGGTGGTTATAAAGTCACGTGACAAATGCAGAAACAGAAGTATATACAGAGCCCAGAGACCGCTCTAGGGAGACAGTGAATGACAATTTCTAGTGGTTCAGGGTGTTCAGGAAGGCTCCCAGGAAGAGGTGACCAACAAGATGGGTTTTGAAGGGTGAATGGGAGTTCACTAGTCACGGCGAAGTGGCGGGGGGGTGGGGCTCCTCTTTAATGGCCGGCAGCCTGTGGTTTGTGGGTGGGTTTACCCAGCTTAGAGACGGAGGAACCAAGCCAGCATTCCGTGTCCAATTTCCAACAGACAGACATGTTGATTGGGTGGTGGGTGGAGGGAAGCTCTGGGATGCATGGTTCACTTTGGAGAGGATAACACCCTCCAGGGCCCTGGTATGAAGCAAACTGAGAGGTCACCGGGGCGAGTGGGATTGACAAGTCACAGAAGTTTTCATTTTCTCGAAGTCTTTGTACATAGACAGAAGGAACCAGGAAAGAACAAATACAAAACTGCGTGCCTGAAACTGCTTCGTCAGCAACTGATAAGACTCCCACTGGTGGCAGTGCTGGCGCGGGGCTCCCCCACCTGCTGGAGAAGTTTCTACATTGTCTTCATGCCCGGGCAGTCCCCGCTCAGCAAGGCTCTCTCGGCCTGAGCCCTGAGGCAGGGCTATCCGTCCTGAGACAGTAGGAGTAGACGGAAGCCCCAGCACACTGACCAGAACAGGTCTTGAACGATGGCTCCAGCCTCCTGGTCTCCAGCTGGTCCTGCCTTGGCACCCCACCCTTGGCTAACTCTGGAGAGCTGTGTCTGGGTAACTACCGAAGGGGGCAGCCCGAGGTAGTTCTTACCCCTTAGGAAAGAGATGTCATTCTTGTTGCTTTCAATTCACTTCAGCTGGGAAGGACTGACAGCAACACGAGGCCAGGTGACCTACGTTTGACTGATCCTCTGTCCAACTCGCACAGGGTTGTTTGCGGCTCCAGTCTGAGCCCCTGGATCCACAATGGCGTCATTATCATATTTGGTTCAGATATCCCACCATCGGATCCGAGCCCGCGAATGTGAAATGCGCCCACAGAGAAAGGAAGCCCCCGTGGGGCGGTTATGAGGGCCAGAGCGTCCCTGGTTCGTCCCCAGGGGAGGGGGGTGCTGCCCGGAAGGCGTCCAGGCCCTCCCCCACCCCGGAAACAAAGCCGGAAGGTGGAGGGCCGGGGCTAAGGAGCAGGATTAAGATCACACAAACCTGCAGCCCTTAGAAACTGGCTTAATCCATTTTCTAAAGAGTTGGGAGGGCTTTTCTCTCTGTGAATATAATACCTTGCACATCGGATCAGCTTTTTTCCCAGAACATTTCAAAGCTCTCTGCAAATACGGCAGAGTCTCCTTAGATTAGAGCACGGCCTATTATTACCTGGCTTTGGAGACACCCCAGGTCAGCGGGTCACCTGGGGCCCTCTGAAATAAGACAATTCCTTACAACAAAAGGCCTGGTGTGATGTGGTTTGTCTAACTAGTGGTTTTCAAACTAAGTGAGTCATGGGACCCTTAAAAGAGAAAAAAAAAAAACAGCCCAAAGCACAATTACTAGTTCAGAACAGAGTAGAACTGTTCCAGTTAAAGCAAAAATGGGATGTGAGGGGGATGCTAAGATGGGTCCACTTGACACCCCCATCCACCGAACCCCCGGGAATCCCCCGGCCACAGTTGGAAGACCAGGCTGGAGGTCAGTGGTGCCCCCCCCGCCCCCAAGCAGAGGTAGGTTATCTGTGAAGCTAATGGAACTTGGGTACCTTCTGAGACTTGGGACCTAATCTTATTTCTCCTCTCGTGTTCATTTGCTAATGAGGGATCCCCCAAATGAAATGCGTTTCATGCAGGACCAGCCCCATAGTTTGCAGAGCCAAAGGCAAAGGCAAAATAAAACGGGCCCAAGGTTCAAAAACGATTAAACATTTCAAAACGGTGATAACAGAGCATTATACCGAGCACCGGCCCCTTCTAGGCACGGGTCCCCTGTGACTGCACAGGTGACAGGCCCTTGAAGCCCACCTACGAAACCTGGACCTGCCTCGTTCTCCGGCTCTCTGAAGAAATACCAACATTTCTTTCTCTGCCCAGACAGTTCTTACTCCCCCCTTTAATCCAGGTCTCGTCCCCATGACAAACCCTGCTCAGAGGCTGCCTTCGGGTGGCCCTGCCTCCGAGAGGAGGCAAACCGCCCTGACCGGGCAGTCAGGAGCACCACTTCCCTGGACGTTCGGGCTGAGCTGGACGACCGGTTGATAAGTGCACCCGGCAGAGCCTACACAGGGAGGAGAAACCACCGAAGTGTCGAAACCAGGGGGACTTGGATGCAGGAATGGTTTTGCTGGACGTGGAAGAGCTAAGAAACCAAACGGGGACACTGAGAAGCAGCGTGGAAAGCCACCAGTGTCATCAGCCGAGGGACAGAGTGGTGAGGGGTTACCAGAGAGAGGCAGGGCTCCTGGGCAGAGCTGCATCCACAAGGGTATATCCAGAAGAGGGGGAGCCACAGAGGAAACAAGATGCCACCCGAGTCCCTGTCCCCGACAGAATACTCTGTGTCCCGCCCTCACACCATCCCTTCCTCCTCCAGTGCTGCCCACCGGCCTAATGGAACAGGGAGCCTGAGAGATGCAGCCTGGGGTGCGGGGGAGGGGGCAACCCCTGGAGACAGAGCCAGACGCAGAGAAGACCTGAGGACTCCTGTGAGGGTACTGTGGAAGTGACACCGCGGAGGAGGCAGGACAGGCACCTGAACTTGACGACCTCCAGGAAGCTTTCCAGCCCCGAGATGGACACCTGGCAGGAGTACTCTGTACTTTTCACAAGTCACATGACCATGGCCTCAGCAACAATGTTTCTCAGGCTCAGAAATACTGCAGCAGAAAAATCTTTCCATTGGATAGTTCATGTCCCACCGGATGAGTTTCTTTTTATAACTTAGGAGAAATGTTGTGTTTTCTGACTTGCAGATTCACTTCCTTTTGTGAGACAATGAAAATTATATAACCCATCATGTTTCCCTTTTTGCCTTAGCTGCCAGGAAGCTCTGAGCTAAATTTCAGACTTCCCAAGAGCAGGTTTTTAATTATACACTTTTCCCTTCTACATTTCTTTAAAACCACCATTTCTAAGTTAACCCTTTCTTTGATGAAGCGTTTCATAAGACACCTCAAATACCTTTCAGCAGCAGACAAAGCATACCTTGGCTTCTTTTTCACTTGAGATGATCCCAACAGTTGCTACCTCTCTAATTCTCCTTCTCATTTGGTCCCTGTCTGTGTCCCTCCCCCTACAAAACTTCCTAGTGATTTGTCATTTTCCCACGTTGAGAAAGCCGCAGGCCCTGCCCACTTCTCCATGGTACTCTCTCACTCTTAAATTGTCACTGTATCTCTTTCACTTCCCCCTCCACTGTCCTCTTCAGAGATTTCCTCTCCAACGGGGCATGAACCCTTCCCAGGCTGTGCCAGCGTCACGGGGCCCACTAAAGAGGAAGCCGAAAGTCTGGACAGAGAAGTGCGGGCCGCTCAAGGTGGAGGCTCAGCATGTGGACACAGTGAGCAGTCCTCATGGGCTTTGGGTCACTGGCCTGGTTTGCGTCCAGCTCGGCCACTCACCTGTTGCGACCAGTGGACACCGGCTGTGCCTAGCAGCTTACCTGCACAGTGTCCCTTCCCCTGCTTTTGGTAACAGCACCCCAGTGTTTCCCTGGGGTTACTCCTCTGCCACTGTGTCCAGTCTGGATGAGACTGTCCTTCAAGGTGCCATATCCTCCCTGCCCAAGGTACAGTCAGGTGACCTGGCCAAACTTATGAGACTGTCCCTTCCAAGAGGGTACACTCTGAGTGGGGTGATGAGTTGGGGCTCATTCATCTTGCCTACCATCCCCAGTGAGCTTGTCTATCAGCTCCGACTACCTCCAACCCCAAAGCAGACTGCATCCTTGTCCTTGTAAGGCCTGCATGCTCAGATTGACCCTGCATTTTTCAGAATGAGTTTCCTTTGCTGCAACAACCCTCCAACTCTGAGGGATGTAAGGCCCGAGCCTGGGCAAGCTATGTCACCTCTTCTGCCTCCGTACAATGAAGACACCAGACTGTATGTCGTGAGGTAAGGGTTGAGCATCTAGTCCATCATGGGTGTTTCACAGATACTTCATCCCTCCTTCCCTGCCCTGCTGAACAAGTGACCTACAAAAGGTGTGGGGACCTGCCCCCATTCCACAGGTAGCCAGTGGCCAACATCGATGGTCAAGCCTCCTAAGACCTCACATTCTTCTTCAAGACCTTTCAGCTTTGCAAAGAACTCCTTGGGACCTCACTGAAGGGTGAGCAGTGGTTTACCCACATCAATGAAGGAGAAGGATTTCTTTAAAAAGCTCATCGTGATGGATGGGGGCATCAGCTTCTCCACCTGTGACCTTTGCCGAGGCCCCGGCCCCAGCCCTGTCACAGCAGAGCTGCTCAGCTCCGTGGACTTCTCTCCACGAAACTGCGACCGGAAGCGAGTACACAGGCAGACTTGGCATGGAGGGGCCTGCTGTCCCCTGAAGTGACCCCCTATTGGTGGAACTGAAGATCCTATGGTGAGACCGGTGAGAAACTGGAGGCAGGTGTGGCTGCACGTGCCCAGCTGCCTCCCGGGCTCCTTTAGTTCCCTGGGCTGTTCTACCGAGAGCACCGCTCCCACCGGGAGACTGGGAGCTCAAGTGTGACGTCCCCAAGCCCACGGGGGCTCCATGGGGAACCCACTGGCTGTTCCAAAGCACTGGCTGGCCACCCCGTCTTCTTAAAATGATAACTGCTAGCAGTGCAACTCCTGTTTATTGCTTCACATTAGTAGAATCGAAGGTCGTGGGCCTTGTCTTACAAACGCGGAATCAGGTCACAGAGCTATTAAGGGATAGAGAGGTTCTCAAGAATGTCGCCCAGGTCTACCCCACTGCAAAGCCTGTGCTCTCAACCACTTTGCTATCCTGCATCTCTCATGCTTCTGGGGAGGCACCCCAGGACCCCCATTCACAGGCACCAAGTGGGCACCCGCCAGCTGGAGTCACGGAGGGGGAACGGGTATCTCTGATGGTGCTGCTCAGAGGCTCAGTGGCTTCGGAGAGTCATGTGTCCTGTTTGTCCATTCCCTCCTCTGCCTCAGCAGGCTGAGCTCCTCTACCGCTCCACACAGGAGCTCCACGGAGAAGCAGCTCGCAGGAGGCCCGGGTCTGGGTGAGGAATCGCCTGCGGGCCGGGGCAGTGGCGGGGTGACGGGCAGAAGTGACCTTCTGGGCTCTGTCCTCGGGCCTCCTGCTGCTCAAAGCTGGTGCCCCCAACCACGGTTCTGGCCACGACGCCTCCTCCTGGCCTCCAGGAGCCAGTCACGTCTCAGAAGCAATGGGGTCCTGTGAGCTGCCAGGGGGTCGTGACTGCCGTGTGCCTCCAAACAGTTCTGCTGGTTCTTCTCCCAGGTCCACTTGGCCTTACAGCTCTCCCTACCTTGACTGGGGAGGAGCTGGAGCAACGTGAGATGCGACGGGAAGCCCAGGCCCCGGGCTTCCTGCTTTGTCACTGCCCGCAGACCCGGTGACCACAGTGCCTTCCCTGCCCGTCCGGCAGGCCAAGGGGCCTCCCCTCGCCCACCCCGCCCCCACCCCCTTATTACAGAACAAAGGAACCCGGCTCATTCCCTCCAGTCCAGAGAGGGTTCCTAATTGGCTTTCCATTAAAGGGAAAATAGACTACTGTTTCCACCTCATTATTTATGAGCCTTTCTGGAAGTGCATTTCCATGCACTCTGGGATTACTCACGCCCACTTTGCTTGGCCATATTTTATGATCTGTTTTATTTATTCACGGCCTCTGTTGGGTACTCACATCTGAAACCAATTAAAAACCAAGAAATAGGAAAAACCAAATAAACACCTGGAGATGTCCAAACCCGGTCTTTCTGAAGGCTGCGATGGGGGCACTGGCATGGCCGTGCCGGTGGTGCAGACCATCAGGTGACAAGGCCGCACGAGGTAGCGGTGCGTGGATGCAAAGGCCTCCTGTGGACAGAGCTTGGACTGAACCCGCCCGGGGCCTTGGGTCACCTGGGCGCGCCCTGAGAAGGACCGAGGCTTTGCTCACTCGTTTTTGGACACTGCCCCCGCCCCCGAGGCCTGGCCTGTGGGAGGAACCCGCAGCTCTCGCTCGGCTCATGGCCGTGTCCACCGTCTCGGCCGCGAGCGCGGGCGGGTGCACGCACCACCACACAGGCCCGCCGCTCCGAATTCGGGAAGGGTTCCCCTTTTATAAAAACCGGCTCCAGCTCTAGCCCTGAAGAATTCTGAGAGGTAAACATGCTCCCTGCCAACCTGGGTGCTCCCAGAGACCGCCACCCCCCCACAGTGTCCTCCAGACTTACTTACCCAGGTGGGGGTGGGGGTCTCGGGGACAAGGCGGCAGGCCTGCACCTGTTTTCTCGGAGCGGGGGGCTGAAAGCCTTCCCCACATCTTTCTAGGATATGCTCGGGAGTCTGTGCGGATGTGCAAACACCCCCGCCTCTCCTCTGTCGGGGTAACAGCCCTGGGTGCCCCTCTCCCAGCTTCGGTCCCCACGGGAACTGCAGGCCTCTCTCTGCCCCACTTGCCACCTCAGTGCCTTGACTGGTGGCCTCTGTCCTGAAGCCCAGTGCCCCCCTCCGTCTTGCCCTGAAGCTGAGCTGGGTGTGGGGACAGCACAGACAGGGGTACCAGGCACATAGACGGCGTAAATGCCCCTGCACTGGGGCACTTCGTAGGCTTTCTGCTGCGGTTCAGAGAAAGGATGCACATCACGTCTGTGATGTTTACTCCTCTCGGGGATATTTGTGATGTTTATGTAATTCGATTTCACATGCACGCATGTGTGCGCACGCACACACACACACACACACACACACCCCTGGGCATGGGACGGGCCCCTGCACTCCTAGAGATAATGCTGCTGCTTACAGACATCCCCTCCAATTTGGACCTTCCTTGGGTATAGAAATCCTTCCTTCCTTCCTTCATTTGTTTGTTAACTCGGCGGTGGGTCGAGTGTCTCCACGCGGCAGGCTCTGGTCGCACAGGCTGCACAGAGCCCCCTGCCCCTGCCAGCAGTCCCCCGGGCCTTCGCTCGGGACCACACATTTCAGAGGTGCACTCCCCACACTGAATGTGAGAACTACAAAAGCCACCGACTCTTGCAATAGGAGGGAAGTGAGGAAAGCGGCATGATTCTACTTGTCCACAAACTACTGCCTCCACATTTGAGGTCTGCTGTTCTGTGTCTTGGTCCCCTTCTGCTCCCGGAGAAGTGGCACGGCCATGCCGATGACGCTTCCTCAGTCACGAAGTGACGCGACCCGCTGTCTCTCTCCCCTGCTTCCCTCAGCAGCGCCTGGTGACAGGGTGGTGGTGAGGATTCAGGGAGCACACGGGCACGGGGAGGGCGGGAATGGGGCGATGCAGGCGCAGCCACAGACCAGATCCCACTCAGAGGAGGGGTCGGCGGGTGCTGCCAGTGTGGGCTGAGCCAGGCTGAGAGAGAATTTTGGTGCTGGGGAGCCCATAGGATGCTGAAGGAATTCTTAGATTAATATTTGTAAATCAATAAAACAAAATATATAGGGTGAAAGGGAAATGAATGGTATTAGAAAGCAGTTATCGATTTTTTTGTTTTAGATTGTGGGTAATGTCTGTGCTACTTTACAAATACATTTAAATAACAAGCCAATACATTCCAAACGTAGGCAATGTTAACTTAAATCTCATTTTTTAAAAGAGCTCTCCCTATGTTGCCTGTTGTTTCTTGGCTTGATCCTGGCCAGTGCGACGTGTGTGTCTTGGAAAGGCCAATGCCCACATCACGTTGGACAGTCCATTGACTTTTCTCTTTTGCTGGTTCTTAGGATTGAAAATCCTGATTCCCAAAAATAAATTATTGCAAATGTATTTTAAAAGTTCACAGTTTGCTTTTCAAGGAACAGCCAAATCCACCAAAGTTTATGGAGTTGAACTCCAATTGTGGGAGCATGCAAGTTCACCACTGGGGAGCTGCACAGCTGGGCCAAGAGTTACTCAAGACTTGACCAGTTGTGTCTCATAAAAATCTGCAGACAGAAACACTGTGATATTCTGCGATCTAGGAGCTAGAGCCGTGTCAAAGCAGAGCATAAACCGTATTTCAAAATCTGCAGTAATGTAATCCAGTGGAAGAATATCAGAATCTCTCGTGGTGACTCAGATCCAGGCTCTACTAATGCTACCATGCAACATGCACAGGTGAGGGGAGTCTGTCCAGTGTTTTGATAACTGCTATTTCCTCCCATCCACGTCCACAGACCCTGCCCCCCGTTCCCCTAGAACACCTTGGAAGCCCGTGGGTGCCAGATTGAGAGCCACTCATCTGGAGGAAGGTGATGAGGAACAGAGGTGAAAGTCAGCCAGGCAGCCTGGAACTGGAAATTTCTCACCGCAGGGCAGCGGGCAGGACAGTCTCAGCCCAGGGAGCACAGGAAGGCCCTTGCTGAACAAGAACGTTCTGGTCCTAATGTCTGAGCAGCAGTGACACAGACCTCTCTGCTCCCGGCAACATCCTCAGCCAAGCCTCCCCCACTCCCCCGTGTGCTTAGGGTGAGTGTGGTTTAAAATCAAGGAAGTGGCTGAATTTCCTATTTGGGTCATTCCAAGGGGGTTACAAATCCATCGGTCGATGGAACCAGGTCAGCTGAAGTGGACACCAGGGCCAGCGAGGTAAAGGTCATCTGGAAATTTGCAGACCCTTCAGGGAGGGTTGTGGACTGCTGAGGGTCATGGGGTACAGGTCCCAGTTGATATCACCTAGATCCCAGGGTCTGGGTCTCCCTGTTGACCTTGGGTGGCGTCTAAAACGCTCCCAGGGCTCTTGCAGAGGAGGAGCTCAGTAACCCGTGGCTCTGATGTGTGGGAAGGGGGAGAAGGTTGAGGAGTGGGCTGTGACAACCCCCTGCTTCCTAAATTGCTTTTTTGGGGGCACACGACTCTTCACGCAGCTCAGGCATCCCGAGAGAGGCCAGACCTCTCTTGGCTTGCGGTGTTGTCACCATAGCTGAGGGCTTGGTCCTTTCAGAAATCTGCGTGAGATGCTGGCTCCTGGCAGCTGCCGACCCGGACAGGGGTTGCTGAAGGACCTCTAATGAGAAGCTGACAAATGGATCCCCTCTGCCCAGCCCTGCCCCCAGCAGGCCCACTGCCTCCTCTGCCGTCTTCCCGCCGCCGAGCTGTAAGTTTTCCTTCTCATCGCAGCCACGATTCCTTTCCCCCTTCTTCTGAATGTTCAAGTCACGACCTTCGTGGTTTATGGGCCACCAGAGACTGAACTAAATGTGTTAGCTCTGAGTCCAAACAAGTAATAGCCGGCCAATTAAATTAATAATCCATATTGTTACAATGTTTAACCACGGCTGTTTCCTCAGCGGTCTGTTTAAATCACAGCCAAGGCCTGACCTATTAAAATGAATAACTGGAATTATGAGAAAGTCCATTTAATAAACACAGCGAGGAGCGCAGCACAATTGGGCATGAAATATTTATCACCACTTGAAGCCGAGAGCTGTTTGGGACTTTAAGACGGGACTAATGAATGCGTTCTAATCTCAGGGTCGCAGGGTGGGAGGTGGGGCTGGAACCGAAGGCCCGTTGGCACATTCCTGGAAAAGTCCACTCGCATTCTGTCGTCACAATGTTCTGGGTCTCCTCGTTTCGCCAACCACTGTGGGGGGCAAGAGAGGGTGCATCTGGTCACTGTCTTCTCGGGGACCTAGTACTTGCTCAGTAAATGTTTGCTGGATGGATGGATGGATGGGTGATGGACGGATGTAAGGACTGATGGTAGATGAAATATTTTGACACCTTAGTGTCTACATTTCAATGATACAGGACAGCTAAAACACTTCACACAGTGCCTGACACTGTCTACATCCTCAATAAATGGGAACTGTCATGATATGCAGTCAGAGATCCAACTCGTGTTCACTTACTAAGGCAGCGCTCACGTTTGGCACCTTCTCGGGAGTCCCAGAGCTGCCCGAGGACCTGACTCCCATCCTGACCGGCCCATTTGTCTTGATGGGTGCTTGGGAGCCTGATGTAGATGAGATGTTTTGGTTGGACTGTTTTTGGCTTTTTTCGGAATGAATGGCTCCCTTCCCTGATTGCCCAAAGCCTGGTGTCTTATCCCACATTGGGCCTGACAGGCCCCGTTTCCCCGGGTGGAGCTGCGTTTCACAGGGTCTGTTTCCCTCTCCCAGATGTCAGCGCTGAAGTTATAACGGGTTTAGAAAAACGTGGTCGCTGTAATGACAGCCCTCAGCGAGTCACATAAGCGGGGTGGTTATTGGGGATCTATACACGAGACAACTGGGCCTCTTCTGTAAAAGGGCCCCAAATAGGAAAAGGATGGGTCCACTTCTGCCTGAACTCGCATTCCAGAGAAAGGAGGGAGCAGGCCCACCGAGCCCCACACCAATGGGGCACATTTGACAGTGTGAGGGTTGGGGAGCAGGAAGGTGGGGACACAGGGAGGCCTGGCCTTGGTTTCTCCTTGGAGAACTGGTGGGCATCTCCTGGAGACCACAGCAACGCCCCTGAGGCCCAGTCTCCACATCCCCATGTCCAAAATCAAATGCATTCCTGAATGCAAGGCGGGCAAAGGGCAGTCTCATTTGAAGAGGGGGCATGTTGTAACTGAAAACAGAAAAGGAGAATTGAGCTTTGTGGAGGAGGGTGGGTCTCTCACGTGTGGAGGATGTTGGCTGTTTTCTCTTCCAATGAGGAAAAGCCTGTTCTAACCCGATGGAAGATCCCCAGTGACACTCAAAAGCCAGGAATGGTCCCCAACAGGAGTGGCGCAGTGGCCAAGTGACCTCATCAGATGTGACTTGGGAGGCTTGCCTGACTCCACATGACCTTCAAGAGACCGAGGCTTCAAAGGGTTCTGTCTGCCTGCTCTTTGCAGAGCTCATGTTGTTAACGTTCTGTCACTGGTCTTTTTCATCCTTAAGGTTGTTTGCAGGATGGTGGCTGGTGGGGCTGTGCTGGGGTCCTGTTTTCCTGCATGTTGGAGGACAGTTTTCTCAAACAAGGTAGAGTTGTTGTTGTTGTTGTTGTTGTTTTAATCACCCATCCCCGTTCTACTAGATTGTGACTTCCTGCAATGTAGGAAGTGCAGGAGAGTTTATCAGGGGCCAGATTGGGTGCCATGACAAGGAAGTCTTGGAGAACAAGGTCCATGAAGTTGGAGGAATCAGAGAAGGCATCAGGGCCACAGACATTTGCTGAGCCCCCATGGAGATCTATGCAAGACCCTGAAGCCAACGGGTCAGGTAGACAGACACAGAGGTTAAGGGTGCTGTTTTGTGGCACCATCAGGGAATGAGGGGTGAAGCTGATCAACAAGAAAAGGGAAATAAAGTAAACAAGGAGCTGAGATGAGCAAGTGATCACGTAGACCCAAAGAAGGAATAACAAAGGAGAGAAAAACCAGGCCTGACCAGAGCAGATGGAAAAGAGAGGGTAACTGCCTTGGTCATTGAAACAGAGTGTCATTTTTTGCCTTGACATGACTCACACTTTAGAATAAATTCCCCTTTACTTAAGCCACTCAGAGAGTCTCTGAAGACACACCTGAGAAAAGAGGCATGATTTCAGGGGCAGACAGACCAGGTATCTCAGTGATGCTGGAATAATTGCAAAAAGTTATCCCCAAACGCAATATGGCTCTGCCCACGGGAGGTGCCATGCTTTAATCAGACCTGATGGGAAAAGGCAGCCTTGGCGTCATTATTATCTCTGTATATCATTATAGAAAGACCAGCAAGCACAAGACTTCTTTGGGACTTCTACCTTCACAGTATGTTAAGCCTTAATCTGCATAATAAATTGTTGAGTTTATGATCAACAAGGACTTGTCCATCAACAGCATTTTTTGGAGGGTATCTACATCAATACTTCTAATTTCAATATATAGTTTTACTTAACTACTTCAGTTGGGGTTGTTAATACAATACCAACATTTGAAAGTTAGTCTTCAAAAGAAAAGAGTAAATATATATAAGGTCAGACAATTAATTTTGCAAACTCATCCTAGAAACAGTGCTACATACCTCATTGCTGAATATCACTACGATCACCTTCAAAGTACTCCTCTTGGGAAGCTGTGCACTGATGCCAGTGCCTAGTCCACCCTTCAAAGCAGTTTTGGAACTCTTTTCCTGGAATGGCCATCAGAGCTGTCATCATTCCCAAAATCTGACGATTAAGTTTGCGAACTTGCCACCATGAGCTTACATTGGCAGCACTGTACAACAACTCTATAAGGTGTCATAACCTTGGCAGCTCTGATGGCCATTCCAGAAAAAAGAGTTCCAAAATTGCTTTGAAGGGTGGACTAGGCACTGGCATCAGTGCACAGCTTCCCAAGGGGAGTACTTCGAAGGAGACCGTAGTGATATTCATCAGAGAGATGTGTAGCACATTTTCTAGGATGTGTTCATGAAATTAATTGTCTGACCTCATAGTTATGAAATACTATATTTTTCTGTGTATAAGATGATACTTTGGTCTAAAATTGTTAGACCACAAGTTGGGGGTCGTCTTATACACAGGAGTCACTGATTGATACTGATTTCTTAACGTTGGGTTAAAGTAGTAGGAGTCATCTTATACATAAGGGCGTCTTATACACGGATAATTTCAAAATAACAACATCAATAGGAAAACTAACAATATGTTTTTGAAGATATAAAATGAGAGTGGAACATTTGAAATCTCAGAAAACAAAGTTACTAAAGACTTCAGTAATTGTGTTAAAAAGATTGAGGACCAAAGTGGGGAAATTCGAGTATAAAATAATAACTGTATTGAATAAGAACACATCAGGCATGTTCAAATCCATGAGTTCAGAATGATACTTTAAAAGAAAAATGCTTGTAGATAAATTTTGGAAGTAGCTAGGGAGCCAATTCAGTTTCTGAAAACTGGCAAATTAAGAAAGGATTGAGTAATAATATTAAGGTCATGTTATAACAAAATTAAAAAGTCCTTTTATACTTAAAATATATACTGAAAATTTTTAATTGACATGATTTCTGGGATTGGTTTTAAAATAATTTGGTGTGTGAAGAAGGAGAAGGGAGATATTAAGTGAAACAAAATTGGCCATGCTTTTGATAATGATGAAGTTAGGTGATGGCTACATAGGGATGGCTCCTGCTTTTGTATTTTTGAAAATTTCCATAATAGAGTTAAAAAGGAAATCCAAGAATTTAACCAACCAACATTTTAAAAATAGTTAACCTCCCTAGTGATCAAAGAAATGCAAATTAATATGACAAAATACAATTTTCAACCTATCAGATTGGCAAAGTATAAGAATGTTAATATTCAGTCCTGGCAAGGATGAAGGTAACAGGCATTCATACCTGTTTACTTGGAATGGTCTTGGTGTCACCTTATTAGAAAGCATCTTGGCAATATGAATAAAAAGCCTTAAATACATGGGTGCCTTTTGCCCCGGGATCTACTTCTGGTAGTTTATCCAAAGAAAATGACCAAACAAAATGATCAAACTGAATCTTGGAAGGGATACAAGATACTTGGTCAAAAATGTTTATTACAGTATAATTATAACAGCAAAAAATTCTAATATAACCTATTAATAAATACAGTAGACTCTCTGTTAATCGGAACTTTTGCCGGTTGCTTGAGATGTTTGCTGGTTGCTTGAGCATGCCGGTTGTTTGAGTTCCAGTTAACGGAGAATCTACCCACATTTATCTGGCATCGCTAATCCCCATGGGTACCAGTTGACTGAGAGTCTGCTGTACACACCCCAAAGAATATCCACATACAGAGGTAGTAAGAACTCTGATGCAGATGCATATTTTTTAGCATAGAAATGTGTGTCATAGATACTTCAAGAAGGGGAAAATCACATTTCAAAGGCTATATCTAGTAAGATACATTTTTGTTTTCTAAAATGTGGAGGGAAACACTGTTAGCAAGGATCATCTCTTGATGTGCAAACATGGACTATTTTTATTGCTTTTCTTTTACTTAACTTTTTTATTTTTCTAGACAAATTTTGAGTTGTTTCTGATTTGTAAATAATGAATTCCTATGTCATTAAAATAGCCTTTGCCTAATAAAATGACACGCTATCTGAAATTTACTCCAAAGTCTTCTGGGGCTTGGCTGTGGATGAAACAAGTTTGGCTATGAGTTGACAGCCCTTGAAGCTGGGTGACTTGGGTACCTGAGGGTTCATTTTACTTTGTTGTCTACTCTGTATGTGTTTGGAATTTTTCATTCTAAAGGTTTGTGGGTTTTTTCCAATAATCTTTTTCAGTACAAGATGGCTTCTTGTCATCTTTGGTCTCTGCCCCTCTCACAACACTAACCCTCCCCGCAGAGGTCACAGAAAGCCAGCATTATGCTCAGAGACAGCAATACTGTCTGATATTTTGATTATTAAAGTGGCTCACCTCTCCTGTGGTCATGAAGGCATTGAGTAGAAAGTGAGTCTCCTTTGAGATTTACCCACCCACCCACCTTTTCTAGAAGCTAGCTGCCCGGGGCCAGGAGTACAGACTTCAGCTAACAGCTGATTGGCCCCTGCAGGAAACAAACTCACACCCTTAACACCTTCGTTAGACTTATTCCCCCTGAGTCACCCTATCTGGGATGGCCTGTCATTGCTCCCTCCTGCATGGGGCCACCTCTTTCTCAAAGGAAGGAAGTCAGAAGAGGTTAGTGGGTTTGGCATTTCCAGCCTAAAGATTGGTCCTTCTCACTTGGCTACTGTTCAATGCTTTCTCATCCAGCCATATTGCAAATAATAATTCTTTAAAAATGAATGTTCTTCTGGTTAGTCTCCCTGGAAGTTGAACTCTTCTCCTACACTGGGAATCAGGTGAGGATTAGTAATAGCAGTGGTCAGCAAACTATATCTGTTCCACCATCTATTTGTATATGGTCGGAAAGCCAAAAATAGTTCTTACATTTTAAATAGTTGAAAAACATCAATAGTATTTTATGATTCATAAAGTTAAATTCAAATTTCAGTGTCCATAAATACAGTTTTACTGGAACATAAGCCACACTTACTTGTTTACACATTACCTATGTCTGATTTTTTTTCTATAAAGACAGAGATGAATAGTTGCAACAGAGACCCTATGGTCCATGAGACCTAACATATTTACTGTCTGGCCCTTTAGAGAAAAAGTTTGCTGACCTCTCACCTATATAGGCTTGAGGTTCTCCTAACACTCTGATTCCCTCTTGTCTAATAGAGCTGAACTGCAATGCCATGCATTGCCAGTAGGCGCAGCTGTCCTCCACACAGCAGCCTGAAAACATCCAGAGTTGAGGCTGGGGGTTTTAGAGCATTTATTCACCCATTTAACAAAGATTTAATGAATGTCATCTTTGTGCCACACACAGTTTTAAGTTCTGGACTTACAGCAATACACAAAATAAGCAAAAACCTCTGCTTTGGGGTCTACTGAAGAGAGATGACCACAAGCAAGGTGAATAATAATACCCAGTATGCTACGAGGCATTAAGTGCTCCAAAGAAAAGCAAAGGCAAGGCAAGGGACACAGAGGATCAGGGAAGGAGAGAGTAGCAATTTTAAATTGGGTTAGGAGGAGTTCCCTGGTGGTGTAGTGGCTTAAGGCTTCATCACTGACGCTGTCAGTGCTGCGGCCTGGGTTCGATTCCCGGCCAGGGAACTACCCACATACAGAAATAAATAAATAAATAAATAAATTGGGTTGGGAAAGATTCATTAGCAAGGTAACGTTTGATTAAACACTTTGAAGGAGATGAGAGAGCAAGTCACGAATACTGGAGGTGCCAAAAAAACCATATACACATTTTAAGCTATATTATCTATGTATTACTTTTCAAAGTTGGATTAAATTATGATAGCGATGTGTAATCTGACATTCACTCAAAAGATGACATTAAATGAATGCTAGCATCACCGTGCAACAGGCAGGACAATCAAAGAAAATGGCAGAAGCACAGTTGTTCGAGAAACGCAAGAACATTTTAAAGTGGTATTTGAAATTTGAGAACATTGCAAAAATGGAGGTGTGAGTGTGCACCTCTGACGCCTACCCATTGCACACATTTGTGGTAAGATTGGGATATGTGGTACTTCAGGAAGAAACTGAAACGGCATGTGCGCAATACAAGTGGGCACTTCGCTCAACGCTGCTCAAGCAGTAGTTCGCCGTCATCAGACGTGTCTGGACTTTGATGGTGACCACTTTGAGCACCTCTTGTCATTGCAGAAGTCAAACGTGACTTGTAGTCATCTTCTGTTATCGGTATACATTGAGTCTTACAATTTTTATACAGTTTTTTACTTTCTTAAAATGTGTATTCATTTTTGGGCTTGGTATCCTCTGTGTGTGCATGTGTGTGCGTGTGTGCGTGTGTGTGCGAGTGTGTGCGTGCGTGTGTGTGTGTGCGTGTGTGCGTGTGTGTGTGCGAGTGTATGTGCGTGTGTGCGTGTGTGTGCGTGTGTGTGTGCGAGTGTGTGCGTGTGTGTGTGTGTGTGTGCGCGAGTGTGTGTGTGTGTGTATACACTTGTATACACATATACACACACTATATATAGTAAGTACTTCATAAATGGTTGTTGCTGATAAAGGGAAAAATATGCTAAACCAGCCAATTCAAAGGGAGGAAATTTTATTTTATGAAAACCAAACAAATCACAGTGGTTTTGTTGTTGTTGTTTACCTCTCACCTAGGATACAGAAGTCAGGGAGGTCGCCTAGGCCCTGGGTATGACTCCTTTTCCCAACCCTCCTCCACTTCTGCCCCTCTGAAATATGACTTCTTAGTTAAGACTTTGGGCTCTAAGTTCAGACGGGCCGGCTTCAAATCCGTATTTTGCTACTTAGAAGACCGGTATTCTTAGACTAGGGTACTCTGTCTAATCTTCAGTTTCTTCACATTTAAAATGGGAACAATAACAGTACCTATCTCTTGTTTGTTGAGTTGATTAAATGAGCTATGCCTCATATGTACAAAGGGCTGACCTAATGTTATTATTATAACTCTTAAAACACCAGTATCTCCTCCCCTCTGAACCCTTTAGCCTTACCTTATGGCCTCCTAGGGGAGACTTTGGGGGTGGGCCATCCTGTGAGAACAGGGGCAGGAACAGTGTGACTTGGGGGAGAATTTCCCAGAAGAAAAGGAGGTATAAAGAAGACCTCTGGTGCCCATAACTACAGGCAGACCCTCCCAGGAGTAAGGATGCCACGCCCCCAGGCTTTATGGACCTTTTGTTCTCCCTTACTGCGGGGGCAATGGCAGCAACGCGTGAGCTCTGGAGCAAGACTGATAGTTCACATCCCAGCTCTGCTGCTTCACAGCACTACGACTTCTCCGGGCCTCAGTTTCCTCATGTGTGAAATGGGGGTTATTTTACCAACTTCAATAAGGAAATCACTTAGAATAGTAGGTCCTCAGGCCATTATTCAACATGGATGTATTGGGCCTAGCTCTAACACATAACAGGGCTAACAGTACACACATGCATTCTACCCTCCCGGACCTCAGACTGATGAGAAAGAGAATTATCAGTCAGCGACTTCCAATAAAACACAATGAGTAATTTGATAGAGGAAATGGAAGGAACTGAAGAACTTATAGTGGTGGTTCAGCATAAGTTAGGCATTTAGGAGATGAGTAAAAGAGGAGGAGTCATCAAAGGACTCATGAGGAGCAGTGAAACAGGAAAACAGGGGGAGCCATGGAGGGTGGAGCATCATGACCATTTCTTCAACATCTATTCTGCCCCCCAGCCTTGTCCTTTGAATGGAATCCCCCTCACCCCTAGCTCTAGGTGTAATTCAGCCCCTTAACAAAGCAAATGGATGAGGTAGCCCAGATGTAAGCCAAACAGCACGTGGCATTCCCCTGGCCATAGCAGTGGGTTAAGGGTAATAAAATTAGGGCAATGATAAAAACTCTTTCTCCCCACCAGATATGACCTGAGAAGCTTTGTTTATTGTTGGAAACCTTCTTACAATCATCAGGGAGGACAGACCAGGACAAAAGCAATATATCACAGAGGGCAAAGCTAAGAAAATTACAGAACCAGAGCCTGGATCAAACTGTACCTGAAGACTACTTACCACTAGTCTTTTGACTGATACCTGAGTCCATAAATCCCCTTTGTTGTTTGAGTCAGCTTGAGCTGAGCTTTCTGTTATTTTCTATGTAATTGTGCTAATACCCAAGGGAAGAATAGTTTGACAAGTAAGGAGCAAGCACAACAGTGCCTGATGACAAAGACAACAAGGTGTCCATTAGATTTAGCAACATGGAGGTCATTTGTGACCTAGGTGAGGTCAGGTTCAGTGGTTGGGTTGAGGTGACAGGCTTTGCTGGGCAGTGGAGTAAGCAGAGGACCCCTGAAGCCATGAACCTTTGACTGCTTTCAGACAATCCTAGTGGCTGTCACTACAGAGAGATCAAACTTTTGAGATTTTAGACATTCTGTTCCATTGTCTCCAGTAGCCATGAAAGCATTCCCCTCCCCCAAATCCTTTAACAATTTGGGTTCTGTGCTATCCTGTAGGTTTAATGATAGAAAACACAGGATTCAGAGCAAACTGCATAAGAAGCTTCCATCACACAGCTGGGCAGTGGATTTTTTTTCTTCATTTATTTTTATTTTTCAGTTACATTTGACATACAATATTATATTGGTTTCAGGTGTACAACATAGTGATGAGATGTTTATATAACTTACAAAATCCTTATCCCAATGCATCTGGTTCCCATCTGACACCATCTATAGTTATTACAATGTTATTGACTATATGCCTTATGCTGCACTTTACATCCCTGTCACTATTTTGTGACTATGAATTTGTACTTCTTGATTTATTTCCCTTTTTCACCCACCCTTGCCACCCTCCTCCCATCACCCCAACAAACCTAGTACCCATCTGACACCACTGATAGTTACTGCAACATTATTGACTATATTCCCATATTATACCCTGTATTTCCATAACTATTACATTGTAACCACCAAGATGAACTTCCCAATCTCTTCCCCTTATTTCATCCCCCTCCCTCAAACTCACTCCCATCTGGCAGCAAACCAAGTGTTTTCTATATCTATGAATCTGTTTCTGTTCCACCTCTTTATTTTCTTCTTTGGATTTCACCTATAAGCAAAGTCAACTTGCATCTGTCTTCTGTCATTTGACACTCCATTCAGTGCAACACCTTTCATGTCTTTTGATTGGAGCTTTTAATCCATTTAGATTGAAGGTAATTATTTATGTGTACCTATTGCCATTTTATTGTTCATAATTTTGCTTCCTACCCCTCACCCCCCATTTAAAGCAGTCCCTCTACATTCCTTGTAATACTGGTTTGGTGGTAATGAACTCCTTTAGCTTTTTCTTGTCTGAGAAGCTCTTCATTTGTCCTTCAATCTTGAATGATACCCTTGCTGGGTAGAGTAATCTTGGCTATAGGTCCTTGCTTTTCATCACATTGAATATTTTCCACCACTCCCTTCTGGCCTGCAAAGTTTCTGTTGAGAAATCAACTGACAGTTTTGTGGGAGCTCCCTTATAAGTAACTAGTTGCTTTTCTCTCGCTGCTTTTAGTATTCTCTTTGTCTCTAACTTTTGTCATTTTAATTATAAAGTGTCTTGGTGTGAGCCTATTTGGGTTGATCTTATTTGGGACTCTTTGTGCTTCCTGGGATTGTATGTCTGTTTCCTTCACCAGGGTAGGGAAGTTTTCAGTAATTATTTCTTCAAACAGGTTCTCAATTCCTTGCTTTCTCTCTTCTCCTTCTGGTACTCCTATGATGCAAATATTGTTGCCACAAATATTGTTGTCCCAGAGGCCCCTTAAACTATCCTCATTTTTTTGTATTCATTTTTCTTTTTGCTCTTCTGACTGGATGTTTTCTGCTACCTTTTCTTCCAGTTCGCTGATTCGATCCTCTGTTCCATCTAGACTGCTGGTAATTCCTTCTCTTGCATTCTGAATTTTAGTTATAGTATTCCTCATTTCTGATTGGTCCCTTTTATGGTTTCTGTCCTTCTTTATGCTTGCTATCTCTCTGTTGAAGTTTTCACTAAGTTTCTTGAGATCCTTAAAATCATTGTTTTGAACCCTGTTTCTGATAGGTTACTTGTTTCCATCTTGTTTAGTTCTTCTTCTGGAATTTTCTGCTGTTCTTTTATTTGAGACATATTTTTTGTTTCCTCATTTTATTATTATTTTTTTAAAGGGTACGCTTCCATCCCAGCTCTTTTTTTTTTTATTTTTTTTATTTTATGTGGGTAGTTCCCTGGCTGGGAATCGAACCCAGGTCACAGCGTTGACAGCGCCAAAGCCTAGCCACTACACCACCAGGGAACTCCTGTTTCCTCATTTTAGATACCTGTCTGTATTTGTTTCTATGTGTTAGGTAGATCTGCTTCATCTCCCAGTATTGCTGGATAGCTTTATGTAGTAGGTGCCCTGTGTAGTAGGTGCACTGTCTCCCTGATCACCTGCACTGGTGCTTCTGTAGATTCTGGTTTGATGCCAGTGCTATGCCTGGAGCTACTCAGCAAAAGTCTTAGAGCACACCAATTCCAGTTGCTGCCCGCCTGGGGTCTGCAGACTTAGATAGTTTCCAAAGAAGACTGCAACACAGGCAGAGCTGGTTGCTTACCAGAGGAAGTGCCTCTAGGGTTGGTGGAATTGGGTGAGGTGAGGTCCCAGTGAGTCAGCAGAATGGAGTAAGTAAAGCTCAACAGACCAATCAGGTTCAGATTTGGCCGTGTGGGGGCGGGTGCAACACAGGAAAGATGGCGCCCACCAGCTGGCTGCATAGGAGGAAGGAGAACCCAGGAAAAGTGGTGATCCTCCAGCCCTCGCTCCAAAGCCACACACCTCAGTCTGCTCCTGGTATGGCTCAAACCCTACCTCCTGAGTCACCGTTCCTCTGCTGGAGCCCAGGGTGAGTACCCACGAGTGACTGAGTTTGCACGGGCACTTTAAAAGGACATCTGGGTTTCCATTCCAACTGGATGGTTGGAGTCCCCACTGTTTTTCAGTCAGATGTTGTGGGGCTCCTCTTTCCAACACCAGTGCTCCAGACTGGGGAGCTTGGTGTGGGGTTGAGGTCCCTCACTTCTCTGGGGGGACTCTCTATGGCTAACAGATCCCTCCTGATTCTCTACCGCCACTGGAGGTTTGGCTCATTTTGCGACTGCACCCTCCTACCAGTCTCATATGGCCTCCTTTTTTTGGTATCCTTAGTTATAAAGCTTCTGCTTATCTAGACTTAAGATGGTTCTCCATGTTGACTGTTCAATAATTTAGTTGTAATTTTAATGTTGTCACTGAACGAAGTCGGCACCGTGTTTACCTGCTCCGCCATCTTGGATCCCTTCTGCGCTGGTTACTGCTTCTTATCTCTTTGGTAGGCAAAGAGTCACACAGCCCTTGGACAATTAGATTAAAAGGGAAGAAACTGTCCCAAATTCTGCATGCATTTCTAGGGCTTCATGGTTCCTATGAAGCTGGCCTTGCAGATTATGTGGGATGCTACCCAAGCACACCC
The DNA here is from genome assembly GCA_004026885.1 of Lyroderma lyra. Taxonomy (NCBI): domain Eukaryota; kingdom Metazoa; phylum Chordata; class Mammalia; order Chiroptera; family Megadermatidae; genus Lyroderma; species Lyroderma lyra. The sequence goes on along the minus strand of PVJL010000115.1, from coordinate 225,212 downwards.
TCTGTCCTGTGCAAGCTCTAGTGAGTCAAAGTTTTTGTAACTGGGATCTTGTTCCGATAAATAAAGGATTCAACCCATCAGACTAGTCCCTTTTTGCTGCCAATAGCTCCTACAACCCCAGTTTTGCCTCTAGTTTGTAGGAATTAATCAGAAAAGGATTTATAGCTTTCTTTCCCTGTCAAAACTCACACCAGCATCACCTCTCCTGATTCCCCTCCCAATATCTCTTTCCCAAGGCACAAATCTCCAATCAAAGCCTTGGTAAGGGCTTTGGATTTAGAAAGTGTGTGTATGGTTGTCATTGTCATTCATTCATGCCTTTATTCTGAGGACCCCACTTGCCTAGTGAGTCCCACTTCTCAGATTTCTGTCCACACACTTGGGGATTAGACCGTGGTGAAGACATTTGAGTCCTTGACACCACCTGCCACTAATGACTTCTCTACCTATTACCTCAATTTTTCTCATTATGATGACCGACCCATGAGCATAAAAGACTTCACTAGTCCCAAAGTGGCTTCAGTCCAGCACAGGGACTCGCTGGTGAAGGGTGGAGAGCTGGGAGCCTGAGGGCAGCTCTGACTGTCAGGCCTGGAGTTAATTCCTTTGCCCTGATGGTGTGTACTTCCCACCTGGTGGTGGGGAGGAGGAAAGGGGTCTAACCTGTTTTGTGTTGACCTCGGTTGGCACTTCTAATTATGCCCTGAATGTTTGCATACCCACCAGTCATCCTCACTAGCTCCTTGAGGGTGCGGCCATGAATAATTCACCCTTATGCCCTGCAGAGTTCTGGCAGATGATAATGCTAAGGAGAGTGAATGTAGACTGAGCCCTCCCCGCCCTGAGAACTCGGTTAAGTGCTGTCTGTGCTTATCTCCCTCACACTATCCAGGACCATCTATTATTAACTCCCCTTAATTTTTTTTAACTTTTCATTTTGAACTAAATTAAGATTTACAGAAAAGTTTCAAAATTAGTATCAAGACTCCCCATGTGTCATTTAGCCAATAACCCGCAATGTTAACATCATGCATAACCACGATAAAATAGTCCAAAGTGGGAAATGAATGCTGATACAATCGGACTCACTAATCTACAGACCTCATTCCAGTTTCACCAATTATACCACTACTGTACTTTTTCTACAGAATCCAGGATCTCATGTTGCTTTTAGTTGTCATGTCTCTGGTTTCTTTTCATCTGAGACCAATCTTCATTTGTCTTTTATGTCCTTACCACTTTTGGTTTTTTTTACATTACAACAGTTTGTGCCAAAAGAGTTTTAACACATGTAAGATGAGAAAAACATACAAACGAAACTCAAATTAGGTTGTATATTTAACACTTTTGATGAGTACTGATCAGCGAGATATTTATAGAATATCCCTCTATTTGGATTGGTCTGTTGTTTCCTCAAGATTAGATCCAGATCATGCTTTGGGGACAAGAATACCATGAAAGCAATGCTGTGACCCCCTTAGTGCACCATATGAGCAGTACATGATATCAAAATACCTCATTACTGGGAATGTCACCCTTGGTCTTGGGGTAAAATGGTGTCTGCCAGGTTTCTCTACTATAAAGTGACCATTTCCTTCTTTGTAAATAATCAATATCCTGTGGAAAATACTCTAAGACTACATAAATGTCCTGTTTTTCGGCATATTTTGACCCACTAATTTTAGTATCTATTGGTGACCCTCGCTTGGAAACAATTACTACTGGGATGCTTGGCAAATGCTGATCTCTATTTCCGTAAGTCTTTCTGCATTGAGAATTGGAATTCTACTGTAAGGAATATCTTTTCTCTTCTTCCGTCTTTTTGTTTGTTTGTTTTACTTATTTAATTATTCACTAACACCAGTAGGAACTCCTAGATTATTAATCTCATTTTTCAGGTGATGAAACAGAGGCCAAGAGCTGTTAGATAAGGTGTGCAGGACTAGGAGGAGGGGAAGAACCAGGATTTAATCTGGGGCTACCTGAGTCCTTAACCCACACGTTCTTCTCCCTGAAAGCATGAATCTTGTAACTTAGCTCAGTAACCTCTTTGTGTTGGTGACCAGGAAATTCAGATTTAAACCCATCTTTAGCTGGTTCTCATAACATGCAAACTTGGCCTCCAGCATCCTCTTTTATTGTACCCTATTTCTCTCTTCTTCCCATATCTTTATTGATGTTTTCTTTTATTACCACATTTGGTTTGTTTGTTCTTAAGTCCCTCTTTGGGAGGAATTGAGTAATAAATAAGCACATCTCTGAGACTAGATCATGGTAGGCTTTAAATGATTGTTGCAAGTTAATCAACTTGATTGCTGGAAGATTGTGTTTTGACAATGGTGTCCATGGAGTAGTCCTTGAGACTTGTTCAAGGGGGCAAAGACACAAACTATGTGGAAACACACACCTTCTCTCTGTGCCCCCAAATAAATGAGAGTGTCTAGATAGGGTTATCAGAGGACATAACTATGATGGCCAAATACCAAGTTGAATGCCTGAAGTTGGCATGTGGAGGAACCATTTTTAATGATGCCCCATGCATCTTTAAGATAAAACTCCAAATGGCTCTTTCTGGGGCATTGTTTGAAAACTCAAGGGGTTGCGAGGGCAAGCAATGAGCTCTCTGAGGCTATGAGTATTTAAGCAGAAGCCTCCAGAAGATGAAATACAAAAGCAATCTCAGGGCATGCCCTTGTCACTTTGAAGATGTGGATGGTAAAACTGTGTGCTTTGCTTCCCAGGATCCATTTCCCGCCCCCACCCCCACCCCTTCTTGGAAGTGTGTCTAAAATTCCTTTGGAAATGCATCTCTCCTCCTCCATGGCTCTATGGTTACGGTAAACTGAATTCACCCACAGCTCCAGGTCACAATTCAGAGCCAGGGAGATGACGCCAGTTCCTGAGGCCTTCCGAGAGAGAAAAGCTTGCCGCCTTCCAGGAACTTTATGGAAGAGGTGCTCTCTCCTCCTCCAATGATGGGATGAAGGTGTGAGATCAGGAACCACTGCAGCCATCTTGTGATCTTGTGATGGAGCTTGCCTGGGAAGGAGAATAAACCAGAGAACTGGAAATATGGTCTGGGCTATGTTTCTAGCTCCATCAGAAGCCAAATTATCTTCTGAATGTTGCAAGAGCCAGTGAACTGCCATTTTTTATCATAACAGTTTGGGTATGTCTATCATTTACACATAAAAAAATAAAAAACGATAAAGTTAGATGGCCTAAAAGTCCTATTTGATTTCAGAATCACTGACCGAGTTTATTTAATGCACAGATGCTCAGGGATTCTGAGTATCTAATAAACACCACCAGTGATTCTCACTCACGCCCAGGCCTAGGAATCAGAGATCTTTTCTCATACACATTAAACTGACTTTCAGGGGGTCCTTGAGGTGGCCCTTCTGCTTTCTTCCCTCCCCCCAACCTCTGTTAGGTGAGAGACCCCCAGGAACGAGCCCTGGCCACAGCACCCGGGCTTCAATGCTTTCTATTTATGGGAAATTGCTTGCATTTTCCTAGTTAGTGGCAGATCTGTCGTTTGATGTTAATGAGTTTGTGAACCCAACAAAAACATAAAAGACAGAGGCCCTTCCAAAGAGAGAAAATAGAAAATAAAGTGCCATCCAAAATGGGGCAGGCATGAAATCTGCCTTGAATCTCACGGCCCCTGCCTCTGTCTTCCCAGTGGGGCCCCTTTCCTCCAACCGGAGAAATCGAGATAAAATGCCATCCTGGTGAATATCCTGCGTAACCAAACCAATCTGACAAAGCAAGTGAGGACTTGGGCTGATGAATGTGGGCACAGCTCCCCCTTAAACTTCTCCTACCCCATTAGGCCTCCTGCAGACAAGAGACACGCATTTCCCACACATCAATGATACTCCCACCCCCCGTTTTCAAGTAGCCCCTTGCATCCTGGTGCAAATCTTAGCTGTCTACTAATAACCCACTTTAGGACATGGGTGTTCTGATCTGATATTATTAGATGGAGAGTGGCCGCCTTCTAATCTAGAGAGAGGCAGGGGCATTTGTAACAGCTAGAATCAAAGGCCTGGTCTCTTCTGTTCCTAATTATCAATAGTGCTTTATAATCTTATTAATATTGATACACAGTATACTGAAGATCTGTTAAGGCGTAATGTATGTAGAAGATAATTAACAAGATCCGAGTCAGATCAATCGCCTATTTGACAGCCAACGGTGTGTGGCTTATAAATTATACATAATCTAGGTATTGCTCAAAATGTTTAAAGTTTCAATCCAATCCTCCCAATCCAGCGCCGGGGGAAGGCATGAACCTGAAGGTACCGTCCCCAGCCTATTGGAGCCTCCCGTGTACACACAGGACTCACTCTTACTTGAAAATCAAAGCGCTCCATTAACCGCCGAGATCCACACGCAGCATAAAAACACCTCTTCTCCTTGTAAAGTGCAGAAAAACAAAAGGTGAAATCTTGTAAGAAAAGAGATGATTAATGAAAGGAAGGTAACTCGCCTTTTGATTTCTGGAAGAAGGTAGCAGTTGGCTGTTTCAGACCGCAGAGCCCATCTCTCCCGCTGGCACGCTTCTGCATCAGGGTGTGGTATCTGGTTGCAGTAATTACAAGGAATAATCCCAATGCAGATGTATGTACAGGCAGGTTTAAGAGCTTCAGATCGCCTGGCCAAGTACAGTGCACGTGCATGCGTACGTGTGTGTGTGTGTGTGTGTGTACGTTTGCACACGTGTACTGTGAGGGCCGTGGACAATATTCTTTTCCTCTCAGAATCCCTTTAGGGACGACCCTTCCCCCACTCAATAATTTCATTCAGTCCTCGGGGTTCAGATGGGGCTGACCCTCCCCTTGCCCCAGGGGGCAGGCACAAGACCCAAAATGGCCAATCAGAGCGCTTCTCATGATTTCTCTTTCAGCGCTGGTGGAAAAGTCGGTGCGATTTCCCACTGGAGTTGTAAGCAGGAAGGGTACGAGCCTTGCCCTGCGGGCAGTCACTTTGCCAAGAGGTGGAAAGAGCCTGTCTGAGAAGAAGAAGTCCAGAGGAAAGCACCACCCCACCACGAAGAGAACTGAGAGCTGCTGGTGTGATTGGAACCCCTGGGTACAGCTGCATCCGAAGGCCACACTTGGGCTCCCAACTTCCTGAGCCAATCCTGAATTCCCCTTTCTGCTTAAGGCAGGATGAATCAAGGTTTTCTATCACTTAACTGATGAAATTCTCGCTAACACAGGAGATTAAGGCACAATTGTTGGTTCCTCTTCTTCTCCCCACAGTACAGATGAGAAGCAAGGTAAGACATTCAGGTTCAGGATCCAGAAATAAAAATGAACCATGAAACGATGAGAGACAGCAGGTTTATCAAGACAGCAGGGCTGGTGCTGAACCTTGCAGAGTCTCCTAGCATCCATCCAGTAAACTGGACAGACTCTGGCATTCTATTACAGAGCTTGCAGCCCCCATCAGAAGGAAGTCAGGGTCTCAGAGGCACCCCAGTTCCAGCTTGTGCTAGAGGAAGCCCCAACTCCAAAGGGGTAGCTCCAGGAGCCTGGACACTCCCTGGGATGGGTAATGGGTCATTGTGAGGACACTGAATGGCATTGGGGTATCCCACACATGGTGGTGTTAGGGTCGGAGAGGATGACCATGATGATGAACAGTGAAGCTTCACCTTGGTTGCTGGCCAGCTTCTAAGAGCAGTGTTAAGGTCATTGTCGCTGGTGCAGGCCGGTATGCTGCTCGCCACTACAGGGCCTCAGCACAACTTAGGAAAAGGCACCCCCGTTGAGTAGACGAATTAGAAAAAATGGTGCCTCCTCTAGACAGAAGAATCAGCAGCAGAGCAGGAGGCTCGGAAAGAGCAGCTCACGCAGGATTTTCACCCTCGTTTGCCCCACTAGGTGACACCTTGTGCAGTGTGCACACTGAACTACAGTATGTGACAGAGCAGTGTAGAGACTCCTCAGGCAGCTTCCCTGAGCTGACTCTGATCCAGTGGCTCCCCTTCCTGTCCTCTGTAAAACATCCCGGGGTACACGTGTCCGTGACCCTCAGGGTTTCTAGGCTGCTTTCGAGTGTGTCCAGGCATTTTGCTTCCCCTCTGACTTTAAGGCTCAGTGTGAGTCCACGAGGTTTGCTCCCAAACCTGTGGAAGCCACTGCCTGCAATCCTCCCCCTTAATTAGGAAGTATGGTAACCCTGGGGTGCAGCACCTAGGCTTCAGCACTCTGAACGCCGTGGCCTGGGTTCCCTTCCCAGCCAGGAAACCACCCCCAAAATAAAAAAAAAAGTATGGTAACCAGTGAAATAGGAGTAAGAAGAGCATTGTGATCTCTATGAAAACTAAATGACTGGTTTGGAAAGATAAAGGCAAGTTGCTAAAAATAAATAAAAGCAAGAAGAAGAAGTCCTTGAAGTGAAGGAGTCTCTCGGCAGTGATGGAAATGCATCGTCTTACACAGTTGCATGAAGCTGTATGCAACTGTTCTAACTCATTGAATTGTGCTCTGTAACAAGATGTGGTTTATTATATGGAAATGAGTTCTCCGAAAAGTCGATCAGTAAAATATTAAGTGCCAGTGAGATGATATAAAAGATTGGGGGACAGAAAACATGAAATTCCTGTCTTGCGCTCTGATTGTTCTGCGAGTGTCTTTTAAGGAAACCACAACTGGAGGTTATAAATGATGTGCACTTGGCTTAGGCACAGAGCAGACCCAGACCCCAAGAAAATCCTGGGTTCTGCATCAAAAGATTGGCAAAGAAAATGGACATTTATCATGTTTATATTTTTCCAAGTGTTTAAACTCTGTGTAACACATGTCTATGTATTGTTTTAGAAAGATGCCCCATTTTAGCTGACTTGTGTGTGTGACTGACTAACTGCCAACTTCTGGCCAGATCCCAGCACACAGTGAAGCTTCCACAGTGGTCTTCTTTGTCACCCTGAACACCCCTGAACTCATCCTTAAAGTGTGCTGGAGTGCCGTACTTCAGGAAGTCCAACACAATCTATTTTCCCTCCGTTTCCCCCAGGGTGACAGGTTGCTGTTTCTTCAGCTGAGCTTGCGTGTCACGGGCACGTTGCACCAAACGCTGGCCTCACCTTCAGTGTCAGCCGCTCGAATGATGGGAGGCCTGTGACCAAGCACAGGCTCACAGGGAGAAAGGCGATCAACCACACTGTTAAGGTGTGTGCTCTGTCTGTCTGTCTCTCTGCTGCTGAGTCCTTGTGACATAAATGTGTGTATAATCGGAATCCACCACATAACCACGTAAATACAGCAGCTCGGCGGGCTCTCCCACTTAGAATCACTGAGCATTCACCGTGGGAGTGTGGTCAATGAGAGTATCATTCCCAGGCTCCCCTCCCTCCCTTCCAGAGAGATACAGTTTTCACAGGTGGCACACCACTTCTCATCCTTAACTTTGGCCTGAACCCCTCATTTGGCTGATGCAGACATGACATGAGTAGGACTAAAAGTGTTTGTGCTTCTGGCTTGTTTCTGCCACATGCCATGAAAAGAACACACCCCGAGAAGCCACAGGTCCAAGGAGGATAAGAGACACAGGGGACAAACCGAGACCTAACCCACAGCCTGAAGCAAGCTGCCTTGGCTCACTCACATAACCACAAGCTAGAAATACATGCATTTGTTATGCAGCGTTGTTGAGTAAAAACTCGTCGGGGAAGTGGTAGTAAAAAGCTTCTAGTCTGACCCACTGATTTCACAAATGAAATTATTTAGTAACTCTGTGATTCTGGACTAGACAGTTTCTGGTCTCAGTTCTTTCATCTGTAAAATGAAAATGCAGTACCTGGCTTACCCAGCTCGCAGGGATGTCATACGGAGGAAATGACAGCTTTGAGACAGCTCACCTAGTGTCATAATCACAACAAGGCTGCTGTGAACCCTAAACTTTTGCAGCTCCCCATTGCCCACAGAATAAAGCCAGTGTTGCTCATTGTGACATGCAAGTCCCCTGTGTCCCTTCCTGCCTGCCAGAACCACTTTGCTTCTCACAGTACCCACACATCACATTGCAGCCACTGGAATTATTTCCTACTCCCCAAACTGTCTGTGATCTTTCTTCTCTCTGTGTCTTTTCTGCTCTGGACCCTCCCCTTTGAACACCTCTTCCTGTCATCTCACCTTTGGGAAACCTCCTCTGTGTAATTCAACTCTCACGTTGTCCAAATGGCTACCCCAGTCCCTGTAGCTAAAATGGGGTCATAGTTCTCTCTGGGCACTTAACACATTTTACTTGGATTATGGGCATTGAACCCAAGGCCATTACTCACACCAAGTGAGAATATGCTTTCTGAGCATGAAGATCACTTTTTGCTTGTTTTTGTCTTCCATGGAGCCCAGCATGTGAAGTACTCAATGTATGTTCAGTGTTTACTGGTAGGGAAATGAGGTATCTACCCCAGCTCCCGAAACAAAGCTACCCTCACAGATTGTGATGGTGTGTAATTCTGCCATGTTCTAGTGCACTCTACAGTCGGTAGAGAATGGTACTGACACACCCATGAATGATGACCCGAATAGCTGCTACTTTTTGCACACATATTCCCGGGGCAGGATCTGCACTAAGCACTCTGCACATACTATCTTATTTAACTCTCCCACTAGGGTTCTCTGGGATTTGCTTCATTTAACTATAACATGGGACAGGGATGCTATGCATTTCCCCTTTCCTCCTGGGCATCCAACTAGACCACATTTCCCAGATTCCCTAGCAGTTGGGGGTAGCCCCATGACTGGTTTCTACCCAATTAAATGGGAGAGGAGGCAGCATGATCACTCCCTGCCTGGTCTTAGAAACCTCCCCTGCAGTGCTCCCTCTTCTCTGCTGAGAGTTGGCATACAGGATCCAACCAATGACCTTGAGCCACAAGATGGAAAGAGCTTGGGTTTATGAATCATACTCCGGGCGGAAGGCCACTCCTATAATGGAGTGTAATAAGATTGCAAAATAAATTTCTATTTGGTTAAGCCTCTGAGATTTTACTTACTTGCAGCTGTTACATGAGGTTCAGGTTAAGTGACTTCAGGCAAGTTACGTAAAAGTGGGGACTGGGATTTTAACTCAAACCTATTAATAGCTGTCTCTAATTCCTGTGATTCTAACCACTATACCTCCGGCCTCTCAGCTAATACAAGCAAGTGAAAACAAAGCTCCTATTGGGGCAAAGTCAGGGTTTTCTAAACCACGACTCCCTGTGGTTCTGGAATGTTGCACCAGTAGTGTTCCCACGGGGTGGTTTTGTGAAATTACTCAGTTATTTATTTTAAGGCAAGGGGAAAGCAGAAGGGAAGTGGCATATCTTGGTTGCCCGCGCATGCCAGGCACTGAACATATATGCTATCTCATTTATTGTTCACAATAACCCTCCGGGAAAGTATTATTAACTCGAGGCTCTGAAGAGCTAGTGACTTGCTCATGCTGGCTAATGAGCAGCAACATTGAGATTTAAACCCGTGTCCATCTGATTCCACTTACATTTCTCATTACACTCTAGCGGGGGATATCATTTCAGGGTCCATTTCATTCATTCATTCATTCATTCATTCAATCAATGTTTGTTGGCTGCCTACTGTGAGCCAGACACTCCACTGGTCTGGGGATGATGGCCAGGACTAGGTTGCTGGAAGGCACTAAATTTAAGGATGCACTGACGGTTAGGTGTTTACCCTTCACTCCAAGGACCATGAAAGTGAAGGCCTCCTTAAATTTGGTGCCTTAGACATCTGTCTTACTGCACCCAAGTCCCAGCCCCACCGAGCAGTGAGCAAAACCAGACATGGACTCTGCCCTCAGAGAGCTTAGAGCTTCAAGGAGCACACAGACCAGCTACCAATATTCCAGTTATTGTAAATCACCCCAAATGTGTACTATAATGCTGTCAAACCACACCATTTTATCGTGCTCATAGAGTCTGTGGCCAGGAACTCAGGCACAGAGGGGTAGTTTGTCTGTGCTCCACAGTATTTGGGGATTCAGCCTGAGACTGGAGCAGCTCTGAGCTTTCTCATCCATACACCCCTTGGCTGTGATAAGGTGAGGGAAGCCCGAGCTGGGACTCTGTGGACTAGAGCACAGTGTGAGACCTTCGTGTATGACCTGGACTTCTGGTCAAAGCAGGCTCTAGTCTCCCCAGATCCATGGGGAAGGGACAGAGCCTCATCTTTCAATGAAAGGAGTATCAAAGTATTGATGGTCATTTTCACAATCATCACAAACAAGACAAAAATGAATGAATAATTCTCCTATAGAAGAAAGAAGCAAAAAAAAAAAAATTAAAAAAAAAAGAAAAGAAAGAAGCAAAAAGGCAACCTACTGAATGGGAGAAAATATTTTCAAGTCATATATCTGATAAGGGGCTAATATTTCAAAATATATAAAGAACTCATGCAACTCAACAGCAAACAAACAAACAATCTGACTTAAAAATAAACAGGGGATCTGAATAGACATTTTCCCAAAAAAGACATAGAGATGGCCAACAGGCACATGTAAAGATGTTCAACATCACTTATCACCAAGGAAACACAAATGAAAACCACAATGAAATACTTGTATATCACCTCACACTGGTTAGAATGGCTAGTATCAAAAAGATAAGAACTAACAAGTGTTTGTGAGGATATGGAGAAAAGGGAACCCTGTGCACTGTTGGTGGGAATGTAAATTGGTGCAGTCACTATGAAAAACAGTTAGAAAGTTCCTCAAAAAGTTAAAAATAGAACTACCATATGATTTAGCAACTTCACTCATAGGTATTTATCTAAAGAATATGAAAACACTAATTCAAAAGCTATATGCACCCCCATGTGCACTGCAGCATTATTTACAATAACTAAGACATGGAAACAACCTGAACATCTATTGATGGACAAAGGGATAAAGAAGATATGGCACATGGTGAAATACTATCCAACCACGAAAAAGAATAGAATCTTGTCACTTGCAGCCACATGGATGGACTTTGAGGGCATTAGGCTAAGTGAAATAAACCAGACAGAAAAAGACAAATACCATATGATCTCATTTATGTGTAAAACCTAAAAAAGAAAAAACAAACGAAACAAAACCAAACAAAATCAAGCTTATAGATAACAGAACAGAGGGGAATGGGATGAGGAGGAAAATAAAATGGGTGAATAGGGTCTAAAGATACAAACTTCCAGTTACAAATTAAATAAGTCCTGGTGCTGACCCATGGCACAGACTTGCTTCAAATCCGTGTGTAAAATCACGTCCCGAGTCCCTCACCCGCGCTTCCCCTTGGGGAATGGGTGTGCAGCCCCGAGAACGTGTCAGTGGTGCTGTCACCATCAGCAGCACGTTACTGCGAATTCCCAGGAATGCACTGCGAATTCCCAGGAATGCACTGCGATGGGTGACCTTAACAACCCCTGGCATTTGCAAAGCAATTGAGGGTTCCAAAGCCCTTTCACACTCTTATCCTCCCCTCAGACCTACAGGGCAGGAGGATGAGCATCCCTCACACTCCCATTTTACAGACGAGAAAACTGAGCTCAGCAAGGTTAAACCTAGGGCGTGTCCCCGATGAGACAACTAGTGACAGACAGTAGCTCCCCATTGGCCTGTGCCCAAACAGTTTCTCAGATTCTCAAGTTCCTTTTCTCTCAAATCCTTGTCGTTTTCCGGCCATCCCAGCACCTTACTTGCCTCCAGGTTCAACCTCTTAGACATAAACTGGTAGAGTTGCCCACACGTGTGTTCAGGCACAGCCTGTGGGAGCCCGTGAAATCTTCCCGACGCTCCAGGACAGAGGTAGGCCTGCTCTGGTCTCCAGCTCACCGACCAGGAAACTGGGCTCAGGAAAGTAGAGCGACTTGCTCAAGGTCACCCCAAGAGTAAGGAAGCTGTGGAGGGAACACTCAAGCCCCCAGTCAGTTTGACTTGAAACCAACCTCTGCACAGGGAACGGCCCAGGGGTGCACCTCCTCCACCCCCAGCTCTTTGGGGGGCAAGGGGACTTTGTGGCCTAAGTGCTGGACTGAAGTGGATGCTCAGTGACCCAGACTAGGGTGCTCTGCCCTTGCCTGTGACAGGTAAATATTCATGTCCTTGCCAGCTTGGGGAAAGGGGCCCCGCTGCTGTTAGCACTTGCCCATCGTCCTGGGCTAAGCTCCTACCCGGGAACTGAAGGGAGAAGGGACTTCCGATGGGAGAGTGGCCGTTCGGCAGGCCTCTCACTTCTCACTTAACTCTATCCCTGCTGCCTCGGCCCTGGTGACAAAGGCTGGGGCCTGGAATTCAGTTTTGTGTGTCTCTGCTAGGGTTTGCGTTGGGCGAACAGCTGGATTTCCGCTCCTGGCGTCTCAGCACGCCGGCCGGCCGGCTGCCCCTGCGTTCCGCTCACCCCGGCCTCCTGACTGCCCGCAGCTCGGCCTTACACAGATGTAAATCAGGCCATTAGCACCTCACAGTTTGGCAAGGAGGTGTGGCCAAACGGGGATTTAAGAGTGGAACTTAAGGGGGTGGGGGGAGGGAGCAAACTTTGAGCCCAACTTAATGTTTAACCTCCCTGACAATGGGATTGCAAGCCTTCCCCACCCTTGTCCCAGGCAGCTTCTTGGGGGAGAGAGGCGATTACTGCGCACAGATAACAGATGGGGCTGGGTGGGAGGGCGGACTGCTAAGTTACACATCAGGTGCGGGGGCAGTTGGCCCGGCCAGTCGGAGGCAGCTCCTCCAGCCTCTACTCCTCACCCTAACCACCCTTTACCCACTTTGTCTGGGAATAGAAGCCCCTGGATGCCTCTTAACACAGTGTTAAGTCATCCTGACGGAGGGAAATCGAAGGGAAGATCATTCCAGGAGAGAGGGAGGAAACGGGGGGGAGGGGGGGGGGAAGAGAAGCCGAGGGACCCATGTCTGGTCAATAATTAGCAACAAATGTCTTCCTCCAAAAAATAAGAAAATAGTGTCCCACAGAACTTCCAACTTCCCTAATTTGGAAAGTCAAAAGTTTAACTGGGCGCCAGGGTGCTGATGACAAGACTGGGCTCCAGCCCCTTCGTGTCACCCCAGCGGGTGCCATCTCCCTCTTGGGCAGACAGTGGTGTCTGGTGACAACAGGTGGAGGCTTCCAGCCACCCCTCTGGAGTTCCGGGAAGGCAGGACTCCCGCATCTCTCATCTTGGGTGTTGAGGGTCCCTCCGCAGGCTGGTAGGAGTCACACCTGGGCTTTCCTTCTGCTTGGCCACTATCGGCTGTGTGACCTTGCCCAAGTTATTTACATCCTCTGGGCTAGGTGACTTCACTATGGAAGGAGCCAACAAAATGACTTCTACAGAGTTGATGTCGGGATTAGATACAGTACAAGTCAGGGGTCAGCAAATTGTGGCTGAATCTCGCTGCCACCTCTTCTTTTCAATAAAGTTTTATTGATGGCCAGCCATGTACATTGTAGAGTCGATGGCCGTTTTCAGGCTACAAAGGCCAAATGCAGTAATAGCAGCAGCAACTGGATGGTTCACAAAGCCTGAAAGTTTTACCCTCTAGGCTTCTGCAGAATTTTTTCTGATCCCTCAGGTACGTATAGGATGTCGTCTGGTGCTTCCAGGGCATTCAGGGGCCTGTTCTTAATGTTCAGGAGGGTGGATCTTGTTTCTTTTGCGTGTTCCCCTCCTCACAGCCTGTGCCTTCCACTCACACTTTTGATAGTTACATCAGGGCCAGGGGCTTTCCTCATGCTGCTGAGCAGACGGTAGGTGCTAATGACAGCATCTTTCACCCTTATTAGGACCAAAAGGGCCTCAGCCTTTGCAGGCCACCAAGTCACTGGACAGATGGCAACCCTGGGGCCCAGGAAGAAGAAGAAACCACCAAGGCCAGTAAGAGCAGAGCAGGCCTAGAGGCAGAACTGCAGACTCCATGTGGCCATGGCTGAACTGTCCTGGGGAGCCAGTGTTTGCCTTGAGATGAGGGGTAATGAAGAAAGAAGGAAGCCACCCATTTCTTCTAGACCAGTCACCAGAGCACAGCAGGCTGAGCTGTGTTGGCTGCGCAGACCCCTCCCCACAAAGGAGCAGGACAAGTTCAGGGCCAGCTCCATGCACTGCACTCCCGCCTTCTTGAACCCAGCACCAAATGCACGAATTAAGTAAATCTAATGAAAGCAATGAAAGCCACTGAGGTAGAGATAAAACCTCTCCAGGATCAAGGTTCTAGCAGACGGGCCTGAGAGGCTTGCCGGCTGCCTCTCTGTCTTCCAGCTTGTTTTATGTGATGGGCATGCACCAGCCTAAATTGCATGAATCATTCACTCAGAGTAGCAACAGGAACTTGAAAAGTAGCCTCGCCAGCCCTGCCCACAGATACCTCCAGCCTGCTCTCCTAGCCTGCTTGGCCTCCTGCTGGCCTTTGCCTGTAGGTCCTGCCTGGAAGAAAAACTACAAGGCACCGAGGATGGCCCAGAGACAGACCCTGCTGGTAGAAGTGCTGCAAATGGTTGTTACACACAAGTAAGTTTGCACCTGTACAGCTATAGCAAGGCTGACCAGAAGTCCCATTTTAAATGGGACAGAAAACAATGGGACTGTACCACTGTTTCAAGTGGTACATGTGGTCAACCTAGTCTCACTGGGCTACATTCAAGGCGTCAGTTGGGACGTCTGGTCAGCCTAGTTATAGCACTCAGAAGTATCAGGCCCCTGGACCCTAACCACTCTTGGCACCATAATTGAACACCTACCATGTTCTTGGTGTTACGTTAAGGGCTTTACCTGTACTAGTGCAGTGATTCTCCAAGTCCCAAAGACCCCTTTGGGGGTCTGGGAAGTCAAAACTATTTCCTAACATTTTCATAACATTACTAAGACACTATTTGCATTTTTCATTCTGATGATCTCTTAAGTATACGACAGAATTTTGCAGAAGCCACACGATGTATGATGATATCATCATCCTGATGACCACTGGGATGTGTTTTCTAGAATTGTTTTCATGAGGTCTTTGGGATGTTCAATAGTTTTTAAAAGTGCAAAAGGATCCTGAGAGCACAACGTTTGAGAACTGCTGTACTAGTACATCTTTTTTTAAACCCTCACAATAGCCCAAGGAGGTAGGTACTACCATCTCTAGTTTGCAGAGGAGGAAACTGAGACTCGAAGAGGCAAAGTGACTTGAGGTCCCACGTGAAGGCAGCAGCTGGGCTCAGAAGCTGGCTCTGCCCAAGGCCAAGGGCAAGCTCCTCACCTCCCTGTGGAACGGCCTCCCTGCATCTCTCATGAGAAGACTCTACTGTGGAAGTGGAGACCATGACACGGAGGTGCCCAACATGGTTCCTTTGTCCGGTTCCTTCCTTCCGAGAATTCAGGAAATGCCAGACACTTTGGGCCTGTTTTCTGATCGTTCCAACAGGACATGGGCAATGGACCTGGGGGCAATCCCTGAGGTTCTCCCAGTCACAGAGCTCAAAGTGCCAACCTGTGAGGACAGGTGAAGGCAGGTGACAGCTGCAATGGGACAAGGAGGTCACCTACCACACCTGTCCATTGCATCAGAGCAACTTTTTTGTTATTTTTTTTAATTTGGATAGAGTCTAGTCAGATTTAATCCAGTGGCTTTGCCAAGAAGAAATGACTTTTTTTAAAAAAATTGAAACCAAACCAAACCTTTTCAACTTTGAAAGGTTGGCCCAGCCTTCCCTGCCCTCTGCTCTCACTGTTAACGGCTGTTAACGTCTGTCCCCAGTGGCCTAGGCCAGGACTGGGCTTTGTTCCTGGTATGAATGAGAGAGAAGAGCACCTGCTGGTCCCTTACACAAACAGCACCAGTTTGACTGGGTACCAGTGCCACCATTGGCTAAGGAGCCCTAGGACACAGAACCCCTGACTTTTGTTGGTGTGTGTGTGTGTGTGTGTGTGTGTGTGTGTGTGTGTGTTCTGTTTTGTTTTGGACATTTTGTTATTCTGCAAGCTTCAAAAGAGGCTTGGGTGGCTCTTGGAAAGCCTGTTTTCTTAGCTCATTTCCCTCCTATGGGGCTTTTGTGGACTTGTTTCTTGTTTTATTGTTCTTGCCCAGAGATCTGGGCTGTAAAATAAAGAGCCTGGATTTTTAAAAGGAAACAAACGTGGCCAGAATGACGGTGCCCTGAGCAGCAAAATTTTATCTGCAACCATGCCATCCTGGTAGCCCTTGGGGCCTGCACCCTCTCAGCCAGTGCCTGCGCCCCACCATAGAGTCAAATCGTGACCTTGAGCAAGCATGTGTCATATTGCCCTGGCTCACCTACAAGTTCACCCGCTGGCAGTCTCCTCCATCAAGTGCCCAGAGTCTTTCTCTGCCTGGTGACAGAGGGCTTTCCCTGATACCTAGGGAGCTTGCCTAGCCCTGCAGCAAGACAGCCAGGGCCCTCTGGGCTTAGCCCCTCCAGGGAAGGCATCTGCCTACAGGGTACAGTGGGTGGTAGGATCTCAACTTCAGGGAAGGCATCTCCCTAGAGGGTACAGTGGGTAGTAGGATCTCATCTTCTGTGGTCTTCAGGGGATTGGACTATACCAGGTACGTGGTTGCTCTGAGGGTCCCCAGCAGCATTCAGCCCCAGTTGTCCATAGCAATGCCTGCGACACCTGTCTGTCAGTTCCTCACTCCCTCACTCATGCTCCCTGGGATTGCCTCCCAAATAAACCACCTGATCCCAAGTTCTTGTCTTGGGATCTACTTTGCGGGGGTGAGGCCCAAACGATTATAGTAGATGACTTAAGCTCCATGAGTCTCAGTTTCCTCAGTAGTAAGAGTGGCTGGCAGTCTCCCCTGGCAGGGTTGTTCATGAGTAATAATGACGCGTTCTAACCCTTACAATGCCAAAATTCGGAAGGGCACTGGCTGTGTCCATGCACCCGCGTCTGCTGCAGGCTTGACAGGACCGAGCTGGAGATTTTATGAAGCCTCATTATTTCCTAATCACTGCAGGTTAATATCCAGGGTCCCTGCTCTAGGGTTCGGAGACTCCATGTCACACGCTTGTACCAATGGGTTGATGTTCTTATTTGGGTCCCTGTGACGAATGAAAAATGGCTACTGTAGCCAAGAAGGGGAAGGCAGGTCTCTGGGTGAGAAGATGAATTTGCTATTCACTTGTCAGCAAGATTTCTGATCCTTTCCAGGTAGCATGGAAGAGCAGAGAGAGAGTTTGTATCCTGGCCCCATCACTCAGAGGCTGTGTCAGTTTGAACCATTGGCTGGCTGAGCTCCCGTGATTTGCCTTGCTGAATTACAGCAAAAATGATACATAATGTCTCTAAACCCTTGAAGGCCGTCCTATCGTGGATGCAGAAATGGATCTTAGGATCTCGTCGGGAGATAAGGTCAGAAGCTGGGATAGCAAAAGCAGGGGGTGACTGGACCCTTGGACACCAGCGTTTTCTGGGCCTCTACTGCGCCCTAGGCACGAGCATGGAGTACCTGCCCGAGGCAACCTCAGCGGGAGACCCCTCCTCTACCACCACCTTACATCTCCATTTTTCCTCCTTCTCCCCCTCCTCTCTCCTTCCCTCCTTCCTTCCTTCCTTCCTTGCTTCTGTCTTCCCTCCCTCTCTCTCCTTTACTTTACTTCTCACCCATTTCTCCTTTGCCTCCTCTCTAAATCTGCTCTTCCCTTCTTTTCTGCCAGCACCACAGGCCTCCAAACCAGCAACATTACCTGACTCCTGAGGAATCACAGGTCTAGAACTCTCCAGGCCTTGTAGATCCCACCGATCTTTCAGTGTAAAACTGGGGCCCAGGCTTCTTCCACGCCCAGGGGGCTTGCATTTGGATGGATGCAGGAGCATGATACCCGATGAATTCATCAGCTAGCTCCTGTGAGGGCCTTTGCAGTCGGTGGTATGCTGGGCCGGCTCACGCTGGCTCGTAAGGGCTGATGGTTAAATGTTGAGGGGTCTTGCAAGTGGCTGATTGCACACTGGTAGCTTGGAATTGGTTGTGGTGAGAGTATTTACACTGGAGAAATTGGCAAACACTGCAAATTGGGGATGCTCTTTTTTCTCAGAGAGCTGGTGATTAAACATTTACTAGCACACCCCTGAACAAAATACAGGTAACAAGAGAGGAGGGACAGATTAGTACAGAACCAGGCCCTGCCTTCGAGGAGCTATGAAGCAGGCCTGATGGTGACTAGAGAGGGCATCACTGATTTACGGTTAGGGAATAATTTTCAAGTGCCTGCTGAGTGACCCGGGGCAGGCCACCTTCTCTGGAACTCAGGTCCTGTCTGCTAAGTGGGAATCCCAGGGACACCGCCTGCCCAGAAACGGTACACATCAAAGAAGCCCCACCGTGACCGATCCAGGGTGGTTCCAATCATCACAGAGACATCTGGAGAGTGGGAGACTGTCCTCTTGAGTGCCTCCAAGAAGTGACCACACACAGGACCCGCCCCATCAACAACTGGAAACCAAGACCAACGCGGTCTGGGAGCAGCTGGCCAGCCCAGCCGGTGCTGCTGTTTCTTTGTCATCTTTACAGAGTGTCACTGAGCCGGTGAGGAAGGCAGAGGGATTCTGTCCTCTGGGACCGCTGCGGGGAGGCCGTGGGATGTACGAGGCCTGTCCGGAAAAAGTCCAGCCACCAACGCCTCCACTTTTCACATGACGTGGCCGGATACTTTCCGGAAGCCCTCCGTGAGTGGCTATTGGAATGCTTCGGTGGACCGTCCTCGGCAGATGAGCAGGAGAGGGGACAACGGACGCATGGCTTGGTTTGGGATCTTTTTTCTTCCAAAGCGGATCTAAGGAGCGAGGCGAGAGTGATTCGCTTTGTAGACTGGAGATTTCTCCTTGGGCCACTGGCCTCGCATCATCTTCAAGGTCACCCAGTGGCCCAGTTGGCCCTTCGCCGTGCCGTCTGCGGCGCCCCAGCACCCTGCCCTGTGCTCTCCGGGGTGCCCTTTCTCCTGGCCCAGACCTCGGCGCGGCATTCACACTTGAACCACACACTCTACAGTTTAATGATAGGAAAGCACTTCTGCCTTTTACTCTAATGATTTAATAGCCTGTCGGCCCAACCGAATTGTAAAACCCTCCAGGGCACAGAGCACTGTCAACTGAATCCGGTTCTCCTGACCTCCCCGCCCTGCGGCCCTGGAGTGCTCGGCGGCCTGCACGCTCGCTGGCGAGGAGACCCACCGCGCATTTGGGTCAGCACCTCCGAGGGGCTCGGAGGGCAGCCACCCTGCCTCTGCTGGCTGGTTCCCGCCGCGGCCCAGGGAGGAGGGACGCGTAAGCAGCTCATTCGTTACAGCCGAGGAAACTGAGGCCTGAGAGGTTTGTTACAGCCGAGGAAACTGAGGCACACCAAGTAAGCAGGATGCCTGCTTTGGTTTTTCTCAAAAACCCGCGCTCTTACTGACGCGAAGCTGGGAGGCAGCCGGCGCCCACGGGGAAGGTGCCGGGAGCGGTGGCCGTAAAGGCCTGGGGGCCAGGACGCGAGGGCCCCGGCACAGCCCGCAGGTGAGCAGGGCGGCTCCCCCGGTCCTCTCCGAGCGGGAGCCTTAAACCCAGGCGGCTTGGTGCACACCTCCTTTCCTTTCCCTCCTCGCTTCTGCTCGTCCCCATGGAGAGCCCAGGTGTTTTTGGCTTTCCTTTTTTTCACTTTCTCTCCTGCACGCTGTGACTGGCAGAGTGTTGCGGGAACATCCAGTGAGAGAGCTCCAGGTGCATGCTGTCCTCTGGGCTGGGGGGCCACCGGCAGTACTGACAGGTAGCAGCGCCGGCCACCAAAGGGTTAAGGGGAGCTCGTGGGGACACTTGAGGACGTGGGGACAGACAGACACTAGGGTCTCTGGATGTTGAAAACCCAGCAGGAACTAGAAGTGAGATGAAGGCCAAAGGGCTCTGCTTCAAAGTGTCCTTTGTCCCCCAGGCCACCTCTGCTCTAGGCTTCTCCTGGGCCGTCAGAAACAAAGTCCAAGACCTGAACTGGTGACTGAGAGTGTCTCTACCCTGTCCTCCCAGTGTCTCCCACTCTCTGGACCCACCAAGCCCCCACTCAGAACTCAAGTCCTGACAGGAACCCCTCACGGGCCGGGCTCCATGCTGAGTACCCAGGGTTCTAGAACCCCTCATGGGTCAGGCTCTGTGCTGAGTACCCAGGGTTCCAGAACCCCTCACGGGCCAGGCTCTGTGCTGAGTACCCAGGGTTCCAGAACCCCTCACAGGCCGGGCTCCGTGCTGAGTACCCAGGGTTCCAGAACCCCTCACGGGCTGGGCTCCGTGCTGAGTACCCAGGGTTCCAGAACCCCTCACGGGCCGGGCTCCGTGCTGAGTACCCAGGGTTCCAGAACCCCTCACGGGCCGGGCTCCGTGCTGAGTACCCAGGGTTCCAGAACCCCTCACAGGCCAGGCTCCGTGCTGAGTACCCAGGGTTCCAGAACCCCTCACGGGCCGGGCTCCGTGCTGAGTACCCAGGGTTCCAGAACCCCTCACGGGCCAGGCTCCGTGCTGAGTACCCAGGGTTCCAGAACCCCTCACGGGCCGGGCTCCGTGCTGAGTACCCAGGGTTCCAGAACCCCTCACGGGCCAGGCTCTGTGCTGAGTACCCAGGGTTCCAGAACCCCTCGTGGGCCAGGCTCTGTGCTGAGTACCCAGGGTTGCCTAATAAAATCAAGGACACCCAGTTCAATTTGAATTTCAGATAAATAGTGAACAGTTTTTCAGTATAAGTATGTCTCAAATATTGCACTGGACATACATCTACTTTAAAAAAAAATCATTCTCTGTTTATCTGAAATTCAAATTAACTGGGGATGCTGATTTCTTCTTTTGCTAAATCTGGCAACCCTAGGTCTTATCTCGGTGAATCCTCACAATAACTGCCCCAGTAGTTACTGTTAATATTCTCATTTTACACAAGAGAAAACGTAGTACAGAGCTCACAAACAGCAGAGCCAGGATTTGAACCTGGGGAGTGTGTTTTAGGGGGACGGGGGCAGAGAGGGGAGGCTCTGATTTTGAATGCCAAGACACACCCAGTGTGCCGGATGGCCTCAATATGCCCAGATTGAGCCCGAGGTTTCTGAAGTCAGCCTATAGTAACTTCACTGCCCTCTAGCTCAGTCCCCTCTTCTATGAATAGTGACCATAATGTCCACCTCCTAGACGTGAGACCTGAATGAGTTTGCACACATCCAGGGCTTAGGTCTGTGCCTGGCCCGTGGTAAGTGCTCAGTACATGTTAACTAAAATTGCCTCTTCAAAGCAAGGTCATTGATGACTCGCCCACTGGTGCTTCTTTAGACTCCTCGCGGCATCCCAGGGTGGGAAGGTAAGCAGGCAGTGCCCTCAGACTTCTTATGCACAGGGCACAGAGAAGTTAGATTGGGTCCACAGAGATTTGGAGTTGGATCTGGGATTAGAACCCCCGTGCATGGTTTCCTGTTCCAAAACTCCTTTCCCTGCGAAACCACCATGAGCCAGTATCTCTGGGGGGCCAGAAGAGAAGGTATGCAAAAATTGTTACACCATCAAGAGTCCCCTCCTCCCATTGAGGAGAAACACCTCTCATATTTCCCCCTTGGAGATGGGCTGTGCATATGACCATCCACAGAGCTAAAATGCAAAAGATGAAGCATTCTGTTGGGCTTAGACGCTACCAATCAGAATTGACCCTGACCTCAGTGCTGGAGCAGGGTTCTGAAAGCCCACCCCCCTGAGCCAAGCATTAACCCTGTAATGACTTAGAGAGTCTGGGGGAGTGTGGGGTGCAGGGTGAAGGAGGCCCTTGGAGAGCTCAGGGCAATGCTAGACATATTTCAATATTTTAACAGCCGCAAAACCATAGCCATATATGTTGGTGAAGCTCAGACTCAGGGTAGTCACCTAACAGACGGTCTCCACCCACTAAAGAAAGAAAGGTTGAGGGGGGTGTATGAACCATGCTTGGCTGAATCCCCTGTAAATTCTGGAACAGCAGGATTCATAACTGCTGCAATAAGACGGCAATGCAAGCGTCTGTTCTGCGGATTCTACAAGGTCCGCGCCATCAAGGCCTCATAAGACATCATTAGCTCATGTTATGGAGGTTTCAACAACTCTAGGATAACTGTGCTATGCTGGCCCAAACAGGAAGGGTAATTGTGAAAGGATTCTAGAAAGAACCCTAGATGGGACATTAGGGGGCTTAGATGCTAGTCCAGTGTCGTCCCCAATTACGAGACCTTGGGCAAGCCATTCCCTGATTTGGGCTTAGAGAATGGAAGAACCAAGTTGTCTATCAGCTACAGCTCTTTCAGTTGTAAATGAAACACAACCAACTTAGACAGTTTACGCCAAAAGCTGGATTTATTGCCTCATGTAACTGAAAAATTCAGTGAGCGAGTTGGCTTCAGGTGTATTTGAATCTAGAGACTCAGAATGCCCATGATTTGGTCGTTTCCTCACACTTTCTTGCCCATTTTTTGTGGTAATTCCAGTTGCTCCAGCCCTACAGCCAGCTGATTCATTAGGAATAGGCCCTCTCTAACCCCCCCCCCCCACACACACACACACACACAAATCCCTTTGGACTGATGGGAGTTGTGTGTCCATCCTAAACAAGTCCCTAGACAGAAGGCCAGACTCCGCCAGGCCCGGGAACCAAGAGTAGGTGGGGCCTGTCCAAAGGTCAGAGGGTACAAGCGTGTAGGTTTCACCACGATGCTATGAACAAAAGAGGGGAGGGGGAACGCTGGGAAAGCGCGACTATCGGGTGCTCTTGGGTAACTTCCAGTTCTTAGCGTCTTTGATTTTAAGGAATACAATTTTCTGCTTTCTGTCCTTCGGAGTATATGGGAGAAGGTACTGCTCTCTTTTTGGCTCCTTACTCTTCTTATCCCACCCATTTTGTCACTGTCACGTGTCCCCTTGGGAAGAGAGCCGAGGAGAGAACTGACCTTGTAAAACGTCCAAAAGCCACCCATCAGTGGGCTTCATGGAAGTTCTGGATCATCCCTCCTAAAAAGTGGGTCTCCGTGCAAACACCCCTAGTGATCATCGCAAATGGGCAGGGGGCCGCCCTCAGCGCCCACGCCGTCTGCGCGGCTGCTTTCCCACCAACCAAGTTTTGCTCTTGTCCTTTCCCACAGCATTTACCCTGAAGTGTCCCCCGGTCCTTAAATCAAGCTCCAGGCTGATTTGTATGCTGTAATGGTGATATGCACCGTCTGGCTTTAACCAGATCCAAACACCAGGTAGTGACCTTGTTTCAGTGCAGTTTTGTGAGCAACAGTAGAAGGAAAATGTTAATAAAGGGCAGTCCGCTGAAGGGAGGTTAAATACTTTCATACTTCTCAGCTAACCCAGAAACTTCCCTGAATTCTCATTAAAAAAAAAAAATCTCTGTAATCTGATGTTTTACCTCATTAAATGCTGCAATTTGAGAAACAAGAAAAGGACTGAGATGAAAAATTGGCACCTGGTTCAGGTCAGGGAGCTGTTATTCTGGGCCTGGCGTGCCTGGGCCCCCTGTCGGGAGCAGCTCACAGAGTGACCGGGAGCTAACTGGACCAGGTCTGCGATTTCCTGTGGCCTCCCAGGAGCTTTTCCTCTCTCAGCCCCAATCCAGAGCCCATTCTGGTCCCTTCCTCCATCTCCACCATTCCATCCTGCTAGGCTGACCAGACCTACTGTTTTAAACAGGACAGAAAACAACGGTCTTGTCCCCTTTCCAAACGGTACGTGGGCTCATCCTGCTGACACCTTGAAGTTAGCCCCGTGAGACTGGACTGACCACACGTACCGTTTGAAATGGGGCAGTAACCATTGTTTTGTGTCCCGTTGACAATGACACGTCTGGTCAGCCTACACCCTGCCCCTGCCCGTGTGGGAGGTATGCACCATGCTGATTTTGGAATCCTGGTTAAAAGAGGGAAATCCAGGAGCAGTTGGCTCCTCTTCTTTGGAAGTAGTTGACATCCCTCTTTTCTTGTCCCTCCCTCATTTTCTTCTTTCTTTCCTGTGTGTCTGCTATTATTTTCTTCTGTATTCAATTTTTGTCCCTTCTTCAGGGACCGAACCGAAATTTTTGGTAAGAAAATAGAGGCCAATTTAAAAAGTTAATAATGTAATATACCAGAAACAATTGAATTGTACACTTTAAATGGGCAAATTATACGACATGAAAGTGATATTTCAATAAGTTTTGTTATTTTTTTAAGTGGGAAAGAGGTGGGAACTGGAATCTGGTTGAATGGAGATTGGAGTTGTGCTTACATAGCATAAGGCTGAGGAACCCCTAGCCCCCCACATCACACAATAGGGGCTGGGAGGTACCCTCACTCAGCCTGGGGCCACAGCTATTCCCTCTCCCCTCTCAAGGCCCAGATGGCAGATGAGTTGGTGGTTATGGCCAGAGTAGGGCGGTTCTGTGTACAGAATGTATTTGTATAGGTGACCTTCTTCCCACCGCCACAGGAAGTCCCATCTCCTAAGACTTTGGGATCTGAGAGGTTAAATTCAAACAACCATGGCTTCCCTTTCTCAGAACTGCCTGGTTGAAGGGTGTGTGACTCATATTTGTGAGGGACAATTTGCTTTTTTCTGTCTTCCTTTCCTCATTGACCTCACTTCCTCCTCCTGTCCATTTCTCAGAGGTGGTGATGGGGTTTGGCCACAGGAGCGCCAACGATTTACAGGGAAGTTATATAGAGTGTCTCTGGTTGGGCCACACTCGGAGAGAAGTCTCGGGGCTCCCTCACGCTACCCCAGGCTTCCGCACACCACCTGCCACAACTCATACATTCTCCGCTCTGCATAGGAAATTCACCACTTTATGGCCTCGCATAAAAGTGCCATTCTGAATAAACACAACAGCAATCAAATGCTCTTGAGTTGTGGGTCTTAAATATCAGTCATGCTTCATCGCAGGCATGCGGGACCTGTTCCTTGCATGATATCATCATATAAAGAGTGAGGGCCTTAAGGGCATCTTAATGAGGTGATAATGAGGAAAATAATGTTCTGGTTTGGGGGGGCCTGGTATTCACTGTAAATTCAAAGTGGGTTTGGCCTTACGTTGGACTCCTTGTTACACAGCCTTAAGAAGAGGAGGGGGAGGGGAAGGAAGATGGTATCGAGGTAGGGGTGTGTGTGTGCGTGTGTGTGCGTGCACATGCGCACACGCATGCAGTGTGTTGAACTTTGTTTCTTAATCTGCCTCTTATTGCCCTTGAAGCTCTGCCCATAAGATTGCTTTTCTTTCAATGCAGGTTACCAAGTCCTAGAGCAGGGGCTCCCAGGCACTTCTTTCTCCAATACCCAGAGCTCTTTATGCTGCCTTCCTCTGCATTCAGGCTGGCTTCCTTGCTATATTATCCTACTATTTGGTTTTGCTTTGTTTTCTAAGATACCCTTCGTTGCTCTTGAAGACCGGCCGTGATTGCCAAACCTTTGCTCTTTATGTGATCCATGGGTCAGGGACCTTCCTACTTTGCAGATGGTCTTTTTTCTCCCTTCTTCCTTCTTTCTTTTCAGGCACCTGGAATACCAGATAATTGAGAAAGCTCTTTGCAATGGGGAGTGACAAATTCTGTCTTTTGCTGAGTGATTTAACCTGTTTGGAAAAGAAAAAAAAAAGATTGTCTAGAAACTAAGGTGGCATTGTTATTAGCATTGAATAAGAACAATATGTGAGTTAAATCATTTATTCATTCATTTATCTGTAGCTTAAATATTTCTCTGGGGACATGAGAGGTCTTATTTATATTTATTTATGCTAAAAATTATGTTTGCTCTGAGTCTTCACCTATTTTACCAATGGGATTCCAGTCTCTTTTTTTTCTTAGTGATTCTCCTATTCCAAGAATTTCAAAGTTTTCTCAGTTGTGCTAACTCACCAGTCCTCTTTTTTGCTCCCTGGCTGCCATTGCCAATTAATTAGGTCAGTTACTTACAATATGGTATCAGGTCCAGTGCAGAGTTCACTGGGAGCTCCAGAAGTGGGGAGCTGGCCAGAGGGACTCAGAGAACATGCCCCTCGGGAAGTGCTCACAAGAGGCCTTCACAAATGGTAGAATTTATTCCTATGAAAAGCACAAAAAACGTACCACAGTTCTTAAGGGTGGAGGTGGAGGTGGGGTGGGCACTCCTAGGAAGAGTTAAAAAAAAAAAAAAAAGTAAAGACAAATAAACAAACACACCCAGACTGCATCCCAGGAGATTCTGAGTCACTAGGTTTGGGGTGGGTCTCTAGCATCTGGATTTGTCTAAAAGCTCTGTAGGTGATTCTGTTATTAGCAAGGGTTGTGAATTGCCTATTTTCCTGCATATAGCTGCCACTTTAGTACATTAAAACCACAAGTGAGAACCTAGTAACTGTGATTTAAAGTAACTAAAACAGACTTGGAATAGCATGCTGATGACCGGGTAATTGAGAAGGGACTTATGAATCAGTGAATGTGGAACTATAGAATTTCTCAGGCTCATCGAAATGATGTCTGTAAAAATGTCTGGCTTGAGTCAGAGTGGAATTTAGCTGTCATATTTCTTGTGACTGATGACCATAACCCTTTGGTAATTGATCTAGTAAATTAGTAACTCATATCATAACAGTAGCTTAAACTTTCTGGAGTTCACGATTGCTTGCTGAAAATCAACACCTGGCAGGAGAATTTACAGTGTAACAAGTAAAGAAGAATCCAGACAGGCATTTACTCGTGAAAAGTCTCAGTATTTCAGTCCACAGTCTGAAATTTCAGTTGTTCAGGGTGAAATTCTGAAGAGTATGCTGATAAATGTATCCGTACTGGAGGCGTCCTGGTGTCGGTTACTCACTTCCTCCCTGAAAGACCACACGATGCAATAGGCCTGAAGCTTGGGTTGGCCTGGAGCTTGGGGACCATCACTGCCTACAAAATGCTGGACGAGTCTCAGGAATTAGCAAGCTTTGACTTTCAGAGGTGGCCGTGTTGCTCTGGAGATAGAAGAAGAGGAGACTAAATACTCTAGATTTGGCTTGAATCAATCCAGAAAAGAATAAGGATGGGAGTTCCCTGATGGTGTAGTGGCTTAAGGCTTCGGCGCTGGCGCTGTCGGTGCTGTGGCCTGGGTTCGATTCCCAGTCAGGGAGCTACCCACATACCAAAAAGCAAAAAACAAACAAACAAAAAAAAAGAATAAGGCTAATGTCCAACTCTCTCCAAATAGGGTGCCACAGACCTGTCTGAAAATCCCTGGGGGAGCTCACGCGGACTCCTGGGCAGCCTTACTGAACCTGAATTTAGGGAGGCGGGAAGGAGCGAAGCCCCCACCAGGAGAGGTGTACAATCACCACCACTTTGTGAGAAAATCTCTAGCACATTCTTAGTTCGGTACATTTCATTTTGATATATTCCTACATTTTGATTCAGGGAAAAAAATGTACGTGTTAAGCGCTTGAGACCTGTAGTCATCCATTTCGGCTCCATGTTCCCTTTAACAAAGGAGCTCGGAGAAGTCCCAGGTACTTTTTGACTTTAGTTTCCTGTCTCATAAATGGCACTTACTAGTGTCATAATTAAGGGAGGGTCATAATTCCTGTCCTTCTTACCTTCAAGACCAAATGAGAAAATGGATATGAAAATACTTTGGAAACTAAAAATACACAATTCTAGCGTTACAGTCGTGTTACACAGGAAGGACCTGCAGGTGCCTCGCTAATGTCTTTTCCAGGCCACATCATAACTAGACTTTTTAATTTGGGTGTTTTTAGTTTTATTCAAAGGGAGAAGGAGGCTTCCTTCCACAACGAGCCCTCCAGCCTAAGCAGAAAGCAGACAGTTCAGATGTTGCAAAGAGACAGACAAGGATCACGAATGACTTTAACATATCAATCCCAGGTGGCATAATTCACATGCAGAGCAGCTACCAAGGATTAGGGACAACTGAGTATGTCCCCCAAAGCCCACTGCGTTCTGAGTATGTCCCCCAAAGCCCATTATGTTCTGAGTATGTCCCCCAAAGCCCATTGCGTTCTGAGTATGTCCCCCAAAGCCCGTTCTGTTCTGAGTATGTCCCCCAAAGCCCATTATGTTCTGAGTATGTCCCCCAAAGCCCACTGTGTTCTGAGTATGTCCCCCAAAGCCCACTGTGTTCTGAGTATGTCCCCCAAAGCCCATTATGTTCTGAGTATGTCCCCCAAAGCCCATGATGTTCTGAGTATGTCCCCCAAAGCCCATTATGTTCTGAGTATGTCCCCCAAAGCCCATTACGTTCTCCACATCCCGGGCTGCTTCAGCCACCGCTTTCTCAAACCAAAGCAATGTCCGCCATCTTTGCTGCTTGCCTGGCCGAGATTTTTCTTTTTATTTTCCGATGGAACAAGACGGCTTGATGCATTTTGTGACACATCTTTCCTAATACTCTAATCTCTCAGGCCCCGGACATGAGTCCTCAGTGGAGACGGAAAGACCTTGTCTAACATTTAATTGATGTATTAAGGAACCTCTACGGTCTGCCTCCAGCTGTGCTCTGAGGCTTCGGTCTGAGAGAGGAGAGCATCTCCCTCTCAAGCTCCAGTCCTCAATGTTTTTTCAAAGCTTACAAGTTTGCTGGAGACTGGCTAATGCCTTCAATAGTCCTATATATAGCTGCTCATATTTCATCACCCAAGATCCCTTCAGTGTGAGGTCTCTGGCGTAATCCTGCAGGTGCCTGTCCAGTTTTCTGCACCGAATAGATCCGTTTTCCAGGCCCAGTGGAAATACCCCCTGACGACAGAACTCGTGACAGCGCCCACCCAGCCCTGGTAGGAAATGGGCTGGTAGAGAGGGAAGAGAAAGGGAAGAGAAAGGAAAGAGGAAACATGGCTTATACTCCTTGGCGGACGAAACGATTGCCTCACATTCATTCTGCTCATCCACTCAGTCATTCAGCTCATTCATTTGTTCACATGCAAGCGTGGGGCCCCGTGCTCAGCTCGGGTGAAAGTCGCTAAGCTCACCGCTGTGGTCCGGGTTTGTAGCCATAGTATTTACAAGTTGGGAAGGCTTTGCCTTGCTTTGTTTAAGAGAACAAAGGACTATAAGATGAACTATGCTGAAGCAACAGGAGAAGAAAATCCAGTGCCACCTGGCTCCGCCTTGAACGGGCTCCCACCCCATTGTGGGGTGATGGGGCTCAGCGCCCCTAACCACTGGTGTGGAAAGGGAAACCCTGGAGGCATTTGATCAGCTCTCAGAGCTGCTTCTACCAGGAACTAAAAGGTGCCTTCCATTCCAGGGAGTTAACCCTTTCGTTCACAAGTCCAGGGTGCAACACCTTCAAGGCACTGGGAGGACATATTATATGAACTTGAAAAAGATGGGAAATAGCTCCCATTTATTGAGCCTTTACCACATCACAGGCACTGTGTGACCTCACTGCATCCTCATAATAATGTATCTACCTCATGTGTGAGGTAGATACGTTTATTATCTTCATTTTACAGATAAGGAAACTAAGGATCAGAAAAGTTAAGAATTTTGTTCAAAGTCATACCACTGGCAGGAGGCATAGCTGGGCCGTGTCTGTTTTCTCTCTCCGTTCCTTTGGTCCACCGGGATTGTCAAAGAAAATGTGCTCGCTTCGACTTAGATTATCTGCTGTGGCCCCTACTCCGTGTTCTGTGTCAGATTATCTGGGAGTTTTCTGTGTGGCATTGATAGTCCCTCTGGTCTGACTAGACTTTCTTGGTCCTGGAAGCCCTCTCATTTCAGTTCCTCGCTGGTGAAGGGGACACAAAGTAAATGAGAGCTTGAGAACTCCCTCACCAGAGTCTTGAGGCCTCCCAAGGACCAGCTGGCTCTTAGCCCTGAAGCCCAGAGGATTCAAGATCCCAGTGGGGTAATTACAGGCAGTGAGCGGCGTGAAGGAGAGAACAGATAAGGACAAAAGCGGAAGCAGGAAGGCGACCCGTGAGAGCCGCAGAGAAAGAAGAGATTGTCCCGAGGACCAGCACCACCTCTTTTCAAATGCTTCAGTGGTGACCAAGTTTTGCTCTTTCAGAAAGGGAGGAACAGCTCTGTGAGCGCCTTCAGAGCCAAATGTGGTAAATCAGGCTGGGGACAGAGGGGAGAATTGCCTCCATGTGTTAAAAATAAAAATACACCATGAAAACAGATAAATTTTTATGTAGTTATGAAACATGGCACAACTGTGAAATGAATGTCCTACTATTTTGGAAAGGACACAGTGTCCACGTCGATATGTCTACGTGAGTATCTCTATTTATGAATCAAGACTTCCATGTTCCATCCTGTTTGAGGTGGAATGCAGTGTTTGTGGCCTCTGCACCTATGCGTGTACCTGGAACTGGCAGACACTCACTCACAGTGTGTGGTTTCAATGTAGAGCACAGCACTTCACATCTGACTGGGATTGTGCTTGGGAAAAAACAGAGCATCCCAGGAGGACCCAGGAGTGCCAGTGGCCCAGCAGCAATGGCCAGGTAGGGAAGGACTAAGTGGATGGTCTCAAGTGGAAAGTCCAACAGTACAGACAGAAGTGGCACATAGGGACCATAGTAAGTCTAGGGAATGAAGCCAGGTTGTGAGTTGGAGGTCAAAACAGACGGAAGGCCAGGGATAAAGGAAGGACCAAAGGACCCAGGCAGTACTGTGTAGAAGGAAGAGTCTAGGCGTTAGAGGTGGGCAAACCAAGATTGAATCCCACCTCTACGACTTACCAGCCTGAGCTTGGTTATTCCTATCTGCAAAGCAGAAGTAATAAAATCAACCTACGGTGATTACCGCTGTGTAGCAAAGTATCTCAACAATGTAGTGACTTCAAACAAGAGTCATTTCATTGTATTTTGCAATTCTAGGCAGGCCTTGGCTGGGCAATGCTTCTGTCCAATGTGACATCGATGGAGGTCACTTGATGGTATTCAGCTGGCTGGTAGTTGCTCTGGAGGGTTTTAATGGTATCATTGTATCCGTATGTATGGAGCCTTAGCAAGGACGACTGGCAGGCTGGGCACAACTGGGACTGTCAACAAGAACACCTACACCAGGATTTCCAGCACAGTGGTCTTTGGATCGTTGATCTTCTTACATGGCTCCCATGAACAAAGAGAAAGTTGCACAGCTTTTTATGACTACGCTTTTTACTGTAGTCTATTGGTTAATGTACTCACAACTCTAGCCAGATCCAAGGGAGAAGGATGTAAAGCCCACCCCACCCCCTTTTTTTAAATGAATCGTTTTATTTAAGAGAAAAAGGAGGTTGTTATTATTTGTGCATACCACTTCATAAATTATTGTTGAACTCAATGATTATGAAACTTTATAGATTAAATATGAGCAAAAAGATTAGCTATGAAAGAATGACCACAGCTCTTGAAGAGAAAAGGATTAAAGAATTTGCAGCCATGTCTTAAAACTGATATAGTATGTTATGGTGCAGATTACAAGGAAGGCATTTAGCATGTCTGGCACACAGTTGGTGCTTTTACTGTTAGTGTCTTTTCCTCATCTTCTATTCACAGGTAGAAGAATCATCTAAGTATATGATCTGGGGTTTCAAAACAAGAGAGCACATATTATTTAGGATATTTTAGTCACAAGCCATAGAAAACTTACATAAAACACCTTAAACAGTAAGATCACTCACTGTCTTATATAACAAGTAGGCTAGAGTTAGAATGATCCCAGGGTCAGTAATTTTATTGCTCAATGATATCTTCAAGGAAGCAGGTTATTTCCATTTTTTCATTTTATTATCCTCCACCTGTTAACCTATCCTCTTAGGTAAGACATCTTCATAGTCCCAAGATACCTGCTACAGCTCTGAGAGTCTTATGCAAATGAGAACATCCACTAAGCGATCCAAGTGAATGTTAGATTAGGCTCTTGTATTCCTTTTCACGAGCAAAGAAAACTTTCTGAGAGTTTTCCCCAGCAGACTTCTGCTCATATCTCATTGGTTCAAGTCGAAATTATCCATTTGGCATAAGGATGAGACCACCAGGACTGGCTGAGATTAATCCAGCCTCAAAGTCCTGTGGCTGGAGAGGAGCCCAACTTTCTAGGAAGGCTGTGACCACCTGGGTCAGGTGAACAACTCAGGATTCTATTAGCCAGGAGGATAGGAGAGAATGGCATTGAGAGGGCAGCCAGCGGTGTCTTCCACACTCCACCCCATGGTTGATTGGGCCCATCCTGTTCTGTATGTGGCCTCACTGGTCGCAGCCCAACAACTTGACCGTGCTCTTGGTGGGCTCTGGAGGTCGTTGTCTTGGTACTCAGGTGACAGTGAACAGAGACCGAAGGGAAGAGGATCAGAGTAGAAACCTAAATCCAAAGTATCTGAGACATTGGGCTAGCACCAAGCCACTAGAATGGAGGGCTTGAAAAGCCAAAGGGACCAGATTTTAGTGTGATCTTCACTTTTAGGTATCTTTTAACTATTCTGAGCCAGGCCAAAACTGGGATTTGTATATAGGTAGAGTTGAGCATGTAAGTAGGAGAAATTATCTTTACCTTCATAGAAGGAGAATATTGCTAGATAAAAAGCTTACTTTTCTGGGAGTTCCCTGGTGGTGTAGTGGCTAGGCTTCGGCACTCTCAACGCTGTGGCCTGGGTTCGATTCCAAGCCAGGGAACTACCCACCTATAAAAAATAAAATTAAAAAATTAAACAACAACAACAACAACAAAACAAAACTTACTTTTCTGGCCCCATTTTTCTCCTTGAAAATGGACACTGACATCTGTGGATGGTAGTTATTGGAGGTCTCTCGGGAGCCTCTGAACTTTAGTGGTAGGAATCACATCACTGGTCCCTCTACCTGGTTCCCCATAGCTTCTGGAATAAAGACCAACCTCCCTAACCCCAGCCCTGAGGCCTTGCATGATCTAGCCCGGGGCCATGAGTATAGTTTGGGTGTGCCCTGGACAAGTGCACTTGCCAAGCCACATGCCCCATGTCTTTGTTTGCCCCGAAGAAGGTGCCTTGTCTAGTGTCACTGGGCTACTCTAGATCTAGCCTTTCCTCCCTTTTCCATTCTCAGATCACAGAGGAGGGCTCCAGGTTGTGTGTGCTACTTCCCACTGGCCTTCTCATAGTTCCCTTGGAAGTCGTACGGCATCACGTCTGCGGTAGTCACAGGCCCACCGACATTCAAGAAGAGGAAACACAGACCCCGCCTCTCAACAGATGAGTATCAGGGTCACGTTGTAGGAAGAGCTGTGGGGTATCCCACTGTGATTCAGTCAGTCATCTTGGAAAATACAGCCAGACACACACACCTGCTTCCTCCCATGGGGCCTTTGCACATTCTTTTTCTTCCACCTTCGACACCCCATCCGCTCTTCCCCTAGGTAAGGCCTACTTACCCTTCAGATCTCAGCAGTCTTCATTTTTTCAGGAAAGCTTCTCAAGCTCCCTGAGCAGATCCATTCCCCCTCGCTTATGGATTATGATTCATGATTCGTATCACAGTTACCTTTTACATATGAGTAAAACATGTAGGTTGTCCCATTTTAAACGGGACAGAAAACAACGGTACGTCTGGTCAGCCTACTGACACCTTGAATTTAGCCCAGTGAGGCCATTTGAAAAGGGACAGTATGTAACTGTGATAAGAATTATCAGTATGCTTTGTAATTCTTATCACAGTTTCATGTTACATGTGTGTGTATAAATATGTACTTTTAATTATATATACGTGTGTATATATACACAAATACGTGTACACAGACAGAGATGTGTGTGTCCGGCTTTCGATTAGATGGTAAGCCCCGCATAAAGAAACTGCATGCAGAGTTTGGTTGTGCTCATCGCTCCTCCCTCAATGCCTGATATAGGGACGGGGCTACCCGGGCTGGATTTTGGAGCCTCGTGTGCTAGGCTATGATTTGCTGACGGTTCTGTTACCCCTGGGGCACATCCATGAAACCCAGGCAAGAAGAGAGATTCAGAGAAAGATGCTTCTGGGCTGGATGCTAGAGTAGCAGTTTAGCTCAAAAACTGTGGGGCCTGATCAGTGTTCCAGTCTACGGAGTGAATCTGTCCTGCCTCGTTCACACAGGCCTGCTTACAAAGGCTAACGGATTCGTTACTTTTGTCTCTTCATGGCATCCCAGGTAGTTCCAGTCTTCCTAAAGGAATCAGGGGAGACTTGGACTGGGGGGCAAATTTGGGACCAATGAATAGTTTCCAGGTGGGAGCCAGCCCCGCCCCCCAGTGCCTTTGTCAGTCAGAGGCGGGAGAGCCCGCCAACCTGTCCTGACTTTGCACCAGGATTAACCTAACACGCTCTGCTAGGGTGTGCACGGATTCCTTCACCAGGCAAAGCATCAGGAGCTTATGCCCTAATTATGGAGAATGCAGCAGAGTCTGCAGTGGGGTGGGAAGGGTCTCCAGAGGGGCCATGGAGAAAGAAAAAGAGAGCCTCCCAACACGTTTGCTGTGAAATTAAAACTCCACAACACCTTTGCCCACAGTTCGCAGAAGGTTTACGAATATCTCTGCGAGAAGCAACAGAGACACAACTGTGAAGAGACAAGGTGTGGAGTGGAATCAGGTTCCTTCTACGCCTCCTCCAGGGGAAAACCCAGGAGCCCAGGCTTCCCGAAGCCACATCCACATTCTCACCGGTGCTTGGACCCCAGCTTCTGAGGGGCTAAGAGCAGCACAGGCCTTGTCCCATCTGTCCCAGGCAAGATCTGCACCGTGAAGGGACAGAGGTCCAAAACACATGGACTAATTCTTAAGATGCTGAGCAGCAGTTCTTAACCTCGTTTCATGTCATGGTCCCATCTGGCCATCTGCTAAAGGGTATGGACACCTTCTCAGAGGCCGTATGTATTTTTAAATGCATTAAATAAAATATATAGGATTGATTGCAGACTTCTACTACTGATTAAGATTGTAAGTTGATCAGATTTGGCCTCCTGCCTGAAACAACTGAAGAGCCATGCAAAGTACATGAAACAATAGTTTTTTAAAAATATTGACTATCAGTCAACAAAGGGCAAAGAGAAACAAACTAGGTGAGCACTGTGATGTTGCCCAGCTTTCTGACTGCCTGAAGAGTTTCCAAACTGTGCACAAGGTCGGGGAGCTGGTGGTCTCCCTGAGCTGAAGAGAAGTGGGGAGAAAGGGGAGGCCAAGGTGGCTGGAGTTTGCAAAGCAGAATACCCAAGGGAAGAGGCACACCAAGAGCGAGCTCTGCAGACCCACAGAGTGTCTCCCCTGCGTCTTCAGTTGAGTGATCAGCGTGTGTGTGTGTGTGTGTGTGTAAACTGCTCAAGGCCAGGAAAAGAGGCACCTGAGAGGATGACAATTCTCGGAGTGCCTGCAGGATCCGGAGCAGTTCCTGACCCTGTCTCCTCAACCAGACTGGAAAGCCTCCTAACCCACCCAAGGGCTCCGAATGGTTTGGGTGTGGTAGTCGGGAAATTTTAGCCCTAAACTAAATGCTCCTCTGTCCTCACCCAACTAGGCTTAAAAACAAGACAAAAATCAGGTTGATTCCAAATAATTGAAGCCAAGAGTATTTAGAAATAGTTATCAGGATACCAAACTATCCAGTACACAAAAAAGTAAAATTCACAGTGTCTATAACATGTGATAAAAAGTTCCCAGGCATGCAAAAACAATACAAAACAAAACAAAAAAACAAAAACAATAGTAGGGCAGTACAACCCATAATGAGTATGAAAATCAATCAATCAAAACTGATTCAGAAATGATACCAATGATGGAATTCGTATGCAGAGACATTAAAACAGCTATATTCAAGGAGCTGTAGGGAGGAGTGAGCATATTAAATAGAGACATCAAAGGTATATGTATATATAGATCCTACTTGAAATTCTAGAGATGAGAACTATGATGTCTGAGATGGAAAATACACTTGATGGGATTAATAGCAGATCACACACTGTGGAAGAACAATTGGTGGGCTTGCAAACATGGCAATGGAAACTATCTAAAATAAAACAAAAGAAAGACCTTACAATATAGACAAAGCATCACTGAACACTGGGACAACTTGAAGCAGCTCAGAAATATGTAATCAGAGTCCCCAGAGGATAAAATATTTAAAGAAATAATAATCAACAACTTTTCAAGTCTGACAAAAAATACAAACCCAAAGATCCAGGAAGCGCAAGAAACCTGTGTACAAGAAACAGAAATAAAATTACACCACCAAGGCCTAGCTTAATAAAATTGCTTAAAACCAAGTGCAAAAGAATAATTTTAAAGCAGCCAGAGATAAAATAAACAAAAGCCACTGCACACATAGGAATAAAGATGAACCTGACAGTAGCATC
The DNA here is from genome assembly GCA_004026885.1 of Lyroderma lyra. Taxonomy (NCBI): domain Eukaryota; kingdom Metazoa; phylum Chordata; class Mammalia; order Chiroptera; family Megadermatidae; genus Lyroderma; species Lyroderma lyra. The sequence goes on along the minus strand of PVJL010000115.1, from coordinate 188,965 downwards.
CTTTTCTTTTCAGAAAACATACAAGCCAGAAGACAGTGGAGCAAAATCTTTAAAGTATTGAGACGAAAACAAAACAAAATGAAACTAAACTAAACTAAAATTAAATTAAAATAAATTAAAACAAAATTAAATAAAAACAACCTATACAAGCAACTTAGAATTCTATGCTCAGCAAAAAAATAATTTTCAAAAACAAAAGCGAGATAAAGACATTTTTAGACACAAAAGTTGAAAGAGTTCATCACTACCAGAACTGTATTATAAGAAATGTTAAGGAAGCCCTCTCAAAGAGAAAAATTGTATCAGTTGGAAATCCAGATTTACACAAAGGAATAAAGAGTACCAGAAATATAACTGTATGGGTAAATATGACTTTTTCCTTATTATTTAAATGTTTTAAAAAGATATTTGACTGTTCAAAGGGAAATACTAATAATGTATTGTGAAGTTTATAATATATGTGGTGGTAAAATATATGACAATACTCACACAAAGGTGGGTGGGGAGAAATGGAAGTCTATTAGCCTAAGTTCGTATAACCATACGTACAGAGGAATACTATCACTCGAAGGCGTAGTGTGATGTGTTAAAGATACATACTGTCAACTCTAAAGTAATATCAAAATAATACAGCAAAGAGTTGTAGGTAGTAAGCCAGTACAAATGATAAGATGAAATCATAAAAATGGTCAATTAATCCAAAGGAAGGAGAAAAGGGGGTGGGGGTGGGGGGGAGAAGGAATGAAGAGATATGACAAATATAAAACAAATAAAAAGATGGTCGACTTAAACCCAATCATAGCAATACTCACATTGAATGCAAATAGTCTAAACCTTCCGATTAAAAGGCAGAAATTGTCAGATTGAATAAGAAAGCAAGAGTTACCCATAGGATGCCTACAAGGTATGACTTGAAGTGTAAAGACACGCAAGTAGGTTAAGAGCAAAAAGATGGAAATATATATAATACTAATATGAATTGAAAGAAAACTGGAGTACCTAAATTAGCATCGAAGTAGATTTTGTAGCAAAGAATATTTACCAAAAATAAAGAGTCACTCTCCTAACTGTATTTCTACATATTAGTGAAGACCAACTAGAAATTGAAATGTAAAATAAAACTTCCAACAGCATAAAACTACAGGTTATGGACTAGCCCCAGAGGTGGAATACTTGGGGATGACCTGACGAACGTGGAAGATCTGTACACTGAACACACAGCTTGTTAACACAACTTAAAAAGGCCCAGCTCCTCATTCCCGAGGTGTGAGCTGTACGGAGCGACTTCCAACGTGTGCGGTGTGGAAGGTGGGGAAAGGGGAGCCAGTGGGCAGTGGGGAGAGCTGACAAACACCAGCTCGGCTGGAAAGTCGAGGACAACGTCGACGCCCCTAAATCGTGTTCGTCTAAGCGCGGGTGATAGGATGACATGAAAACGTCACGGTACCCCCGTGGCTTACCTCCCAGTAAGCCAGATCCCCAGGCAATTGTCACCGCGGGGCACCCTCCAAAACGCTTCATCAATACTCCTCAATGCGGTCAAGGTCATCCAAAACCAGAAACGCTGGAGAAATGGTCACAGCCAGGAGGGACCTAGGCAGCAACGACAACTAAGTGTAATGGCATTCTGGACGCGAACCTGGGACAGAAAAAGGACATTAGGTAAAAACTAGGAAATAAACTAGGACCTTTAGTTTAAAATATTATATTAATATTTGTTCATTAACTGTAACAAATGTGTCCTACTACTGTACAATATGGACAAAAGAGGAAGCTGGGTATATGGGAATCATTGTACTAATGTCTCAATTTTTCTGTAAATCTAAAACTGTTGTAAAAAATTAAAATCTACAAACCAAAAAAAAAAAAAAAAAATACCCCAAAACCAAAAAGCAAAGGCCTAAATAAATGAGGAGATTTACCACGTTAGGGGTGAGAAGACTCCATTTTGTTAGGATGTCCATGTCCCCCAAACTGGTGTATCGCAGGGACAGGCGAACTATGTCTTTATAAATAGCGTTTTACTGGGCCTCAGCCGCACTTGCATGTTCTTGGGTTGACGATGGCTGTTTTTATGCCACAAAGACAGAACTGAATAGTTGCAACAGAGACCGTAGGGTCTAAAATATTAGAATTTACTATGTGACCTTGTATAGGGCGTTCCTTGACCTTTAATCCAATGCAATTCCTATTCCCAAACAGGCCGTTTTGTAGAAATTAATAAGAGGATTTAAAAATTCATATGCAAATGACAACGACTAAAAAGAGCAAAAACAAATTTTAAAAAGAAGACTAAAGTTGGAGGGTAAACACTATCTGACCTCAAGACTTACTATAAAGTTATGGTAATTATGACAATATGGTATTAGTGTAGAGACAGGTCAGTAGGTCCATGAAATGGGAAATACATTTGGTCCCAGTCGTTATTTGGAGAATGATAGATTTGGGGGTTTTTTAAATTATATTTTCTTATAATTTATTTCCATTATGTAAATAATATGTGCTTGTGATAACATGTGAAATAATTAAGAATGTTTAAATGCAAAGTTAGTAAAATTTTGAAAAACGAGTCACAGTTACTGCTAATACTATTAGTTTATTGCCCACATTTATAATGGAAGGAAATGCTAGATTTCGGTGGGAGTTTAGGAAAAGCAAAGACACAATGTTTTCTCTCCAAGTGCATGGATTCCTGAATTAAGTCGGTAGCAGGAAGTCCTGGGCAGCCTGTGGGGCCACCTGGGGCGCGGGGCTCAGCTGCCTGTGCACAGCTAGTTCTCAGAAGTGGCACTCACCTGGTTTTCCCTTTCTTCCTCAGTGGGGTCGACTGTCCCAGGAGTTATAATAGTAATAGTAATAGTAATAATAATAATAATAATAATAATAATAATAATAATAACAATAACAATGGCCTGGCCCTGGCAACAAGTAGCACGTGTCCTCAGGAGAATGGATGGGGTATGCACACCCCACCCCATTAGCTTATTCTCCAGGACAGATGTCAACTGCCATCCCCAGGTCAGAGATGAAGCATTTCCCCCAGGAAGGCAGGGAAACCAAGCTGAGTTCTCAGGGCAGGCGCTTCAGCTAATGGAAACCGAGTCGGGCGGAGTTATAGTCTGAAGCTGCTAGGGGCCCCTGAGCTCAGTTATGAGGAGTCCAACTGTTCCTTTTGGTTCCAGCACCTTCTATGAGCCGTGATCCCAGGAGTCAGCCATCCCAGTCCTTTGTGTCTGAAGGAGGCAGGGCTTTTGTGTTGTCTCCAGGGGGAGGCACTCCAAGTGACTGGACGCATCTTGGCCATCACTGACTTGGCTGGAAGGTAGGCCCTTGCTTGGCACAGGGAGCTGCCACTCACAAATGATCCAGATTGTCATCTCTCTTTTTGGACCTTCAGTCAGGGTCACCCCAAAACAGTAACACTTGGTGAAGTGAGCTCTCCATCCTCCCACCCAGATTCTGGAGGACCGTGTCAAGCGCCAGCCTTAGAAGCAAATCTAAGTGGACTTAGTCCCCGTAGGGAACCTGGAGCAGGGGCCACACGTGGGTCGGGGCAGACCACATGGAGCGAGATGCCAGACTGGGAGCTGCGAGAGGATCACTGTCCTGCTACGTTCAAGTTTTAAATTCCTTTCTTTCCTCAAGGGAAATTGCTTTCCCTCTTTAACATTCAGCCTTCCCTCGTCACGACCCTCAAATTCGAGCACAGCTGCAACCCACACCCAAAATAAAGAGCCCAGGCAGGCATGTGCCATCCCAAGACCCCGTGCATTGAGCACCATTCTAATTCTTTATTGAATTGAATGAAACTAATGATGATATTAGTGAATATGAACATATTTTCTGTAGGATTATGTAGCTGGGAAATCATTTAAAAATTAATAGGATGGTACATACCATAGACCCAAAAATAAAAAAAAAGTCTGCTAGATAGAGCTATTAAAAAATAAAATGAAAATGATCCTAGAAGATAACATAGGAGGTTATCTTTATGACCTTGGGGTAGGTAAAGATTTCGTAAACAATACACACACAAAAGCAATAACCATTAAGGATACCAACATTAGAAACTTCTGGTCATCAACATGTACCATTGTGAGAGTAAAAAGGCAAGCCACAGAGAGGGAGAAGACATTTGCAAAAGTTATATCTGGGAAAGAACTCATATCTAAAGTACGCAAATAATTTTTATATTAATAAGTCAATAGGAGAAACACAGGCAACCCATATTTTAAAGTGGGCAAAAGACTTAGGCATTTCACAAAAGAGAGCATCTAAATAGCCCACGAACGTGAAGATACTCAGGGAAACGCAAATTGAAAGCACGGTGAGATACACTATACACTCACCGGAAGAGCGGGGGAGTCAACAATACCATGAAGCAAGTGGATTCCCTGTGCACATTCTTGAATGAGCTGGTACAATAAGTTTGGAGAAATGTGTACTATCTATTAAAGGTGAACACATGCATACCCTGATGTCACAGGAATTTTACTCCTAGCTGAATACCCAATAGAGATTCATTCATATATTAACAAAAAGATACGTACAGGAATAATTACAGTAGCTGTCAGTCTTGTCTAAAAACAACCCAAAGCTTCATCTACAGTCGAAGAACAAATACGTTCATATTCACTGTATATGTTTAGATGTATAATATACAATAAATATACATGTATTTCCCATTGTATGCAGTAGAATACTATATAGTCACGAAAAAGAACTACTGTTATATAGTTGACTCTCATGGAGATGATGTTAAGTAAAAGAATGTGGAACCAAAAGAGTACACGTTACATGATTTCATTTCTATGATATACAAGAATAAGGAAAACTAATTTATAGTCAAAAGTCCTAACTCAGAATAAGGGGACAGAACACAGTTAAATTTGGATTTCAGCTTAACAACAAATACTTTTTTGTTGTAAATATGTCCTTTGCAAAACTTTTATTTGCTAAATCTGGCAACCCGACTTTGGCGAAGGCAGGGGAGGATGTGGACTTGGAGGGCACACCAGGGTTGCTTCTGTGGTTTAGGTACTATTCTATATCATCTTGGTCTAGATGGTAGTTACATGGGTGTGTCTTCTAAAAAATCATCAAGGTGAAAGTTTAAGAATTTTGCACTTCACTGTATGAATGTTATGCTGCACTAGAACGTTTTAATAGAGACGTAGAGTGATTTATGAAGGGTCAGGAGTCCTGGGTTCAAATCCTAGCCCTTAATTAGGTGAGTTTGGTCCAGTTTGCCAAGTCTCAGTTTTTTCACCTGTAAAGTGGAAGTGATTTTAATAGGGGCTGTTCTACTAACTCCATTTCGTGCAAGAGGGAACGGAAGTGTTGGGAGGTGAAATACCTGTTTAAGGCCACCCAGCAGGTGACTGGCTAACCCACATGGTTCACCACTCCCTGCTGCCTGCCTATTGGAAAGTGCTTCTAAAATTGTATAAGACTCAGCAAACATAAAACTTGACTGATGGTTATTTAGGGCAGGAAATTTTAATAAAAAGTCTAGCCAGTATTTGTAAAAATTGAAGTGTGAGTGCACGTTCCTGGTGAGAGACATAACCTAGCTTCAGAGTCTTCCCCTTGACACCCACCCCTAAGACGTGGAAAAGTTAGATGATCCCCTGGTCCCAAGGAGCTGCACCGGCCCAGCATAGCCAGTAGTGGCCTTGACTGGACCAAGTCCCTGTAGTCCTGTGACCTGGCATTCCTCCCCTGGACCCAGTGTCCTCCTTTCTTTCCTCTTTAGCCCCAGGCACACCACTTTCCTGGGAGCCACCTCTCAGTCACCTATGATTGAAAGCAAGGGCCTTAGGGTGGGAGGGTGGCCAGCTGCCCTCACCAGAGCCTTGTGCTCTAGCTTAATTAGTGTTCGCAAAGGGCTGCGTACTATTAAATTACTAGTCAACTGAGATGAAGCCTTGGGGGCTTTTGAAATCTGTTAGGTGCTGCCTTCCCTAACTGGGTGGGAGGGACTTGCCTGGAGGGAGGGAAAGGGGTGGGGAGTAGAAGACTCTTAGGGTGGGGCTGGCCCCTTCCCGAGTGATAGCACCACAAAGAGATCCTAAAAAGTCTTTGCTGCAACGGCCCAGTTTGTCTTTGGTGCTTAAAGCCAGATGTATTTGTTTTGAGTTTAGGGGCCTTTGCTGTTTATAATGCAGCAGGGAAGAATGGTGATAAGACCTAAGGTGTATGGTGACCTATCGTGGCATTCGATCTCCCTCGGGAGAGGGGAGGTGAGAAAGAAATCTGCCCTGATTGAAAGGCAATCTTACATGTTGTTTCCCTGAATCCTCAGGATAACATGCAGGTGTAGTAGCTGTTACACCCCCATTTTATGGAGAGAAAGAGAGTTGGAACGATTTGTGGTTGGGCCCCGGGTTTGTATGCGGCAGAGCCAAGGCTGGAACCCTGGGGTGAGACCAAGATACCCTCTTCTGCAAGGCAGGGGTTCTGGGAAGTAGAGGTGGCGTGGTTTGAAGGAACTCCCCAGGCCATTCTGATCCAGCTCCTGGTTGGCTGTGGGAAGAGAGGTGGTGGCCCCCCTAAATAGTCAGAGAACTGACTTACTGAAGTGAATGAGTTTACCTTATCCCTTCCAGGGAAGGGGTTAAGTGTAGAGCGGTGGTTCTCTACTGGGGGTCATTTTGCTCCCCCTTCAAAGGGGGCATATTTCAGTTTCTGGAGACATTTTTCCTGTCATGACTTAACCAGGGGAGCCGCCACTGTCCACTAGTGAGTAGAGACAATGGAGGCTGCTCAATATCCGACAAGCCATAGACCCACGCAACAAAGAATTATTCAGCCCAAAATGTTGATAGCACTGAAGTTGAGCCATCTGGCACTATTTTGGGGTGAAGGGGTGAAGAAGGGTGTATATTAGGGAGTAAGCCTTGGGCATCCCAGTAAAAAGTATAAGCTGGGGGAGGAATGGGTGGGCCTTGAAGACAAATGCTATCATCTTCACAATATATCTGAGAGCTAGGTGTGAGTTTGGCCTTAAAGGAAATGACTTAGATTTTTTTGCCAAGATTTTCTTTATACTCGCAGAATATCACAGAAAAATGGTGAAGGCAATTCTGCTGTCAGGTTGACCCAGGAGACAGTAAGAAAAGAAGACTTGGCCTTAGAGTTAGGACACCTGAATTCCACTCATGGCCTGGTCATTATGAACTCTGTGACACTGGGGCTCTAATCTCATAGAGCCCCAGTTTCCTTACTTGTAAAATGGGGATGTTTACAGTTGACCCTCAAACAACATGGGTTTGAACCGTGTGGGTCCACTTACATGTGGGGTTTTTTTTCCAATAAACACATACAATACTATATTTCTATTTTCTCTTATAATTTTCTTAATCATATTTTCTTTACTCTGGCTTACTTTATTGTAAGAATACAGCATATAATACACACGACATGCAAAATATGTGTTAATCAACTGTGGTTATGTCATTGCCATGCCTTCCAGACAACAGTACACTATTAGTAGTTAAGTTTTGGGGGAATCAAAAGTTACACACGGATTTCAACTGCATAGAGGTTGGTACTGCTAACCCCCACATTGTTCAAGGGTCAAGTGTACATTTGCCCTGTCTACCTCACAAGGTGTTGTGAGTAGCAAGTGGGACGATGCATGAGAAAAGGCTTTGTAGAAGGAGGATCACCTCATGGGACAGAGGACACTGCCACCACCAAGACTGCATGCCAGTTTCCGAGCACATCCTGGGTGGGGACGGTTCATTGTTCATTTTTAAACTGAGGGAGTGAAATGGAATCCTTTGTCACTCATGTACTTTAAAACTCAAGTCTGAGAATCAATTTGATAAACAGCGCTTTAAAATGATCTATTAGATGCAACGTAAGCAGTAACTACCTTGAAATGAATATCCCCAATGTGGGCCAAGAGGTATGGATACGAGGAGGAGGAACGTCAAAGCATCTACTACTTCAAATAGAAAGAAGAGCATTATCTTTGCTATCGGATTATGCAAATAATCCATGCCCAGTGTTTAAAACCAAACCAAACCAGATAGTATAGAAAAGTCTAAAAATGAAAGTAAAGATTACCCAAAATTCTATCATCTACTATCTACTGTTATCTAAAATAAAAGTGCTTGCTAATTTGGAGCACATGCTGTTAAAGATATTAAATAAATTATATATATGTGTGTGTGTGTGTGTGTGTGTGTGTGTGTGTGTAAACTCTACTGGACATACTGTTTTGTAGCCAGCAATAAAATAACATGAACAGCCAGAAGCCCACATGAGGCTTCTTGTACAGAGGGGTACATGGGGTTCTTTCAAAGAAGAAAAGGCTGAAGGACATGACTGCAGATTGTTCCCTAAGAAATGCCTCCTCTGGCTTCCAGACAGTCATCACCTTTGCTGTTGGGGGATGCAGGTGGGTGGCAGGGCCTAGCGGGGTTGGGAGGGTCTCCCAGGTACAGGGACAAGGTCCCCAGCTCCCTCATGAACACTGGTAGGAAGGAGAAGGTGAGTGGGTGAGAATCCCAGGACGTGGGGTTCTCCAGGAGCAGAGCCCTTGGCTGGGTGGGAGCAAGGAATGTGCCTGCCTGTGCTTTGAACACACCATGAGGGGCCCGGGCCATAGCTAGAAAGTGCGGGAGAATCAGGGTCTGAGTACATGTGCACCGAGAAAAAAGCCACATTTCCCTGTGAGGAGTCGCTGGGAAGGGCGCCTGCACTTCCTACGGGGTTTTGGGTCATTATAATCTCTCACTCTTGGCATCCTGGAACCTTTAAGAAATAACGATTAATGCCTTCCCTGCAGCTCCAGGTATTTACAGTGCGCCCTCGGGCTACCAAGAAACGGAGTTTGCTCAAGATGACAGTCAACCGGAAGCCCCGCTCCGTGTTGCCGAAGCCTGTGCTGCAGGCTGTCCTCTGTACTGCGATCCACACTCACTCTGGACCCTGGAACTCATCGTTTATCCCTCCTCCCTTTCCTGGTCCAAATGGGTGTCTCAATGGGAAATACAATCCACTAGTATCACTGGAATTCTCAGAAATAATTGGGACTTCCGAGCCAGTCTCAGATTTAGTCCTTTCTCGAGGACGGGCTGCACTCAAAGCTGCTGTGGAGTCTGGGGAGGACCAAGCCCGGCCTCTTTGCACTCTGGACCGGGGAGTCTCTGGGTTCTTCACTTCCTCCATCCCATGATGCTTTTGGCCAGAAGCAGGTGTGTCCGCCCACACCTAGAGAAATTACAAAGGGGAACAATGCTATTGTCTTCCCTGAAATTTCACCTGCTCTGTCCCTTGAACAGACGTAAACCACCTTCTGAGATTGCTCAATACTGGCCGACATCGTCTCTGCCTCGATTTAAAGTGCCCATGTTCGCGTGGAGGTGGCTTTGTTATCCGTGACATTTCTGAACACAACAATGGGTCTGCGCGGGCAAGGATGCTGGTGGAAAAGGATGGGGTCACTAAAGCTGTTTTGCTTTTGAAAGGAAAAACAAAAAACCTCAGGCATTTTAATATGTTAAATATACACCCAATTATAATTCTAAAGACTTCTACAAATCATCTAGATAAAACTTTCTTCACCCTTTTCCTGCCTTTTACCCCTTCTCAGAAACATTTAGACCTACCCTGTGGCAATGACTATCGGGAAGTCTGCCTTGTATATCAGGGTAGCACAAATAATTCAGCATAAAGCAGCCAGTTCCTGTAGCCTGGCATTAGGATAAGTATATCTTACGAAAGTTCTTATGCAGACTTGGCTTCAGGCAATGAAACGTCATAGACGTATAACTGTAGCAAGCGAAATTTCTAGGGAGCAAATTAGGCTGAAAACATCTTCTAGAGACGGCTAGAAAGGAATTGTATGCCACCCCAAAATAAGGCAAGTTATGCAGTAAATGTTTCATTTATTGGCCTTCTTCCATTACTATTAGGGTTAAAAGACATCTTGTCAATAGGAAAGGTGTATTTATGGAGGACTGATGTCTTCCGAAAGGCTGTCACAAATGCCTATAGCGGCAGTGATCAGCTTATGAAGGCAGGTGATGAAACCCTGTACAAATGCATACATCTCCCCATTAACCCTTGGATCATCAAGCATTATTGTCACTTTATTACCCAGACCTGTCATTAGCTGAAGCAAGGTGATCAAGCCAGGCACCACGGAAAAATGACAGAACAGAACAGTGTTCCTCGGGGTTTCAAGAAGAGGGTGTGTGCCTTTCCACGTCCCTTGACAGAACCACTGGGGGGAAATAAAAGGATGCCTGTGAAGGGAGTCCTTTTTACCTACCTCTTCTTCTTGCTAAAACTGAAACCTCTTAGGCATCCAATTTTTAGTGTTCCTATGTTGGCCAAGGGAGTAGCTTTCCCCAAGGTCCAAATAAGGAACCATCACCCACGCAGAACAAAAAGCAAACAGAAAATCTCACAGTGGAATCAGGACTTTGGCTTCTAAACATTTCCCCATTTTATAGCTTCCTTATGTTTTCAGATTCTTTTTTTTTTTTTTTTTGGCTTCCCTCAGTTAGCACACTCCCTGCATAGATAAGTCCAACACAGTGGGTAACAGAGCATCCATCTTGGAGCCGGATCTTTAAAGAAAAATCACACAGAACACATCTACGCGCGCGCAAGTACGCATCACTGTCGAGGGTAATTGGGGAGAATCTTGCCAAGCGGCTGGGGGAGCTGAATGGTCGTCACGTGTGTTCTGTGCTCCCGGTGACTCTGAGCACGCCCTCCGCGTTTCTCCTGCATTCCAAAGCCAAACTTCAATGTGATTTGTCCCTTTTGCTGGCGCACTGGTGAACCTCTTCACGTAATTGGGGTGCGGGGCTGAAACTACAGAATCCTGGACTCTGAATGCTAACAAAGGCCTAAGAACATACCCAGGCCCGCCACCTCACCTGCCAGGTGAGACAGGACTAAGGTCACACGACCTATTTCCGCCGTCCCCATCCAGCACATCCCCATTTTTCAGGGGGCACTTGACAGACACTCTGCCTTAACTCACCTGTGCCTGAAAGGTGATTTATATAAACTTCCTTTTTACACTCCCCAATAGGGATGAACAAGGAAGAACCCCGGGGAGAGGTAAACTGCGTATTGCTAATATCCACAGAGAAAGATTTAATAGAGGGACACAGGGGGCCAGGGAGGCTGACGGCCATTCTACCTGGAGTTCAGCACCTGGGCTGGTCTCCTCCCGCCAGTTCGAACTTCTTCGATTTGGGCAGAACTCTCAGCCCTATCGACTAGGAGTCATTGGTATCTAGAGCGAGCGAGCGGTTGGCTCAACCTGGCCACGAGCCAACTGTTGTTGAAGATTTCACACCAAATCTATAAATTACATGTCGGCATTGTGGGCTAACCTGATCTTATATATGTATTTTAAATATTATGTTACCTTGCTTTTTGGCCAATTGCAGGTTCCATGCCCAAGCTGCCCCACCCCACCCCCACCCCCATCCTGACATCACCTTTCAGAGACTCAGGGGTTATTGACCCTCTGAGAGCCTGCTGGTCTCCCCAAGCCTTTTTATGGTACAAAGCAACACAATTAAATGTGGCACATGTGCTATCATGGAATAACTTTTAATTGCTTGATTAAATCAGAGATATAAAGAAGGAAAGATTCAAAAGTTCCTTTTGAATAAGAGATATAAGGATATGCCAAAATGTATGAGGTTACTGATCAGAGGAAGGAAGCCCTTAGTATTTACATATGATAAAAATGCAGGCCAGAACATTAAAAACAGTAAGTACAATCTTTACAATTTCAATTCAGTGTATTTCTGAGGTTTTATTTTCCAGGTAGCTCTACAGAAGGACATAGAAACCTCATTATCCTTAATTCAGGCCAGGGTTAGCTTAAAAAACAAAATACCACCACACAGGACAAAGAAATTGCCATAAAATTGAGTTACTATAAATGTGTTCCAGTTTAAGTAAATAAGCCCTTGAAATGGGCCTTAGGAAAGTCTATCCTGTACACACTGGACTCAGGCACACTAAGTATACAGGTGACAATTAGCAAGTGTGAAAAGCTATGGTCATTCGCTAAATGTGTAAATCTAAAGGCAACCAAGTGAAAAGACCTAAAAAAAAAAAAAAAAAAAAAAAAGGAAACTGTTAAATCCATTTGTACATGGATTTAACAGTGAAGCATTTCATTCTTCATGTTTTTACTTGGTGTCTTGAAATAATCCCCTTTCTGTCTCCACTCTCCCTCTTAGAAACTGTGCCCGCCTTATTTATTTATGAAGTCTGAAGGTTAGTCCTACCTGCTGAGACTAATTAGTCTTGTGCTTTGTATCCTATTCAATCCTGTCTGATTAAATGTACACATTTGTTTTACTTCTTTTCTGGCTCCTTCTCATTCCACTTCTGATTTTCTGATTAATATTAAAGTTGGGAGTTACAGTCATTCTCTTCCCCCCCAACACATTTTATTTTGCCTGCATCTGACTCTTCAGTAGCAAATGTGGTTGTGAATGTTTTCCATGGTAGGGGAATTCATGGGCCTTGTCAATCTTGGTATCATTATTTTTAGTCGTCTTTTTTCTGAGGCCTTAGCTTATAAAACAGTTTTGCTGAAACCCCAAACTCTCCTAAACGTTATGTGGTGAATTTGCTTTCTTTGGGAAATCTTAGGAGCTAGTGGGCCAGCTGAAAAGCAGGTGAGATTTTTTTTTTAAGGGATGGGTGGTATAATTTAGTGTATCATGGACTTTAGACCCACACTGTTCCTAATAGACAAGCTGCTAATTCCCATCCATATTTTTATTTTTTCTGGTTCCTTTTGTCCCGTTTTCTTGTTGTAGTTTCCAGTCTACTTCTCACTGCATACTGGCAAGAGGAGGAGTATTCTTGCTCCATCATCTGGGAACACTGTGTTTTGGATCTCAGGCCCTTTTCCCTTTAGCATAATTCTGTTCCCCATTTTGCAGCAAATCAATCTGCTCCCCAGGAGAGTGCCTAAAAACCAACAAATACCTGCCTGAAACCCCAGGCTTTCCATCGCCTCCCTGAGGTCTTCCAGCATCAGCCTGGTTAGGAACTTCCTGCCAGAGCCATCTACATCTTGACTACTTGGTCACTCTTTCCCGGGTTTCATTCCAGACCCCCTTGGAGAAAGACTCCAGTGCCTCTGATCCCAGAGCTTGGTGAACTTTCAGTTTTATTTTCCCTGGTGGTGTTAACGCCCAAACTTTTCACCTCCAAAGTCAGAAAGGACTTTGAAACCTAGCTCATTTCCTACCACCTCCGACGTCAGTTAAAAAAAAAAAAAAAATACACAAAACGCTCTATATTTAAAAGGATCATGTATTTTTCCTTAAAGATATTTTTAATGTCCCTAACAAACAATCCAGCATGATTGTTTCTTGGATAAAAAGTCATCTTGTCATATTTATTCTAGTGAGACAACATTTAATGAAATGATTCACTATTAATAAACTGAAAAGGGAGGGAAGACCTGGTGGGTTAATGGTTTCTTTCACTGCAGATGACCAGGAACTTTGCCCAGCCCTCCACTTCCCCAAGCCCTCGGAAAGTGGAGGGCCGATCTTTTCCCTTTTGACCAACCACTTCTGCTACATCCCGCCCAAGGGTGGCCGATTTCACTGCTGGATTAACCACTAAACACCCCCAACTCACACACCCCTTCCCACACAACATTCTCCTCTTTCCCCCCTGCCTTAAGACTTATTCCTAATATTTCTAAAGTGCACTTTTTCTGGGCCTCTCCCCATCCCCGCCCCCCAAGTGGGCTTTCCTTCCGCCTTCCTCGGCTCGGATTCCTGACTTGGTCGCCACCCCCTTCCCTCCTCTCCCACTCGGCATTGTCTTTCTGAAGCAGCCCCCCTCCCGGAGCGAGTCCCGGTCCCCTCGTCCAGACTCCCCGGCTCGCACACTCAGCGCAGGCCTCTCCCCCTGCACACTCCTCCCTCCGTCTCTCTCCCTCCTCCTCTCCCGCCCCTCTCCTCCTCCTTCTCCCGGCGCCCGAAAGGATCATTGTTAGCCGCCCCCGCCCCGCCCACCCCGGCTGTTTATTTATGCACACGTCACCCGACCGGCCCCGCCCCCCGGCATCTCATTAAGCGAGTGTGTTCCTCTCGCCCTGTCAATAATCTCCGCTCCCAGACTACTCCGTTCCTCCGGATTTCGATCCCCCTTTTTCTATCTGTCAATCAGCGCCGCCTTTGAACTGAAAAGCTCTCAGTCTAACTTCAACTCACTCAAATCCGAGCGGCACGAGCTCCTCCTGTATCTTCGGCTTCCCCCCCCCCCCTTTGCTCTTTATATCTGACTTCTTGTTGTTGTTGGTGTGTTTTTTTTTTTACCCCCCTTTTTTATTTATTATTTTTTTGCACATTGATCGGATCCTTGGGAACGAGAGAAAAAAGAAACCCAAACTCACGCGTGCAGAAGATCTCCCCCCCTTCCCCTCCCCTCCTCCCTCTTTCCCCTCCCCAGGAGAAAAAGACCCCAAAGCAGAAAAAAAAAAGTTAACCTTGGACTCGTCTTTTTCTTGCAATATTTTTTTGGGGGGGCAAAACTTTTTGGGGGTATTTTTTTTTTTGGCTTTTCTTCCTCCTTCATTTTTCTTCCAAAATTGCTGCTGGTGGGTGAAAAAAATGCCGCAGCTGAACGGCGGTGGAGGAGATGACCTAGGCGCCAACGACGAACTGATTTCCTTCAAAGACGAGGGCGAGCAGGAGGAGAAGAGCTCCGAAAACTCCTCGGCAGAGAGGGATTTAGCTGATGTCAAATCGTCTCTAGTCAATGAATCAGAAACGAATCAAAACAGCTCCTCCGATTCCGAGGTAGGAAAAGCCCCTCGGGGTGGTGGGGTTTTTAATCTATTTCCTGGGCTTGGCAAATGTTGCTTAAAGGGGAGAAATCGGGGCTGGGGGCGGCGGCGGGGCGCCGCGGGGCCGGGCGGGCGGCGTGTGCGTGCGGTGCCACCATTGCAAAAACTTGTAACCCTGTTTTTGTCTCCCCCTCAACCCCCCCCCCCACCCCGCTGGTTCTTTTTCTCCCCCTTCTCCCCCCTCTGCGTGGCGTTTGCCCCTCGCCCTCCCCACCTCCACCCCTCCGGGAAGGCGGAAAGACGGCCTCCGCCTCGCTCCGAAAGTTTCCGAGATAAATCCCGGGAAAGTTTGGAAGAAGGTGAGTACGCCCCGCGCGCCCCGCAGCCTCCCGGAGCTGCACCCCCCGGGCCCACCGCCCCGCGCGCCCCGGCCCCGCGTCCCGCTCGGCCCGGCCGTGCGCTGGCCGGGCCGGGGCGCCCGGTCACTTGGGCCACTTTCTAAAAAGTTTCTCCTCGCTCTCTCCCGCTCCGCGCGGCCGCCGCCGTCCCCTCGCCGCCCCGCCATGTTAGCGGCCAAGAGGCAAGATGGAGGGCTCTTTAAGGGGCCACCGTATCCCGGCTATCCCTTCATCATGATCCCCGACCTGACGAGCCCCTACCTCCCCAACGGATCGCTCTCGCCCACCGCCCGAACCGTAAGTGCCTCCGCGCCGCGGCCCCCGCCCGCAGCCCGCCTGCCCGGCCCCGCATGCGGCCCCTACCCTGCCCCCTCCCTCCCACTCCCCTCCCTCCCCCTCTCGCCTCCTCCCCTCCCCGCCTCCCCTCCCCCGCTCGTGGCCCAGGCCGCCCGAAACTCTCCAAACTTTTCTGCCTTTTGTGGACTGGATTTGTTTGCATTTCGCCATGTTCTTGCTTTCAGTTTGCTTCCTTGTGATGTTGGGGAGACCTTTCTTTCCAGGCAGGGCTTTGTTGGGGGGGAAACAATCAGAGTAACTTTTTTTTTTTTTGCGCTGATTGCCCCCTCCCCTTTTGGTGGTGGTGTTTGTTTCTTCACCCTGGGAAGATGACTGTGTGCCTCTTTCTTTTCTCTTTCTCTTCCTTCCCTCTTCTGTGGCGTCTTGGGCTTTCCCCGGTTAACCCCTTGGCTGCCGCTGCCGGGGACTCAGTGACTGGGCTGCGCCGGACGCGCGCGGTAGAGAGTGGATTTTCCTCCAGGCAGTGGACTTGAAAACTAGCGAGCGAGCGCGCGGAGCCCGGGGCCCTGGCGAAGCGCCTCGGCTTTCTCTTTCGGCCGGTTATTTATTTGGCTTTCTAGTGGTGATAGCTGGTTCTCAGCCCTCCTCCCCTTTTGCCCTGGAAGGTCACGCTTGCCAGACTGGTCCCATTGCAAACTTACGGGCTCCGGGCTTCCTCTCTCCTTTGGCCACTGTGCAGGGCCGCGGGCGCTGTGGCGGGCAGGCGCGCTGGCTGCGTACTCTCCCGGGCCGCGCCGGGTGGGGAGGCCCTTGTGGCCGGGGTTCCTGGTTTGTGGGCAGCCAGGATGGCCTCCTCCGAGCGGAATCGTTGAGTTTCTAGGGAATTTTGGTGCTTGAGGCTTAGAACGGGGTCTGCACTCACCAGCTTCTGAGAAGGCCCTAAGTGGGCCCTGGGGGCCAGAGACCAGGCTGTGCCGGGCCCAAGGAGGTGAAGAGGGCAAGGCAGGCCAAGGGCGTCTCTCCTCGAGGGAGCGGGCTGCTGATCGTGCACCTCCCAATTTTGGGGGTTCCCGGGCGGCGCGGGGTACCAGACGCCCGGGGTGCTTCTCGCAGTGTGCGTCCCTCGCCCACCCTGACATTTGTTAATAAGGCTCATCCCCTTCTTGGACCGGCCTCTACCCCCTGCCCTCGTCCTGAACTCCCTCCCCCCAACTCTCTCAGATGCCTGGATTGTGAATCTCTAGACGCAATCTGTAGCCGTCTGTGCCTGGTTTCCCGGAATTGTCATTTGCACCTTCTCTGGTTTGGACCCCCTACCCCTTATTTACACACACCACTTTTGTTTTTTCTTTTTCGGTAACTTGAGATAGCAATTTGAAATAATGCACTCACTGTTCAGCAGCCGTGGATTCGGTGCTAATGGCCGAGGATTTTGCCAGTCGGGAGTCGATCAGATCTACAAGTGTTCTAAGTATTAAAATATTAACTATCAGGTTTGACTTGTTTTTTGGGCCCTGGCAAAAAAGGCAAGGGCATGCTAGACCGGTCATTTTTTATGCTAGGAAAGAAATAATTATTCCCCGCTCCCCTGCGCCCAGGCTTCTGCATGCTTGGGAAGCTGGGAGAACGTTTCAGCCTGACCTCCCTGCAGGGCCAGCTCTTTCAGGCTGCAGGGACCAGGCTGTGGGGGGGAAGCACAGTCCGGCTACTTCCCCGCTACGTTGTATTTTTCTTGGGAGTTTATGGGCATCTCAAACCGAGAGCATTCGGCTCGGAATCGGAGGGTTTGTGTATTCACTAACCCGACCAAGCAACATTCCAAAGTAACCATGAGAATTTCTTACTCTCCTCCCCTCCCCCTACGATGGAAGCCTCCCTGGTATTATTTTAAAATCCACTTGGCCATCTGAAAGGCCCTCGGAATATTGAGCTGTGATGGCCGACTTGCCGGCTTTCTCGACTCTTTGCAAACTCCCTGTCTCTGACCGCTGGCCATCTCGCCGTACTAGCTCCAAAAACTTGAGCAGTTGTGTTGTGCTGTAATTAGGAAACAGGGAAATTGTTAGAGGCAAATAAATGATTTCCCCGTGCGAAAAGGAAGGCTCTCAACCATCGATCCCCTTTTGTGGGCATCATAGGAAGAGACGGCGTCTAGTTATTTTAATTGTGGACATAGCGGGTGGCCTTGTGCTGTGACATCAGATTGATTCTGAGAAGACATTTCTGAACTCAGTAGGTAGTTTTCGTATTTGCATGTCAAACACCAACAGACATCTTTGTGTGCACTGCCCCTTCCGCCTTTCTGTCTGTTACCTGGGTTAGATTATGTGCTCCAAAATTAAAGTTATTTATTTAGGCTGGGCAGCAGAGCAATGGAAATG
The DNA here is from genome assembly GCA_004026885.1 of Lyroderma lyra. NCBI lineage: Eukaryota > Metazoa > Chordata > Mammalia > Chiroptera > Megadermatidae > Lyroderma > Lyroderma lyra. The sequence goes on along the minus strand of PVJL010000115.1, from coordinate 171,080 downwards.
AGGACGAGAGGCTGTTGTGTGTCACTCCTGACGTCTTCGATCAGAGGGGCCAGCTTGCAATTCCAGATTTGATACAGCTGCCGGAGGAGTCTATAGGCAAGACAGTGGTCTTTTCATGCTCATCTGAAATTCTTAGTGCTTCATAGAGGGTGTTTTGGAGGGCAAGGTGTAAAGACAAATTAGCTGTGTGCTGTATTCTTTGCCAGACCCTCCTTGGTGGTGGTGTTTTCGCTACATTTTCTGTTACTTATGAGTGTACCTGTAAGCAGCTGCATCCTGGAAGTAGCCAACTCTTTCGATCCCTGATTTGTTTTTCTGTGTAAGAATGTAAAGAATTAAGTAGTATCATTAAATCAGCTTATGATGAATAATGCATTATCTCAAGAATAATGCTTTAATTGCTGAAGACGCCATAAAGCTTGATAGTAATAATTTTATTTTAAAACGACAAAGATTTCTGCATAACATTAATTTAGTCTTTGATACAGTAATAAGAACAGCTTTTAAAAAGACAGATTCGAATACAAAAATGCATTAAGGAGAGAGGTCTAGTTCAATAGATGCAAGGGATAAAACTGCAGATATTAGAATTGTGGTAACATTTGTGTGTGGGAGATAAGACTACTGTTACCATATTAAAGTTGATAGGAGAAAGTAGTGTTGCATTTCTTTTTCCCTCCTGCCAAATGAGAGAAATTGGGATATGGTGGTCAAAATTCCAGTTAGGTTGGAAATTACTTTTTTAGGACTTGATTATTAGAGTTCTTGCATCTTTTCCCCAAAGTTAATTTGCTTTTCAGCTGAATTGTTTGCTACTAGTTTGAACAAATAAATAGGCAGCATCTTGAATTCATTTTTGAACTTGGAATCCAGTGTTTAAGGAAACCATGAGGGGCCCATTCACTGGGGTTTTATTTAGCCGGGCAACTTTTCTGTCTGCCTTGTGAAAAATGGATGTTTCCTCTTCACTCAAACAGCATAATCCTTTCTAATACAAAAGCTCTAGACCTCGGAGTGTGAAGGGTTAATGGTGGTCCTTCCCTGCCGTCCTCCCACCCCCCACCTTCACCCCCCGATTGTTTTGACAACACTTTTCAAAGTGTGACATTCCAAGCCCCTACATAACAATGTAATATTACTGTAATTACACAGGTCATTACATTTTAAATAGAGAACAATAAAATGCTTATCGCCCTGAAAAAGAACAGGTGTTCTTGCCCTTCTTTGGTATTTATGCTAATTGTTTTTCATCTCCTTCAGAAATATTTATGGCGAACATGTTGAGATTTCAATCTCAACTGCTACAGTATTAATTCTGTGCTAATCTTTATAGGTTGGGGTTTCATGTCTGCAGTATGGATTATAGGTTCAACATTCACCCAGTAAGTCATATTTTAATGATTATAAATTTAATATGCCAGCGCTTTGCCGTTTGTTGAATTTAAAGCTTTCTGAACCGCCAGAAACAAACTATTAAGCAGTGAGGAGCCTAAAGTGCTTCTCTGGAGGAAGTGTTTTTGGAAACTTTTGACGGCTAAAAGGAAGTAGCTTTCACTGATGCCCCCTATCTGATTGAGAAAAGATTTGGGGGAAGACAACTCCCGTTCTTGCTCAGGAGCTTTCCTCCTTGATTTGAATTTTACTGATACGGATTTCATTTAGAGGCACTGCTGGAAGCTGGTCCGTTTTCTGTTTCTCAGCAAGCTGTGAAAAAGTTACCGGAAAGGTTCTGGGGCTTGGCAGATCCAGAATGCAGTCCTGTGAGCAGCGCAGGATCACTGCCGTTCTGCACGCCCTTACAAAAATATTTGCTTTAGAAAACTCGCATTTTAATCGTTGCACCAGGGGCTGCGTTTTGAAGGATTTCAGTAGAAGGCTTTCCAGGTTTTGAATGCCTGCTTCCATCCCGCGAGGTGCCCGTGTGCCTGCACAAAGTGCCTGGAGTTCTCGGTTGGGAAATCCTGGTGCAACTTCTCTTACACATGCACAGTGGGTAAAGGAGGAGGCATCTAAGAGGATTTCACATTTTGTCAGATGTTTCACAACAGGGGCCCCCCGAATCACATTAAAAATGCACTGGAGAGAAAGGACAGCTGCAAATTTTTGTGCGGACGCGTGTTTCTGGACCATGACTAAAACTCCGAGGACCTTTTCTCCAGCTGTCTGGAAGTTATGTGCAAGTTGGTTTATTGGCAGTTAAGTATGAGACGACCTGGATTTAGCCAAGGCCCTCTCCGACACAGGAAGTGCATGACATATTGGGGGAAGGGATGAGACTTCAGGCGAGGAGTGATTTGCTTTTTTTTTTTTTTTTTTTTTTATAAACCATGGAGTTGCCAAATAAATAAGCACTTTCCAAGGAAGTAGGTTGTAAGCTCTTTAGTCTTGGTAAGTGGAATTAGATACTATCTTGAACCACATGTATAACTGTTTGGAGGAGACACAGCACCGCAGTTGGGAAATGGAGGGGCAATCAAACGCTGCTGCTTTTATTTGGGAAGGGTGGGGGCGTGATGTGGGCGGCTTGAGTTTCTCCTGCGAGCGAATATGGGCAACCGTGTAAGTCAGTCTGCAGCTCTGACTTATAATTGAGCACATTTGTGAAGGAAATGGTTAATTTTACAACCAAAGCCAAACTTGCACCTCGACAGGTCTGCTGAAAGAAATGTGCCCCAGCCCTTAGCTGGCAAGCGCCACCGGGTCATAAATCCACAGGCTTTATTTACAGCCCATAACACTTATGAATGTTAAGATATTTGACGCCACGTTGGCCTTATAATATTCAAGGTCCGCAGACATTGGCAGTAGCTCAAATTTCTCTCACTAATTATAAGCAATGAGATGGGGGCGGGGGAAGCCCATCGCAAATGCTGCTCGCCCCCCTCTTCTGACCCCCCCTCTGCAATCTGAGCTTCCTGAGGCAGACACCCCCTCCTTCAGCAGCTGACTTGTACTTTTGCTCCAGGCTATTGTTATACACGTTTATAAAGAGCACTTTCAGGGATGGAAATTCAGTGGGGGCTCTGCACAAATGCCCTTTTCAAAAGCAAAGTTGCTCTAGGTGGTTTGCATCTTTTTCCTTTTCTTCTGGTTTCTCCCCCTTTCCTTTTTTCTTTCTTTCTTCCTTTTTTTTTTTTTTTTTTGTCTCCCAAGACCGTGTTGCCTGTATTGTGCATATTTCCCAGAATACTTAAAGAAACCTGATACGGGAGACTGCTCTTTAATTTATATGATGTTCCACTGAGCTGGAAGCGAAAATACACACGTTGCACAGTGCACTAGTTAAAGTGAGGGTTTAAAAAAAAGTGAGGGTGAAGAGAGTTGATTAAAAGAAATTAATACACGGGGAGAAAAAAGCCCAGGTTGGTGCTGGGGCTGGGGAGGCCATTCACTTGGGCAAAGTGCACGGGGCCCGAGGAGGAAGCACGGATCGCACCGGGGGGCGGGGGGCAGAAGAAATGCTGAGCGGGGAAGGGTAGGAAAGGAGAAGAAGCTGGGACAGAGATTGGGGCTGGCGGGGAATGGCGGGATTGAAGTTGGGGATCGGAAGTTTCTCATGAGAGGGGTGATGGTGCTATTAAAAATGAGATTGCTCAGCAAAGGCAGGCTCCAGTGCACTGCTCACCCAAAGGGCTCCATCCAGCAAGAGAGACGTTTCATCTCAGTGTGTGTGAGGATCTGGAGGTGGGGCATCTGCGATCCAGACCCTGGTGTGTGAGAGGCCAATTATTTCGCTGATTTTAATTTATTTATAAAAAGTGGGTTTCTCTGGTGTGTGTGTGTGTGTGTGTGTGTGTGTGTGTGTGAGTGATGTGTGTTACAAGCTGACCACATGGTAGAGTATGGGGTTCCGAGGTGTGTGGGAAACTGTTGAGGAGGGCTGATTGCTGGCTGGATCTTTCCCTCCATCCGACCCCAAACTTAAAGACCGAGGCCGAAGGTTTTATTTTCTAATCAATGGAATGCAGAAACTTACTAGCCCTCAGGGACAGATACGAATCCCTTAACAGCTCATTACAAAGATGGGGCTGTGGGATCTTTGAATGGGTTATCAGCCCTGGTGTTCTTCGGGTTTTCCCAGGATAGCTTTTTCTTCCTTAGGCACATCTGATTTCGGGCTGGTAATTCAGCCCGATATATTTTATTCTTTTTTTGTCGTGAAGTAGCCCCAAACAGTTCCGTCTACAGGGGAAGCAATGGCTATTAGTGGGGTCAGCTCCGAAGGAGTTAAAATGGCTCGCTAAAGTTGGGCATCGTGAAAATAAATTTGAGGCCTGGTAGGCATTAGCAGGGCACAGCGCATTTACAGAGCTTAATTAGTACGAACTGTAATTGTTCATGGCCGCCAGAAGAAGTAATGTTCAGGAAAAGTGGGGTTCCTTCTCTTGCAGTCTTCAGTTTGAAACCGATAAATCACTTGCATATTTGTGTAGTGATTCAAATGGAGCTAAGACCTCTCCCATCCCAACATGTGGTAAATTGTAAAGTCAATGAATTGCAGATGTAGGCTACAGTGAGAATCTCTAAGAAAATGCAGAATGAATGGGAAAGAGTGATGCTATAAATATTTACTGAGAAAGATAACTAGGTTTCTGCGTGCTGGGCCAATTACGATGCACTAAAGATATTAGTAAAATGCTGAAAAAAATCTAGAGGATTGGTGTGGCTCTTGGGGTGGGTTGGTTTGTTTTCGAAAGTGAAATAGAAGGTACTGTGTTACTGTCGTGTCAGTGTTATTAAGCCTGAATCACAATGGCATGCCCAGGGAAGGACACAGGAAACCCATATTAATGCAAATTAATTCGTTATGAGTTGTAGCGCTGTCTGCTAAGTGGAGTAATGATGGGGCATCATTTTTAAGTGTTAGTGTAGCAACTTTTAATGAAAACGCAGTGTTAGGAAACATGTCTCAGCACTTAAGCCCACGTGGTTTTTTGTACGCTAGCAATGTGTTTAGTACAAGAGCACGCAGTTCGATTCACTTTGTAGCCTCCTTGGAGAACTTTGGGTGTCTCAAGAAAATCATCTAGCTTGTCCTCCAAAGTCAACCCAGAAATGCTGATCACCATAACCAAGTTCCACTTCAACCTTTATTTGTTGTTTTTTATATGTGGCGGGAGATTGCCCGCACAAAGCCGAAAAACAATGACTGTAGCATCCCCGCCCCGTAGACCTACAGCTCTAACTTTCTCGGAGCAGTTTTTTCCCCCTTTTTTTCCTTCTTAGAGGATTTTGGTCTGAGGCAGTAGTGCAAGTCAATACTTCTTTCCCCAAATGTGAGTAGGTGGATGTGTGTGGAAGCTGTAAAAGTTAATGATCGCTCTCTGACTCATAGCTGATGGTTTCAGGTTGAGGAAAAGAAGAGAAAAAAACTTAATGAGGGTAAATAGACATTTGATGGAATGTGGAGACAGCAGGAGAGGTGGATCTTGCGTCTAAAGGCATGTGTGGTTTGTTGCAGCAGGATTTCTGGAGCATGCCAGGAAGTGAAAAGGGGGTGCCTTTGTTTCAGTTGTTTTAGGATGGGATAAATGGTCGGTGTCTAGAACTTCGTAGGAATGTTTAAGCCCACGGATCTACCAGTCAATGCTGGTTTTGCCTTCCCAGTGCACGTCACCCCCCGCCCCTACACTTTTTCAAAAGGGGGCAGCCAGCAGCCCAGAGCCTGGTCAGAGGATTACTTCCCATTAAGTATTTGGGGCTCCTAACACAGGACTAGGGGGACTGTTCCTGTCCTGAAAGTGACTGATGACCTAAGAAAAAGTCTTAGATAACTTAAAAAAAAAGTATTCTATCCTTTAAGCTAATGGCATGGAAATTACACTTCAGGTGATGCATGTGGGGAGCCACAGGGCAGAAAGGAAAGTGGACCAGCCTCTGCCACCCCTCCCCCAAACCCAAACCCTTTAGGAAATGAGTCCAGACACATTACTTTTTTAATAAAAGAGAAAGCCAGGTGATTCAAAAAGCTGAAAATGATGCAGCTGCTTCACCTCTTCCCAACGCAGTGGAATGAACAGGCATAAAACACGAATCTTCATCACATCGCAAGTTCACTTAGTGCTAGGAAACCCAGCGTGCGGCTTCCGTTGTTTTAGTCGCCTTCGAGGATGTAAAAGCCGATTCTCTTCCCTCGCGTCTGGAAATCTCTTGTATCTGCAGCATCATTTCGGGCCGGTAGTGATGATGAGAAATAAAACAGGAGAAATCAGGATCTGCTAATAATAGGGGAAGCAGTCAGTCCTGAAAAGTTGGTTGTTCAGTTGCCGGAGAATTGTGCCTGCCTGTGCTGAGCACAGCCACATCTTTGGGGTTCTTCCTCTGCACAGGTGAGGGCTGGGTCCCCTGGGGGTGTTGGGGTGGGTGGGTGGGCTCAGCTGCAGTCAACGAGCACACCGGAAAGGAAGGTTATTTTGTTGGGAGTTTCACAGGAAGGAATTAGTGGAAAGTACCTTGGACTTCTCATTGGGTGACTGTCCCTGGACACTCCTGGGAGGGAGGCACCGTATTGAAAGGATGTTGCCTGTCCAGGGCATAACAGCCGTGGTCGCTGGATGAGGAAGTGACGTGGAGAACTGCGGGTGACCAAGAGTAGGGCGGTCCCATGAGTTGAGGATTGTGGGAACCTGGTTCTGAACCTCGCTTGGGTCTGAGACGGCCCTCTTGTCCCGGGGCTCGCAACCTCCCTCCTCTCCCAAAGCAAAGGGCCAGCCCGCTCTGGTTTTCTCCTTCCGTATTGCTTTTTTACAGCGACATAAACACATTGTCATTTCAATTCAGGATGCCAGGTTTTTACAGGGTCCATGCATTTTATCTTTGTCTTTAAATGCTAGACTGTCACGACTAAGGCATCTTCGTGTTTTACAGGGAAGGAAAAAGCCGTTTTAAGTATGTTCTAGAAAAGAGTATTTGGGGGGAAAAGGGGGTGGAACCCCCAGGGAGAAACAAGAAATTGGTTAGGGCTTTGTCTCTGCAGCAGGCGGAAGTTGAGCTCAAAATGCCTCCAACACTGTGGTTACTGGCTCCGGGTAAAGACTGCGTTGGAGCTTGTGCTGTGGGTATTTATGAGCTGGTCCAGGTGGTTCCATGTGGCTGGACACCTGGGGGAGGGAAGTGACATTGCTTGGGGGCGTTAGGATGGTGTGTGTGAAGGTTAAATTAACTTTGTCCTCCTAGACCCTCCAGGACCTTGCAGCCGCATCTTTCCTGTTTTAATTGCAGCTTTCTCTCCAGGTTGTGTTGTTGTTGGGTGGTGATGAACACTGGGATTAAGAAGGGAACCCGACAAGTGAAAATTGAATTTGGATTAGCCACAGTTTCATTAATGTATTCATAAGGCTGTGATTATATGAAATTTTGTTGCCACGACCTGTACTTAGTTATCAGGTGTCCATTCAATTTTAATTGACAATATAAGATTCCTGTGGTTACCCTGAGTACAGATTGCCTAGGGCTCCACAGGGTCTGTGGGAAGCAGAACTTGGACAAGTTTCCATTAAGCTCTGAATCAGGCAGTTGGAAAAGAGAATAAAACCCGCTGAAAAGGGGGATACATTGTTAGTGTTGCTGTCTCTCCTTAGGAGGACCGCTCCCCCCACCCCCCTTCTCAGACAAGAGCTGCTCTCTGGCCAAGAATTCCAAGCTCGCGGAGGAACCTGTCCCTTGCACAAAAGTTGTTTTAACATGATGCGGAATTGTCACAGTAATTAGTGCAATCTCCGCTCGCTGACTGGCAGTTTTCACAAAAAGGACAGGGGGCAGAGGGTGCAAATTCATCTTTCCTCTTCAGCTAGTCACTGAAGCAGGTCTGCTTGAGTGTGTGTGTGAGTGTGAGTGTGGGTGTGTGTGGGGATGGGGGGTGGCTGGGTGGGGGCATATCTTCCATTGCTCCGTGTTCATCTCTGCTTGCTTTAGGGAGTGTGGTTTTCTTGCTCTGCTTTTTGGAAGGCTTTTTTGGCCCACCTTCATTGTGCCCGCTTTTAACTTTGATTAATATTAGGTTTGGGGCAAGTGGAGTCACAAGGTATACAGGCAGTATTTTTGTTTATTTGGAATAGATAAAACGATCCCCAAACCCACTCACTGTATCTGAAAATGCAGACTTACAACCTTATCCCATGGGCAATAAGGGTTTAGACTATTTTTTAAAATTTTGATTGTTACTGTGTTGTGTTTATTTTGAGCTGCTTCAACAGTTCTTGTGTGAATCCCCCCCCACCCCTTCTTTTTATAAAAACCTGTGTGGACTGAATAATGTTTTGGGCAGGGAGCAAGAGAGAAAATATTTGGGTCTAAAACGCCCTTGCAGGCTAGGTTCCGCTTTGCTGTACAGAAGTGTCCTGGGACTAGGACTAGTCTAGTGGTAGTGGTAGTGATGGTTTGTTGTAATAATGCAGTCTGTCTGAGTTTGGAAACTCAACTGATTGGCTCGTCGCTACGAAAGAAATGGCAGCCACAGCTCAGGGCCATCTGATGCTTCATCATTTGTTGGTAAATGGCTAATTAAAATGCATTTTCAGATATCGCTGAGATGCTTTAGTGTTTGTTGTATTGTTTATAAAAGAAACCAGCAGATGGTGTTTGTTTTTCCACCTGGTAGGATCCCAAAATTAACAAGTGTTATTTGGGAAAAGAAGAAGTTGGGGAGGAACCTGGGTTTTCCTTTTTACTTGGGGATCCCCACTTCTTTGTTGGGGGGATGTGTATGCCCAAGAGAGACTTCAGCCTTCTGCTGTGGAGGGCCTCGGTGAGCCAGGGTGGACAGTCACCCCAGGGCCACTAAGTAGGTGGCCTTTGTTCAGAACACTTGGTGGCTCTTAGGCAGTGGTTGGCTCCCCCTTTGGGGAAGTGTGGATTCCTAGAGTGCGGGCTACAGAGCTGTCCTGGGCCGGATAGCTTAGTCATTGTGAAAGAATGTATAAGGCATTGGGTGGCCCCTGAATTCTGCCTGACACATTTGTTTTCCCCAAAATAGAATTGTGTTTGAGAGCTAGAGCTCGGTTACTGCACCTGTGCGGGGCTTGTGTACCTGTGGCAGTCTTGTGGCTTCTCATAACCCTTTCTGGCACCCACCGTCTTTTCCTCTCGCCTGCATGTTGCAATTCTGATGACTACTTGTAGCACTGTTAATTTTTCTGTAGCATCCTACTCGGCACACTGGCTTCCTTTATGTCTCAATGGGCATCCGTCTTTCCTTTTCATGTCATTGATTCTCACACTCACGGCCCCCTTCCCCTTCCCTCTGAGCTTATTGAATAGGGCTTTTTAGTTTTTAAACGTTACCTTAAATTATTATGATCATCTTATCCATAGCAACAAATAAAAATACACAGGTCTGGATTGAATGCCAAGGCTGCAGTTCAATCTAGGAAGGTTGTCTGCTATTCATAAACTGCTTAAGATGTTTTCTTGTAGTTTGTGACATAAGCAGAACGCTTTGGTTTGGTTTCTTTCTACAGCTCCATTTTCAGTCCGGGAGCACACATTACTCTGCGTACAAAACGATTGAACACCAGATTGCAATTCAGGTAGGAAATGCAAGAGATCCTGAAGCTGGAATTGTCAATATGTAGGTCTCTTGTGTCTTTTATTCTCCACCCCTTCCCCCAACCTAGGTGATGATGACGATGACGACGATGGTGGTGGTGATGGTGGAGATGATGGTGGTGGTGATGGTGGAGATGCTGGTAGTGGTGGTGATGATGATGGTGATGATGGTGGTGGTGAAGATATGGTGGGGATGCTGATGGCGATGATGATGGTTGGTTCATTGGGGGAGGTGGGAGGCAAAGAAGAAACAAGAAACAATGCTGCTCAAATGATTTAAAGATATGGAAGGAAAGAGAAGCCTGTGCGTTTTGGTGAAGGGTCTCTTGTTCAGGCATAATGGGCATATAGACCCCAGCTTGGGTGCTGGTTTTCGCTCAGGGAGGGGTCTTAAGTTGGGAGTAGAACGGGATGACAGAAGAGGAACGCTCAGCGTTAAGCGGGGACGAGAGAGGAGGCTGTGTGACAGCCAGAGAGTTGTTTCCGATGGATCAAAATCGTGTTAAGTGGTGCTGAGAAGATCACTTTTGACCTGATTGTCCTGAAATGTTGATTTCTCCTGGGCCTCTTGATATATGACACTAAGAGTGCTGGAAGGGAGAGGCGACAGATCCCAGCTTCTGATGAGTGTCCTGTTTCCTGCTCACGTAGTACCTCCATTCTCTGAACTCCAAAGGCTAAACAAATCACGGACTAATATAGACTCAGAGCTGAACTGATGCCAGCAGCCGGAGTGGTGAGGGAGAGCAGACTAACACGATTTTCGTCTGTCTGCCTGGCCTTGCCTGGCTTTGCCAGGACGGAGGTACCTCATGGCGTAACTGATGACACTGAAACTTCCTGAGTCTTCTGGTTTAACCCTTTAAGAAGGGGGGCTTTTGGTGTTCGTCTAGCGCTAGGGGCACGTGTGTGCATGTGTGTGTGCGTGCGTGTATGTGCATGTGTGTGCGTGCACATGTGTGCGTGCGTGCGTGTGTATGTGCATGTGTGCGTGCACGTGTGTGTGCATGCACATGTGTGTATGTGCATGTGTGTGCGTGTGTGCATGCACGTGTGCGTGCGTGTGTGTGTCTGTGTGTGTGTGGTCTCATGGGACCGCAGCCACGTCGCTGCTTTGTGGCTCTGCTGTTTCAAATCCGCGTCTTCCTGGACAAGACTGTCAAACAGCCATTTGCCCCAGATGGAATTGTACATCATTCCTCCAGTGGAAACTAGGACCCAGCACACATTTTTATTTGGTGGATCCCTAATAGTTTTTGTACCCGGTTCAAGGCCACGGTAACTTATTTTAAAACTATTGAGGCCACTTCTACAGTTGTGCTGGCTGATCTGTGTATTTGAGGGGAAAGTGCGACCTTGATTTTACCCCAGAAGCCCCAGCTAGACCGGTCTCTTTAACTGGGAGCTGCAGCGGTTCCTGCTGCCACTTCCTGGTGGATCCTTCTCCCTTTGATTAAAGGCACAGTGAGTCTTGCGCCCGGAAAATGGCTTCGACGCGGGGCTCAGCTCGAGAGCGTGCCCACACTCGCATCCCTGATGAATGGGTGGATGAACAGAGAGGCTCACTCCCATCTCGAGGAGCGCTGGAGAACCCTGCTGCCCGGGCTGTGGGAATTGTGGAGACTGAATAGCATAGTGATCCCTATCTTGGTGTGCAAAGGCTGGCTGGGGCCATGTCACTGGGAGACCAGCCGAGCCCAGAGCAGCTGTTGTGTCTTTACACCCGCTGCTGAAGCGTCCCTTGTTAGGCCGAGTGGTTCGTCTTTGCTCCAAACCACCTGGCACGGTGCAGGCCATGGGAAGCTCTTTCTCAGGAGGAAGACGGAGTAAATTACAGAGCTCATTGTTTGGAGGACTGAAACCATTACTATTCCTCCATGAACAGGTAGTATTGTTCTCCCCGCTTCTATTTGCTGAGGCTGGATGCCCATGTGGGCAAACAGAGAGACGTTTTATTAGAGGCTCAGCACCGGCGTGCTTTCGGCGTGCCTCCCCCGTTTTCCGCTGGACCAGGAGGAGGCCAGGCCAAATGGCAGCCCCCTGCAATCCTAGTTCGATCATCGACGGATAAATGACCAAAGCAAAACAAAAGAAGGCAAGGGGGGAAAAAGAGGAAACCTCAGACTCCAAAAAGTTGTCCCCCGGGCACTCGGCAGCTTCGCCTCGGTGTGGGGGTGTGAGGAGAGGGTGGCAGTGCCTCGGCGGGGAGGGGAGCGCCCGTTTTCCCTTCGCCCTCTTCTCCGCTTGCAGGCTGAATGAAATACGTGATCGTCGGGGCAGCATTTTCTTCCTGGAAACTTAAAACGGTGTCACCTTAATAAATACTGTATTTCAATATGAGCTGAGCTTGTTGTTCTCCCAAGCTATATCCTAAAATAACCTCGAGAAGCAGGACACCATGTATCACATGAGATTCACTGCGCTTTCCCTTCCCACCCCTCCTGTAACCTCGGGCTTGGCCACTGTCACCGTGTGTAAGAATGGCCCCCAAGTGGTTCTGTGGGTGTGTCACGCCCTTGCAGAAAATTGGACACGGGATCAGTGGCCTTGGGGGGATTTCCCTCCACTTTGAACAGTCTCCTCACTCCTCTCAGTTTTGTAAAGATAGAAGTAACAGAAGTGACCCTAGTCTCTCTACATGGTTGACACAAATGGAATGAAATGTAAAAGGCCTTTTTTAGACAGTTATTTAACGACTGACTTTTACAAAGTTTTATTGAAGTATGACGTAAATACAGCACAGGACTCAGCTCTTCAGTGGAGAGGTGGGTGAACTTCTTCACAGGGCAAATCCACGGAAATGTTCGCGGAATCGGTATCGCATATGGTGGCGTCGGAATACTTTTTCGGTGAAGGGCCAGGTAGTAAGCATTTTAGGCTCGGCGGGCCGTACAACTACTCACCTCTGCCACTGTGCCGCGAAAGCAGCCAAAAACAGTACTGAAAGGAGTAGGTGTGGATGCGTCCCAATAATATTTTCTTTATAAAAACAAATAGTGGCTGGATGTGGCCCGTGGACTCTAGTTTGCTGGCCCCTGATGAAGAAGATTATCGACTCCCTAAGTCTCTCTTGTTCCCTTTTCTTCCCAGTTATCTGGCTTCCCCCACTCCAACAAAAATTCTCATCATGGATTAGTTTTTATCTATCACTGTGGATTAGTTTTGTCTTTTTTAGCTTCTTAGTATTGGAATTGTACATAATATACTGTCTCATTTCTGGCCTTGCCCTCAGCATCATGCCTGTGACTTCCATCCCTGTTCTTGTATGTAGCAATAACCTGCTTTTTTATGGCTGTGTAGTATTCCACATACGCCGCAATACATGTGTTTTATAGGTTGTTAGATATTTGGATCACTTCCCATTTTCTGCTGTTAGGAATAAGGCCCTGGGTAACATTCTCACCCACGTCTGTTCACACACAGGAGTGGGCTTGGAGAGGCACAGCGTGATGTGTGTGCTTACCCTTGCATTGCCCTTTTAAGGGAGACATAAACACTGGATTTCCAGAGTTGTCATGGCCGTGCACTCGCATAGTGGCCCTTAGGCATGTGAGTGATGTGAGAAGAAGATGGTTTAGGTGTGAGCAGAGGCTACTTGGCCTGGGCCCCAGCTCCTGGGCACTCTTCCCGCTGTCTCCCCGAACCTAGGAGAGGTTTTGCAGGCTGAACGCGGAGGTGGACCCCCATTGCAGGGACTCCCAGGACGCCCCGCTGGTGATTGTGGATAAACGTTTAGGCATCTCTGTAACCTCCCTGAAGGAGAACCCGGTGCAACACTCCTCCACTCATCATTGTTCCAACCCCAAGCGCAGTGTTGTAATCAAGGTCAAGACCCACCAAAGATGTTTCCCTTGGTTTTCAGAAGGGCTGCTTCAGAACCAATTAAGCTTTGTTTTAAGAGTATTTTGGCCAAAGGTTGATGTTTTAACACCAAGTCAGATGTGGTTTAGGAAAAAAAAACCCTCTACACGCCTCAAAAACAAACTGAGTAGACCTTTCTTGGTTGTTTTTCTTCTAAGACGTGAAGTGTTGTGTGTGTGCGCGCGCGCGCGCGTGTGTGTGTGTGTGTGTGAGAGAGTGTGTGAGTGAGCGCACACACACGCTTGTGCGCGCGGACAGCTAGGAGAGGAGCCAGAAGAAACGGACCGTTCGATTTGTTTGCTCAGCCGAGTGCTGGAGACTGCAGTGGGCGCCCTCTCCCGCCTGTCCTCAGGCTTGCGAGCGCCGTCCGAGCTGACCATGGCACGCCCTTCCTGCTTGCTCTTAGAGCTCGTCCACCCGCCGGGACTCAGTAGGTCCGGCGACCCTCCTCCGGGGCCTGGCTGCTTTCCGGAGCCAAGGAAGGACGGATAGAAACGGGAGGGCGTCCTTGCCCCATGTTACCCACTTCTTGCTCGATGTGAACTTGACGTTTAGTCTTGTCCGTGTCTTAAAAGGAAGATTCCCGAGGTTCCGTGGCCTGCAGCTCATGTCTGCCCGAGTAGACCCTTAGGGGCTGTGATGAAATTGTCCAGAGGTTAGCACCAGTGGGGATGACCGAGATGTTTGGGGGCACGTGGCTTTGTGCCTGTGTGTGTTCCTGACGGTCTCTCGTGTCCTAAGCCCGTCCTCTCCCAGGCTCCCTGGCCTTTGCGCTTTTGTGAGGATTGGCTCTCTTGGTTGGGGAACAGATTTGGGCCAAGTGGGAGAACTCCCAGAAGCAGATTCAGTTCTTGGTACAGTCACTTCCTCACGTTTCCTGTAGTCTCATTGTCAGACTTGTCTGCGGTTCATGTCCACTTCCCACAGAGAGTGGAGAGAGAGAGAGACAGAGAGACAGAGAGAGACAGAGATTGGTCATTTCACTAGTGTTAGTGGCAGAGCCATGGATGCCAGTTGACTCATTCAGAATGTTCATTCATTTGGTACTGTGGTCCATTCTGAGATATGGACTTGAATTGGCTAATTTAAGTCCCTATCAGAATCCACATTTGTTCATTCAAAAATATTTATTGTGCATCTGCTGTGTGCCTGGAGAATTCATCAGTGAGCAGAACAGACAAAAGTCCCTTTCTCTCACGGAGCATAAATGCTGGCGATGTTTTATGTATGGATTTGTAAGCACTTTACCCCCGACCCCCCGGTCTGATTGAATAGGTTTTGGGTGCAGTTGGAGAGGTTACATTTCAGTCTGGGTTCTGATTGTCAGTCTGCTAAAATTGGAGAATTGCTGTCCTAGAGTCTTCTGAAGTCAATCAATTGATCACTTATTGGCTGCTCAGTCCTTTTCACTTGCTGAATAAAAATTGAGGGCTGGTCCCAGTGTTCGATTGGGATAACTTTCTCTCATCGTTAATGAGAAACTAGACGGCCCTTAGGGTCCGCTGAGTTTTTGAGGCCTTGCCTTCTCCATAGTCTGCGGAGAAAAGCCTCTCTGCCAAGGCTCCAGAAGAGGCGGCTGTTTATGAAAGAGCAGCTTAGACAATACTACGCTTGGTCTTAAGGGTCAGAGGCAACAACAACAGCTGATAATAATAGCAGCTTGTGCTCATTGGATTGTCCCCATGCATTGGGTCTGGTGCTATATGTGAATTATTTATTGATTCTTCATAGTAACATGGAAGGAAAGCCAAAGGGGGGGTTCGCTTATTATGACCATTATCCCATTTGGTAAACGAGGAAACAGAGACATAGGTCCCTGAGGGATCTTGTCTGAGATTCAGGATTAGGGTTCAGACCCCAGCAGTCAGATGGGGAGAGGCTGTATACCATACAGCCTTACCCTAACTACTGTCTGCTCAAAAGCATGCTCCTGAGGATCCAGGGGTTCCTAAAGCGGTGGTGACCAACCAGCTCTGGGCTGTATGCAAAGGACTCGTTGGAGTTCCTCCAAACAAACATTCCTGGAGAGTCCATTCCAGGCATCACCTGGAGGGCACCAGGAAGGTGTGTTAAGGTGGAGATGGTGGCCTCACCCCCAGAGTTTCAGGTTCTGTAGGTCAGGGCTGGGTCTCGACATTGGCATCCTTTACAAGTTTTCAGGTAACTTTGATGGCACTTTAGCACTGCTGGACTGGAGCAGCGCTTCCCACCTTTGGCTGCATATTACAGTTCCCTGGGGAACATGAAAACCAGTGCTCAGGCCCAGCGCTGCCCTGGTCCCAGGGATTGGGGTGTCTAGGGGTGGAGTCCAGGTACCCCTGTTTCAAAAAAATAACTTTCCGTGATTTTACCTTGCACATGGGGTTGAGGAGCACGGGTCTAGGGGGATCCTGGACTCTGCACCCCTCCCCCACTCTTTGGATGATTCTGATGATTCTCCTTAGAGAACAACTGTTGTACGGTCTTTTGTTGATTTGTTGGCCTATTTTAGCTTGGCTGTCTTTCCTTGGGGGAGAAAAGGCTGGTTATGTTCAGAGTTCTAAAGGATGTCTTTCAATGGTGGGAGTCTCGAGTTGGAGAATGTTCTATTAAGTGGTGGTCACTGTCCCCTGAGTTAGTACCAGTGGGAGAAGGTGCTCTGCCCACTGTCACACACAGGGCCTGTGGAGCCCTGGTTCTCAGGGGCCTGGCAGCCTAGTACTGCTCACACTTGGGTGGCATGCTAAAATGTAGATTTGGGGGGGTTCGCTGGAGGTGTAGTGGCTAGGCTTTGGCACTTTCAACGCCGCGGCCTGGGTTTGATTCCCTGCCAGGGAACTACCACCCCCAATGTAGATTTGGATTTAGTAGTTCCACGGTGGGGCCTGAGAGTTTGCATTTGTAATACTCCCAAGAGGTGCTGATGCTGCTGGGCCCAGACCACTCTTGGGAGTGGAGCAGAGGGAGAGAGTCCATTTTGAAAGTTGAGGAAACGGAGGTGCAAAGAGTTGAATTGGTTTGTCTGGGGTCTCACAAGTGGGTGGAAAGAGGGCCAAGACAAGAATCTAGTAGTCCAACTCGACCTTAGGTCTGTCTTTCAAGGACACATTACTGTCTTGTCTAAGGCTAATAGCAGTTGCATTACATTGGCCAGATAAAATAAAACAATCTGGTTTTGCCGTTTTTACTTGTATTGTTTTTAAAAACTTATATCTGTTCTTATAATCGTGTTTGTATGAGTTCAGACATTTGCATCTGTTCATTCTCTACCATATTCAGGCACATGGGGCCCAGCCTGCACAGTTTGTAAGAGGGCTGATAAAGAAGCAGGAGAGTGTCTGGTACTCGTGGACTAGAACAACTGGAAAGAATGAAAACAACTGTTCTGTCAGCCACATGTGTCCCCCTTATGGTCCACAGCAAGTGGTATAGAGGTCTGACCTGGGGCCGTCAGCTGGTTGTATTTTCTTAGTAACTCTATAAGTTAGTTGCACTTTATAGTATTTTATTTTCTGTAAAATCACTGAGAATCATGAGGCCATTTTGCTAAGCACAGAAGTTTCTAAGTGGGCTGTGGCTGATGTTCACAGGCTTGGAAAGTTTAGCACTTCATTTGTTTCTTGAGTTGGATTTGGTTGCATGGTATAAAATCCTGGTAGATGGTTGCAAATTTTTATTTTTCCTGGTTTACCTTGAAATCTCAGCACACTCTTCAATTAAACAAAAAATGACAGCCAACCACTTTTTGCTGAGGGTTCCACCAAGACAACTAGGTAATTGGCAGTTGTGTTTAATAGTTAATGAATAATACATGAAATTGAAAAAATGTATAAAACTTAAAAATGGTTACCTGTTACTGTATATCTGTGTGTCTATGCCATTGAGTCCTGGACCGGAAGTTGGCATGTCTTTGCCCTTGGTTAGTAGTGAGGGCTGGATGAGGCTTCTCACCCTTAGCACATTCCCAGCTCGGGCTGCGTAATTCTTGGTTGCGCAGGGGAGCATCCTGAACATTGTGGGATGTTTTTCTAGCACCATCCCTGGCCATTACCCTCTCTATGCCACTAGCACCCAACAAAAATGTGACAACCCAGACCATCTCTAGACCTTGCCAGATGTCCCCTGGGAGTCCAAATTGCCCCTCGTAGAGAACCATTGACTTAGTACAGCCATTTAAGTAAGGTGTGTGTCTGGCCTTTGAGACTGTAATGGCGTTACCTTTGCATTTTAAAGGGACAGGTACAAGAGGAAGTGGGTGATTCAGCTCATGCTTCTGGAGTCAGATAACCTGGGTTTGGGTCCTGGTTCTGCCAAGCCTCAGTTTCCTAATCTTGTAAACTGAGGATAATGGTAGCACCTGTTTCCGGAAGGTTGTTGGGACATTAAATGAGATGGGCAGTGCAGTGCAGTGGCACATGGCAGGGTGCTCGGTAAGTATGAGCTGCTGTGCCACTGAGACCTATGTGAAAGATGTATTTGCAGATTTAGAATGTGCCTGATCTGGATGTGCATTGTGTATTTTTTATTTCCTGTCAAGAACATCACACATGATAAATTTGGTAACCTGGACTATCTTTGCTGGTGTAACCAAGATTTATGACTCCTGTTGGTTGCTGTTTGCATTTCTCTTATGTCACTTAAAAAATTCTGCCTAGTCCTTGTAACATTTGACTAGAATATAAGCTCTTTTGAGATTGTGTCTTACTCATCTTAATGTCTTACCTGGGACACAGTAGGTGTACACCAGGAGTTTTGAATGTGTTTAAATAATATGTACTGTGGGCAGAAAGGGAACAGTACATAAGTGACATTGGGGTGACTATGTATTAGAAATAGCTTTTTGTATTTTTCTTGCAACAGTCCCTTTCATAACAAGAAGCCAATAATAAATTTTTTTGGAATTCAACCTAATAATTTGAGATAGACCTTCAGTCCCTTTGCTAACTTGATATTTCCCCCCAAATATCTCAGTTTTGAATTTCAGCTCTCTTTCAGTATGTGAATTTGCATCCTGTCTTAACTGTGGCATTGCTCATACAATGGGTAACCATGATTGGAGTCGTTTGTATTTATAGGATTGTCTTCTAATTTTCAACATGCTCAGAAGGAGAGTTCTTTATTAAAATCAATAGTAGGGTTTTTTTTTTTAATGACAAGTAGTGTTACCCATTGGATTATAACATTTTCTCAGACTCTGACAATTGCCATTAATCCCTGAAGGAGACTTTTAAAAAATTAAACAAGTGTTTTCCTATTTGTGGGTGGATGAGCCCACACAAGTAAATCCATTCTTTTCTATTCCCAAACCTTGAGCCTCCCTGAATTTTGAGGCTGAGATGAGGCACCAGGACAAATAGCTTTGGTTGAAAATCAAAAATTGTCCAAGGCTTGAACATGGATGTGTGTGTGTGTGGTGGTAGCCCATCCTGTGGGGACTGGAAGGATTCTTTTCACCAGGGCTTCAGTGAGGCTGCTCTGTAGGGAAGGTAGTCTTGTGTCAATAGTTTCTAAGTTGATTCAGTCAGCATTGTTGATGATTGAAATTGAAGAATTGTGAAGACAATTCATCTTGAGGAACAGAGAGCATCGAGTGTGAGCTGGGCTGCTGGGAGCCGACATTGACATACGGGCCGTCATCAAACTAATTGTTGTTTGAATTACCTGTTATGATCCGATGACAAATCTGCCTTGCTCCTGCCACTGGAGCAGAAAATGTAGCTTGAATTGGCGTGATGTTAGCAAGTGTAAACTGTACTTCAACAAGATGGATAAACCCAATTATGGGGCAGACCTGTAGAGAGAAAATCCATTTAAATCTCGTAATGTTAAGCAGAGCTGTGTTTAATTCATTTGGACCAATTTGGGAATGATGTATGAGTGTTGGTGAACATTAGTCAAAGGGGGGACCGCTTGGGGTAGAGGATGCTCCAGGGCTGCAAGCCCCTCCGGGGAGGCAGCTGGGGTGTCGTCTCAGCAGCCTGCACTAATGGCGGGGAAAGGCAGAAATGACAAAACGATGTACTGACTGCTGTGGGGAGAGAGCAGCGCTGTGCAAATGAACCAATAAGGAAAACATATGAAGCAGAAATGAGAGGAGGTGTTTCTCCTAAATGCTATTGACAGTCCAAAATATAAAGGAAATTTGAGGTTTCTCTTCCGTGTTTCCAGGCCCTGATACCTTTAAGGGTTTTTCCCAGCCTTGTCCCAGGAGACCTAAAAAAATGCACTTTATTTTTGCTTAATGATGATTTAAAAGAGAGAGAGAGAGAAAAGGGACAGCTGAATTTAAATCAATAATCTTGGGCCCTTTGATTCTCTCTTGGAAAGCTGTTAAGAGGGGGACTGTTATTCTGAAATAATGTGTATTATGTGTATTTGGAAGTTTGGAAGTTCTTGTCTATTTAATAAAAATTTCTTATTTTTTTAAATAGCTGTAGAGTGGTGACCCAGCTTTGCATGTGTTATGCAAAGCTGGGTCACCACTTTGCATACTGCTTGCGAAGTGGTCAATATACACTGATTAGGTAAATGAAAACATAGAACTTTAGAGAAGTACATTTCAGGGCTAGATAACTGCTGTTTCCCACACCTCAAAGTTATTTAAGATCTGTAAGTACCTTATATTCTAGTTTCATCTGGTAGTTTGCATTACCAGGAATTTTCTGATTTTGTGTAAAAATTTGTGATTTTTACATCTGCTTCTAGAGTTGTTGGTTTTGCCCAGGATGTTCTCAGACATCTCTGGCTTCCTTTTATTTGGGGAGGTGCTGATAAAAGTGCCCCGATGACTCGTTGGTATGCGGCTTTCCCTTTTGGTATGAGGGTTTTCTTCCCTTTCTTTAGAGGAGTAGATAGATGGACTTGGAAACTTTGCCTGTTGACAGGAGAATTGAAAAGACCCGAGAGCGGAAGGAGCTTGGCCGTGGACCGCCAAGCAATCCGCGGTTGTGCCCTCCTGCTCCCAGTGCCCGTAAAGCCAACCGTTGGGACTGCTGGGTGTCAGTGAAGGTTACAGCCCTGAGAGTTTTTTTCTGTAATTGGGGTACAGTTTATTGTATGGGGTCAGGGCGTACATTTAGTGTCCATTCCAAGCCAGTCTTTTTTCCCAGAGCCAAATTTGTTAGGAGCTTAGTTTCTGGCTTTCTCCAACTTTCAGCTCAGTTAAGAACCAGTAAGGGTGGTGACAATAAAAAAACAAGACTTGACAATAACGGTTCAACCCTGAATTCCGAGGGTCCCAATATTCCAATCGAGTTTACCAGTTGAATCTAGGTAAAAAAACACAAAAAACACCAAACACTTTGAGATCATTGGAACTCCCATCGCCAGCAAAATCTGCCAGACACTTAGTCCTCAGTGTGATCTGGCCCAACAGTAAACCTCCACATCAATTCAGAACAAATAAGTAATGTAACTAAATGAACTTGGAGGACACATGGAGATGTGCTTCTGAACCTGAAGATCTTTGCCCTGGCGGAAGGCGCATCTCCTGCATCTGAGTTTTATGGGGGTTCTGTCTGGTTTGGCTGGAAAGTAGTTGTCAGATTATACTCCTGAGTGAAGTATAGATGGTGTGAGCTGGGCAGGCAGTGCATAGGGGATTTCTGGAGAACAGCCTCCTAGAAGAGGAGAATGCATCCACTTGGTGGGTAGCAATGGCCCGTGTATGTTAGGGGTACGTGTCTTTAGGGCCCTGGGGGTGCTTTCTTACCTTGCTGCTTTCCGGTGTTACAGCAGAGCTGAAATCTTGCAGTAATGTGTGCGAAGAGGAAATTTTATCCTTTTGATTAGATCCTAAGATATAAATATATAGCAGAAGACTTAGGAATACTTAAAATAGGACAGAAATGAAATAGATGATAGTAACTCTTCAGCGTGAAATAAATTATTTTCTGTGGAGTTAAAAAAGGAGCTTCCCTGTGGTATCAAGTTCTAGATAAAGTCCTTACTGATACGGTGTCTGTAAGACTTCAGTTCAGGAGTGTTTCGGAAGTCACAGGGTTCTGAACTTGGGTCTCATCTTTAAAATCAGGGACAAACCTTCCTTCTCCCCTCCCCGTGGTCTTTAGTCGTTTAGTTTTTATTCTGGAGTCCAGCAGCTTTTAATTTCTTACTCACTGCTGAAGAAGCCAAGAGTTTCCCTGTTAATTAAAACAAAAACTCCCTGACTCAATGTGTGCAAACTTTTTTTTTTTTTGAAAGAGAACTTAAAGGAAATTTCGAAAATGCCCTAAGCTGACGGACATGTTTTTCAAACCAGCGTGCTTTATGCACTTGATTTTGTTTTGTGTGTGTGTTTTTTTAACTTGTCACTAATGTCACATTTTCATAATGGTGAGTGAAAGCAGATGACAAATGTCTCCCCACAGGAGACTTGATTTGTGAAGTCATTTGTGTCTGAAGAATTGGGACTCGGCTTGCATTCTCGAGCGAGGAAGAGGCTAAGTAATGAATGGGGTGTAGGCCTCTTTCCTTGGAAGAAGACCTCCGTCCCCCCGAAAAAGCAAGCAAAAAAACAAAAACAAAAACTGTGTTTTGCTTAGATGGATTTCCAGCTGGGTTGAGTTTGCAGGGTACCAGAAGATAAAGCCTGTAATACCTTCTCCCATAAGCAAGCTACTCCTGACCACTTGGCCATTTTTGAATCGTTTAGGAAGAGCACTGAGATTGCTGTTTTTATAGATCGGGTTGGGTACCCCTACCCTCCTTCCCAGCTGTTGCTTTAAGAGTAGTGAGTTGAGAGTTTGGTGGTTCCTTCCTTCACTCTCATGGGGATTTTTGGCGAGGAAGATCCTCTCCAGGCCCCTGGTTTGCATTGAAGCAAAGGGAGCCTGACAGTGACTTAGTCACACGTGACGGCAGCCGATGATCTGACATGTAGAAAGTACACACAAAACCACATACCACATGCAAAGCAGATATGGTTTTGATTTCGGTCTCAGTGGTTCTGTTATCGTTTCTTCTTTCACGGGAGTGGATTTTTATCTTTTGGTCTTGACTTCTGGTTCGGCTCTTGGTTTGTGGTTTCCACTTGCCATCACAGCTCATGGATTCGGCAGCTGCCGGGCTGGGGAGGCAGGAAGGGAAGCCTAAGGTGGCATTCCCGAGGAACACGGAGGGGGAAGCTCTCGGGTGGGGCCCGGGTTCCCCGCAAGGTGCCGCGCGCGGGGGCCTGCCTGACCTGCTCCCCCGCGGTCCCACGCTCCCCCACCTGGCGTTTCTCCTCTCTCTTTCTGTGTCACTTACGTAACACCTCTAAGGACTCTTTGGGAAACACTGAGACCCACTTGTGATTCTGTTCGGTGTACTTCCTGATTCCCCTGCTTTCCTCTCATCTCCTTTGGCAGGAACTATTTTTTCCTCATTAACTGGTTTCAGGTCAGAATTTCCCTATAAAGCATGAACTTTATCCCAGCATTTGATTTCCACCACTTTTCTTTTTCTTTTATGTAAAGCCGAAAACTGTAAATTGGGGGAAATACTTAATTGCCTCCGTTTTCTCATCTGTGCAGCGCGGCTTTACTAACGGGACCCGTCTGCTCTGCGGGTCGTTGTGCGTGTGCGGGCCCGCAGCCTGCGACACGAGGCGGGTTCGGTGGCTGTTACCGCCAGACCGGGACAGTTGGTCACCCTGCCAACACTGTTAACTGTGCTCTTGCCAAGTTGCCAAGGTGGTGATACACGCTGTGTCGCATATCTTTCTGAGCTAGCTTTCCCACCCCCAGCCCCCCAATTACCTGGGTTTGAGTTGTTTCTCCTGTAAGAGGGGACTGGGCCGAATCAGGACGTCAGGGTGACTTTTGAAGAATGCTAGGGTGAAGGAGCTTGGGGTGTGTGACATAATTTATCTCCCCGGGGAGGACAGACAAAAAACTCACTGGGGAGACGGGACTTAGAATTATTCAGCTTCTGATGGGCATGAAATTAGTGGCAGCAAGACAGGAATTTGTGGCCTTTTAGTTGTAACGTCTGCTTTCTTCTTTGGTCAAATTTCTATTGCTTATAACTGCATTAAAAAAAAAAAATAAAGATTTAAAGACATCCTTTTCGGTTCTTGAAAGGCAGGGGGCTGGTTCCTCCTGGCTTTCGAACCCAGTAGCATTTCTTTCTTGATGAGGGAGTTTTCGGTTGGCCGCCGGGGTCGGGCTGTCGTTTGTCTGGGTTTGTAATAAGCGTGTAACAGCCCCCTCCTCCTGCCATTTGCCTCATAGACAAGTGACTCCAGTGGGTTGCTAGGGACAAGAGACCTTCGGAACGTGTGATTGGAAGCTCTCTGCTCTGGGGCCCCTGGGGGCCAGCGCCTTGGGAGGAAGGGCTGCGTCTCCGCAGTGGAGCCTGTGCCCATAACGCGGGACAGCTCGCTGCAGTGTCCTGCGGGCCCTCCTGGGCAAGAGGGCAGGGCGTGGACGGCAAACGCTCCCCCTTCCCACTTCAGCTTGGAGCGCGACGGTGCAGGAGGGCTCTCATCCACAGTGATGTGTGCCCAGCGGTGGTTACGAAATGACACTGACTTACCCCGTCGACTTGACAGCAGCCATTGTGCCTTCAACACCTCCTGGTTCTAGAAGGTGCAGTTCAGACCTCCCTCACGTTCGGAAGGCCCGAGTGAAAACGCGGTGCTTGGAGGTTTGGCTGTTTTTATTCTGTCTTTCTTGAGCTTTTCAGAAGCCAAAATGCAAAGGGATGGAGTGAAATATGAGGAACCAAAAAGCAGCTTTAGTCAATAGACTTTTTAAATCCTCACTCCCCTCTTTTTTGGCTTTGGAAGGTGTAAAACAATAGATTAGTGTGATTATACCCTCCCACTCCCCCACCCCCTCATGAAAAAAAAAGGACTTGTATTTCAGTAGGCTTTGTTAACCAGAAAGCGATGGTATTTTGGTTGGCATGGGCCAGAACTCTGTAGCCTTGGGCGGCGGAAGGTTCCTCCATTTTTCTACCCCCTCCCACCGCGTTTTTCCCGGTGCCCTGGTGGCTGGCATAGCTTTTAGCAAGAGCAGTGCTGTGCCTTTTTAATTGGTTAGTTCATCTAAGTGATGCTTTATTTCTTCATTTCCTTCATCTAATGGTTTCTACCCCTTCTAGTCCCCCCCCCGCCCCCCAATTTAACACCACCAACAAAACTTTCCCCAGGCAGCTCTTACAGAGACGAGATGCTTTTCTCTGGGAGGACTTTGTCTTTGAGTATGGCCATGGGGAAGAATTAATTAAGAGAGACGATGAAGCTTAATAATTAGAGTTACAGGCTGGGATCTCGTAACGTCCCTAGGTTTGCCCCTAAATTAGCTGGCTGTGGATAGCTCTGTGTGCAGGGACTCAGTTTGCTCATCTGTGAAATACTTCCACAGGGTGTACGCAGCAGTGAGACCGTTAGAAGCCCTGCAAGTGCTGTTTAATCTGGTCTTGGAAGCTTTTGCTATGAAAAGGAGGCTTTCTGGGTGAATGGATCAGAGCTCGGGCACGGACGTTAGACATACGGAGTCTCAGCCCATTCGTGGCGTGCATGTGGGACCTGGGCCAGTTACTTAACCTCCCCGAGTCTGTTTTATCTGTAAAATGGGGAGAAGACCAGTCTCCGAGGACTCACTGCGACACCACGCATGCAGCTCAGCAGGGTGGCCGGCGCTGAGCACAGAGCAGCAGCGGTTCCTGTGTGTAAAGGGGAACGAGAGCTGTAACTCCGGTGCCTTGTGATGACGTCTGGGGTTCTTGTCCATTTTGCTGCCAGTGAAGGCTAGGGGATGGACTTTGCAGTGGATTTTCATTGTGTCTTTTCTGGAAATTTCTTATGTTTCTCAGAAGCAGTAAGAGATGAACCGTATTCTACTTGGGAGATAGAGACCCAAATGGGACTTGGAAATAAACTTCAGGATCTTTCCTAGAATGAAATGAATACGTTTGCTACTCGGGTTTTAACCCTATTTTAGCAATCCCCTCCTCCCAACACATATATAAACACATACACTGATTTCTTTCTTTTTTTTTTTTTTCCTTTTCTTGTATTACTACCAGGATCAGTTTCTTCTGGCCTAATTCCAGAAACAACATGCCTGTCTTTTTTCATCGTTGAGGAAAAACAGTCTGAAGGCACCATAATTCCTTAAATTGGATTTCAATTCTTGATCCCCTTATGCTCAGTAAACAGAATGTTCTATGAAACATCATTGTTTGGGAGCAGGAGGCTGGGCGCCCTGGCTTTTTCACAGGGAAAGACACCATGTTAGAGCCTCCTGGGGTGAGGCTGTGGGTGGGGTCCCCTAGAGGTGAAAGAAAGCCCACCTTCACTCAGGACGGAGACATGAATTCCTTTCCAAGAAATGCTGGTGAAGAGTTGGGAGGGCTGCCTGTTAGCGAGCAGCGTTTAGCTTGGGAAGAAGTCTTAAGTGGTGCCCGCGTGCGCTTGCTAACTCTCTTGGTGCCATGGGCAGCTGCCGCTTGAAAGCATCGGGATTCCTGTATTCAAATCAGAGGCACCCAGGAGCAAAGATACAGGGAAGGGGACAGTGTGATCTTCAAAGATAAGGGAATGAAAAAGTAGTGGGGAATAGTTTCTAGGTAATTCTGCCCCCCCCACCCCCCGTTTTAAAAGAAATATGACGAATGTCAGCTGCTTCCTCTGCCTAACTTGGTGGTGAGGCTCTGGGCAAGCCATTAGTTGATGGTGCAGGAGACCGATGACTTGGCAGAAAGCGAAATGAAAGTGTCTTGGGCTGGTTCTGAGCTTGCTGGGCAGTCAGTCAGTCTCAGGTTCTCTCTTCCTCTCTTGCCTTTGCTTCCTTTCATTGAGCTAGTTTCTCTTTGAGAATGTAGGCTTGGCACCCACTTACCCAAGAACTGATTATAGTTTCTGAAAGAAGCAGTAAGTTGATTGCTTACAGAGATGATGCGAGCTTTGCTCTGGGGTACATCAACTTGGATTTCTCATGCTTTATCTTATAAAGCCTAAATTAACAGCTGGTTTGGTTTGAGTTCTCCCGGATCTGACTAAGGGATTAGAGTCCATTCTCAAGTGAGTCAATCTAGTTTAATTTATTTCAGGTCTATCAAAAAAGATCAATCAAAGCTCTTTTGAAAGCAAAGCTATAATCGGCCTGCACACTTAGAAGTCACTCTTGTTGTTGCACTTGGTGTTTCTCTCTGGTGAAGAAATGCTCGGGCTGTGGTTAAGAGGATGTATTAGAGTGTTTCCCCGCACCTCCCTTTCTTTCTGCCTCCTCCCCTCCCTGGAAGATTTTGAGAAGGTGTCAGGTTCCAGAACTCCACCTACAGGGGTGCTGCATTGATCTCCTGCCCTTGTCTTCCGTGATTCTGGATCCCTGGTTTGGAAATTTCTAATTCAGCGTAAGTTAATACCTGGACCTGAACAGACCCAGCCAGTTTCCTGTCACGTCACTGGTTTTGCTCCTGGGCTTTGTCTCTCTGAGGTTGGTGGGTGAAGACATGCATTAAATTCCTTTTTTTCCAAAATGTCTTCAGGGAGGAATTGCTCACATAGTTTGCAAGGCGAAGGTGAAGGTTTCTCAGCTGTGGTTTAGGGTTTTGTGAGCACTGGAGGCTACAACCTGAGTTGCCCATTTCTTTTGTGTTTCCACATAGAAAATATGAGGGCTGTCGGGAAAAAATCAAGCCACAAATGCCTCTGTTTTTCATATTTCATGACTGGATACTTTCTGGACAGGCCTTGTATTTACTGAACATCTACTCAAGAACGATTCCAGATACACGCGATACAGTGAGAGAAATAGCAAGAATAAGGAAGTGATTAAG
Source organism: Lyroderma lyra (assembly GCA_004026885.1). Taxonomy (NCBI): domain Eukaryota; kingdom Metazoa; phylum Chordata; class Mammalia; order Chiroptera; family Megadermatidae; genus Lyroderma; species Lyroderma lyra. The sequence continues at coordinate 143,927 of PVJL010000115.1, read as the reverse complement.
AGCTTGTCTCTAGAGACAGACAGACCCACCTTTGAATCCTGGCTTTGCTACTTTCTAACTTTGTAGGACCTTGGCAAGTACTTCCCTAAGCCTCAGTTTCCCTGTCCTGTAAAATATGTTTCATAAATACATGTCCTTCAAAGCATTGTTGCAGTTGTGAAATGAAATGACACTGTATAGTTTGCTTTTTTATATACAGAAAAAACACTTTAGGGGTGATAGCAGGAAGCTGAAGCTTTTCCCCCCTCCAGCAGAAACAAATACTTAGTGTGTGCAATGTGTCCACTGCCCTGGGGATGCCTAGATAAAAGATAAGAGGCCCTGCCCTGTGGGAATGTACCATCTATTGGGAAAGAAAACACTTAGCAGAGGAGCGTGTCCAGAATTGTGAATCCTTCTGTCTTACGTGCTTTTCACCTTGGCCCAAGGAATGCTTTTGTCTTCCCTTTTTCTTCCATTTGACTGAAGGAAAACAATGAGGGTCACTCTCTGGCTGCCTTTCCATTAATGGCTCCTGTAGATCACTCACCCTGCTATTACTGTGAACTTCCTTCCTCTGGTCTCCCAGGTGGCATTGGCACGGGTGCAGTTGTGTCTGGCCTCAGTTTTTCTAGCTGTGACATGGGGCTGACATCCTTCCATAGAGTGTGTGTTAAAGGAAGGGGAACGCTCACATTTCTTAGACACCCTGGTGGTTCTTTTGCATGTAGGAACTTAACGCTCTGTTTATTCAGCAATCATCATTCCAGAAAGAACTTGAATATTAGTAGAAAAGCAAAGACAAAGAATAAGTGTTGTTTGTTGAGCTCTCACTAAAGTGCTAGTTTCTAGAACATTCTATTAACATCTGTTTGTAAACTTAATGCTTATAGCAACTTTATACAAATGGGAAAACTGAAGGAAGTCAGGGACTTGTCCAAGGATATGGGCTTAGTAAGTGGCTGCACTGGGGTCTCAGTGTAGGCCTTGCCCTGTGCTAGGGCCGTGTCACCGTGTCATGTTGTTTGGTGGTTATGTTGACATAGAAATGGGGAGGCTGCTGTTGGGACTATTGTTGGGCTCCTCTTTCATAACTCTGTTAGGATGTTAAAGGTGAATTAGGATCCTTTTGCAAGTGAGTCATTGGATGTGGGTACCTGTGTCTCTTCCTCCTCCATGGTCCGGTGTTAGATCTGGACCTGGGCTCCTCTGGGATTTCTGTGTTTGGCATGAGTGGTAGTGGCTTCACTCAGGGAGCCAGTGGGCATCTTACCAGGTTGTGTGTACCTGATGTGGTGAGGATTCAGCCACCTCAAGTGGGGCTCTCTGCAACCCCTCCTTCCTGTCATCACCTCTGGGGTTAACCATTATAAACAAAATAGCCAAAACACTTCGGAAAGTCGCATACTGGGTGTCTGTGTCCTAGAAACTATCTTAAGTCATTTTCCCATTTACTCTTACTTGAGTAGGAAGAAAAAAAAATGATAGTCGACGCTAATAATTGTGGCATGTAATGTAATTGGAAGTGTTTCATTGACATTCTTAGGAGAGTTTTCGGCTTCATCTTCAGGCTTGGATGTAGCACGCGACTTGCCTTGAGTGTCTTGTGCAATCCTTTGATGCAGGTAGACCATATTATAAATCAGCGCGTTGCCATGGTGAGGATGGCAGTCATTGCCTGCCATGGGTAACCTTTTCTCCCTTCTCGGACACTGTTTTAAAACACAGCAGCGTGATAGCATTTCATTTAATTTGGACCCAGGTGAGAGGATGAATCAGTGAGATGGAGGTCTAAAATTATTTTCAGGTGACCATTTTGGGGGGGTGTTCTGCACACCTAGCACTGTGGAGTATTTTGCAAATTGGGTTTTCTCGTTATTTATTTAGAAATAGCTAATGGATATTTGGTGGGCAGAAGGCTGGGCTTTCTTCTGTTTCCCCTCCTTCCTTCTCTGAGCATTTCCGCGAAGTTGTTGGCTTTGATGCCCGGCAGCTTCCACAGTGAAGTGAAAGTTCAGGTTGGCGTGAGATGCAGAAATGATTATTCCTAGTAGTGTGTTCCCATTACTGTTAATAATATAAAGACAATTGCCTGTCTCTAACAGATAGTTACTTCTCCATGGAATCGGACATAGCAATGGGGACTGGAGTGTTTTCTTAGTGGTTGTCCTACAAATCCCCAGGGTAACTCAGATTACACATAGATTTATTTATTTTTTCCTCTTGCTTGAAGGGTAATGTTTAATTCCATCCATGAAATATCAGAGCTGTTCACGTTTGTCAAATTCATTGCCCCTCCCTACCTTTTCCCAGCCATTCATCCCTGTCTCTTAAATTTTGGGGCACAATCTCAGGATCTGAAAGGATGTTAAAAATTAACCCATCAGTGGCTTATAAGTAGTAAGTTCTTTCATGTTTCTAAGTCGATGTTTCTCCCTTTAAACTAGGATAGTTTCCTTACTCGCTGAGTAGTTTTGAGCACCAGAATGAACACGTTTGATGGAAACCCTCCGGGGAGAAGCAGTGTTGCTGGGCCGGCTTTTACCTCTGAGGCCATTTAATTCGATGGCTTTTGGCCTGTCCACGTCTGAAGCCTGTGTTTTTTGGCTCCAAGCTACCTCTCCCTCCTGTCACGCCACCATCAAGGTTCCCTCCGGAACCATCAGGCTCTGGGTTTCTTCTTGCCAGGTGTAGAGTACATGCCAGATTCGGGGGTGCCAGAGCTGTGGCCATTTGCCTTCTCTCAGTACCTTCGGGACTCAGTTTTCCTTTCTGACTGGTTCACAAAGCAGGAAGTTCTTCCTCCAGGCTAAGAGGAGCCACAGGGTGAGCCTCTGCTGTTGCCAGCGCGTGGGGTTGTCAGGCTGTGACACTACTGCGGTGACAGTGATCTGTCTTCGGGGCGGTCCCCGTCACCCAGCGAGGGCTGCATTACATCTGGAACAAAGTTGGTGTGGGCTATCCCCACCCCCATCCCTACCCCCTTTCCTGTGAAGGCCTCTTGTCAATCTGTTCAGCCACATCTGACCTCCCTCCCTGTGCTTTTTGGGGAGGGGGCTTTGGAAGGAGAGGGCTGGGATGTGGTGCTCACTGGGCCTCTGACTCTCACCTTCTGGCCTCTCTGCCTCTGATGCCTGAGGAGACCTCACTGAGCCACCCGGCCGAGGAGGTGGTCAGGGCCACGGCTGGGGGCGTGTGGGGGTGAATGCCATGGAGGTGGGTGAGCAGCGTGCCGAAAGCTGGGCTGTGCGTAGAGCTCAGGGCGAGCTGGCCTGTGTATTTATGTAGAAGTATTTCTAGAGTAACCTCACTGGCTGAAAAGCGTGTCTGAACAAGAGCCCCGTTGTTCATTCCAGCCCTGTTGTACGGGCTAGACGCAGACTTGGGGCGGCCTGTCGTTGGTCAGGCCTTGGATTCAGGGGACAGCAGGGCCCCTTGGGGCAGGCCCACCCCCCTCCAGGACGCCCCACTCCAAGTGCAGGGAAAGCGCGGCCCATCCGTCCCCTGGGGCGGTGGGATTGGGCAACCTGGAGAACAGAAAATGCACGTCATTGGTGGCATAGATTTCATTCCACACACCACCCTCGCCTTCTCCCCCAGCGCTGGGAGGGAAACGTGCCCTCCGGGAGACACCCAAACCTGACAAAGGGACCTTTGTTGGAGCTGGAGGTGAGAATCTGTGGGCGTTGGGACTCCTGGGTTCGAGTTCCAGCTCACTGCCAATCGCCTGGGCACTGAGCTGACATTTCTGGAATCAAAAGAGGTGCAGCCTGCCCAGCAAGGCCTTCTTCGGGAGCGAGACGCTGCTGGGCGCCGAGATTGCCTCGTCTCTGCCAAGGGCTTTGAGCTGGGAGGAGAGCAAGCCCTTGGACCCAGGTTGGGGGGCGGTTGCACGAGCCCGGGGGTGACTCCAGGCTCTGGCCCCTGGAGGCTGCTCCCTTAGAATAGACTTCCGAGTTGGCCCTTGTCTCAGGCTCTGAATAAAGTGTTACTTTGTTACCCTTCTGGTGTTTTCCAGACTTTCCCGATTAGGGAACTGCTGCCTTGATACAGACGGAGATTCATCATGTGCCCTTTCCCCACCCCATGACGGAATCAGAATCTTCCGAGGTGGGACCTGGGGCTGCGTCTGTATTCAAACGCATGTAAAAACGTACCTGGTTTGTGAGGCTCCTCAGGCTACACCTGAACGTGGAGTTGTCTGTAAGTCCCACTCAGCAGTTGGCATAGGGTGTTAGCACGGGGGTGCCACTGACCCAGGAGAGACCGGGTCAAAAACCACACCTGCCTCTCGAGCTGTTGTGAGTAAAAACCCTTCGATTCCTTTTTTGGAGGCAGTAGCTCTATTGAGGCATTTACAAACCAGACAGTTCTCTCATTTGAAGTGTATCATTTAGTGATGGTTAGTATCTTCAGTTGTGCAATCATCAACACTGTCACACCCCAAAAGAAACACCATGCCCGTTAGCATTTACTCTCCATTTCCCCTGCCCGCCGCCCGGACAGTCATTATAGACCGGCCTGTTCTGGACATTGCTCATAACGGAGTCATCAAATACATGGCCGTTTGTGTCTGCGCCTGCCCCTCAGCGTGGTGTTTTCAAAGTTCCCCAGGTGTCAGCCCTGCATTTCTTTTTACGGCCAAATAATATTCCGGTGTACGGCGGTACCACATTCTGTTTAGCCACCGTCACTTTTGGGATGGACCTGTGTTTTCATTTCTCCTAGGTGTACACCTGAGTGGAATTGCTGAGTCATCTGATAAGTCAGATGATACGTGGAACTTTGTGAGGACCTGCCAGACTTTTAAAACCTTGGATTCTGTGATGTGCCTGTTGTGTTGGGCAAGACAGCAGAATGGGACTTTTGTTTGCCAGAGACAGTATAAATATTACCCGTAAAAAAGCAGTCATGTTACCTCCTCTCAATTGTTATAATTGGACGGACACCCATCAGTTACATTTCCTATAGCCCCAGGGGTTCTCGACCCTGGCTGCATAATGCAATCACCCGGGAGCTTTCAGAAAATAAAAGCCTCATCTCTAGGTCAGCTACTGGAGTTTCAGCCAGATTTTTCACAAATCGGTGTCGCCTCCTTCCCTCCTCCTTTTCCCTGTGGGTGAGAACAGAAGATAGGGCAGAAAGAATCTAGGAAGATCCTGAACACACAATGAGGAACACGAGGCTGCTCTCCGGGTGTCCGTGGGATACGGGTGGGCAGTGGGAGGGGACCTTGGGAAGTGGGGCTTGTGGCCAGGACGGAGAACCTTCTCCTCACTGATGCAAAGTTCAGCCCTAATTTTGTTCAAGCTAAGGCCTGTGATTACCCACAGAGGCAGTTACTGAGAGACTTGTCCCCTGACAGTGGCTGGAGTGTGTTGTTTTGTCGTTGTGTTTGTACCCCAGGCCTGGGGACGTGAGCAGCCACCCGCTCTCCCTGGACACTGGCTGCCCTCGTTCGTGACAGGGTGCAGGACTTTCCTAAGTACTAGTGTGACCTTGGGCATGTCACTACCTGCCGGGCAGCTCAGAGGAGGGCTTGATCCAGAAGGACCTTTCACTTGTGCTGTTGTGTGGTTCAGATCCTCTCGTCCTAAACCCACTGCCCCTGGTGTTTTGGTTGCATTATCTTAAATGTGCCCCTCCCTCAGCGGTCCCTTCTCTCAGGTACCCCCTCGCCCAGGCCTACCCACTACCTCCAGAGTAGTGGTCACACACACCCTGATATCTTCCTTTAGCTCTCTCTTCCCTGTCTCTACCTGCATGTTAGCTCCGTGAGGGTGGGGAGCGCTGTTAATGGCCTCATCCTCATGGTTGAGGGGCTCCAGAAATATTTGTGAATAAATGAATGTCATTGAGTCTTTACCTCAGATGTCCATGGACTGTAGGGATGTAGCCTTGAGCCTCTAGGAGCAGATTAGAAAGGCCCTAGGAGGATCTCACACACTGTCTGGTGAGGTCTGTGGCTGGGATGATACAGAATCTCCTCATCTATGAAAAGTTGGACCATAATTTTTTTAATGCCCATACAATCCCTCTCACCCCCATTTGACAAATTATATTCAAGAAGGAATGGTGATGGTTAACATTAGATGACAACCTTGTGCCCGGTGGAGTTTGTATTGATCATCTCTTTTTGCCCCAGCAATCCTGTGAGTGGACCTTCATTTAAGGAGCCCCTGTTTTACACATGGGGGCTGGGGGCGTGGGGAGCAGACCAGCAAATTAGCAAAGAAAAGGATCCTGTACAGTGGCAATGAGTGACACTTGGGGAGGAGGATGGTGACCCTCTGAATGTGGCACCCCAATGACTTGGGCTCCCTGTCCAAGGTTCTCTTATGGCACCAAGAAAAGATTGCTCTCGGTGACACCCTACATTGGTTTTCACCTGAAACCCAGAAAGGGTACCCTTTTTCCCGGGAAAATAATTGCGCAGTGGGTTTTTGGAGAGCTCTCGAAGCATGTTTCCTTATGGGTTTTGTAGTTAAGTTAAATAGTTAATTGTATAATTTTTCTCCTGTCCTGCCACTGGTGGGGTGACTTGGCCTTGGTGACTACAAGTCTTTGAGAATCATTCGTAGGGGGTAGACTGTTCCTCCACCTGGAGCAAACCACAGTCTAATGCGGGGTACATTCGTTTGGTAGACAGAGTCCAGCTCCATTAGCTTTTGAAAAAACAGGTGGAAAAATTGTGCTTGTCTTGATTTGTGTCAGGATATTTTGTTCTGTAAGGGAGGGCTGGAGAGGTTGTTTTGTTTATCACAAGGACGATGAGATGAAGGCAGAGAGACATCAGGCCTGGGAACCCTCTATGAGATAGCAAGATGGCGATGATGCCATCTGTTGATAGCTACTTGTCTGTCACCCGGAGGCCCAAAAGGAGAAGGAAGCCTGTGGGCCTCCTGGGAAGGGAGCTGTGGAGCTGCTGCTTTCCGGGGAAGGGTTGACACTGCTTCCCCCAGGCAAGAGCTGACCGCGGACGAGCTCTTGGGTTGCTAGGGGATCGCTTTCTCAGGCCTGGGATCAAGCTGAGCAAGATTCCATGTTGGCTTCTTTTCCATTGAGTCTAGGGTGTCACATGAACACCAAGCCCCACACCTGACCAAGTCCCATACTCCGTGAATTCTAGTACTGTTCTAGGAGGTCAGGGGTATCCTCTTTGAGCAGATTTATCAGTGACCTTGTATTGTCACCGGCATGCTTCCCCATGTCCATTTATTCTGATTTCCAGTGTATTGCAATGGTTAATCATTGCCTTGACTGTTAAAGGAGAAAAGGGGGTGCTTTTTGATGATTTCTGATTTCCTGTGGAAGATGTGGGGAGTAGGGTGGGGGAGGAGTTGAGGGGAGGAGTCCTTGGTAGGGAAAGTAGCCCCGGCCCAAGACTGGAGCCTGGGTTCTTCTGTTCTTGTTAAGTCACCTTCTGGTTGTACAAACTGGGACCTTCCTTCTGGACCTGTTTCCTTATTTGCAAGTTGAGTTGGACTAGTGCAAACATTTACAGATTTTTCCCATAGGAAGACCCCCCTCCCCCTCCCCCTGCCTTCTTAGGTATACATAGGTTTTATTGGAGGGTAGCAAAGGGAAGGGAGGGAAAGTAGGATTGAGCAGCGGCAGGCATCAGATGGTGATGCAGATATGACAGAGCCTCTGCCAACCCTGTGAATGAGAAGACCCATTTCTAAGTGGTAAAATTTGCAGATTCTCGCTGCATCACACCTGAAAACAGCTGTCGTTTACTGAGGACGCACCGAGCTGAAAGCACTTACTGGACATTGCACAATTTAATACCGCCTGAGGCATGCTCCTTTTTCAGATGAGCAGACACTGGCACGGAGCAGGCAAGTGACTTGTTCGGAGTCACACAGCTGGGAAGGGGTCAGAACTCTGAGCACTGAACTGCTGTATTTCCTCCCATCATTGTAAATTCTCACGGCGTGGATTTGCCGACTGGGAACTAGGCACCGTGACCAAAAGTTCTAAGAGTTTGGTAATGCTTCTGCATGGCTTAGTGTTTTGATTAGTCATCACAATAGCTACGTGAAATTCAGGGACCGTGTGCAGCTGTGTGAGAGGTTCTTTGCAGCTTGTGGATGGATTCGGGGCCTTCTGGGGTAATGCTGCGCCCTCACTGAGCTCGGACCAGGTGCATGGGCCTTTCCAGTTAACCGGGTGTTGGCCGCGGGAAGACCCTGTCTGTCCAGGCCCACGTAACGGATTAATTGAGACAGACCTGTGTTGTCTGCGATCCCCGTGGTCCAGCGAGTTGCCTTCCTGTGCCTCGGTAGCCCCATGGCTGACTTGAGAGAGGCAAGGAAGCGCCTAGCAGCTGACTAGGCCTCGGGCCGGAGAGTAGACATGCTGTTGACGGGATGTCTTTGTGGCGGGGTTGCGACCCCCTCCTATTACACGATAATACCTGTCTTAGTTTGGTGCCTTCCTCCTCAGAAGGGCTCTGCACTCTGCAGACGCCACCATCTCAGTTTGCTTTCTGGGGGGAGGGGGAGAAGCTGCCCAGGAGAGGAGGTGGTGTCCTCTGTGATGGGCTTGAATACAAATACCTGGTGTTGCTAGTTACCACTTCTCATGGTCTGGATGTAAAATTGAAAACACTAAAATGTCACTTATTTGTCGTGTAAGCGAGGCATATGTAGAACATGATCCTGGCCTGTGGATTTCCCAGTCAGTGGAACTGGGTGCTCCTTGATGGATGTGAGGTCTCAGGGAGTGTGGGGGTCCTGGGACACCTCAGGTAACTTGTCATTTTGATTGCTCCTGTCGTGTCCATAAATACTTCTGTCTGTATTGTGTTAGAATAGAAAGATAGGCAGACTGGATCCAAGAGAAGCAGGCCTGGAATCCAGGAGACCCCGGACTTAATCCTGACTGTCTCGATTTACCTTCTGGTGCCTGTTTTCTCTTTTAAGATGAAGTGGGGAGTGGGCTCTCATCATATACAATGGACTCTCAGTTAACCAGCACCATGTGGATTGGCAGATGCCGGATAAATGTAAATAGACTCTCCGTTAACTGGAACTCAAGCAACTGGCAAGATCTCAAGCATCCAGCTGAAGGCAGCAAAAAATTTTGTTCGATTACTTGAGAGGGCCAGTTGCTTGAGTTCCGTTTAACCGAGAGTCTACTGTATATATATTCTCTAATGTCATAGCCCTGGGAGTGCTCACAGGAGTTCTGTGTCTAAGTGGTTCTAGAGTTCTTCCTAAGCCCCTCTGAGAGAATTCAGAGGCTCATCAAAAAGTCCAAGAAGTTCTACAGTAAAATGGAATCTATACAGCTTTTTGGGGGACTGAATAATGACACTGGGATCTGTGGGAGTAGGAGATGTTGAGCATTCTTCCAGATCTAAGATGAGTCCTATTCCCCATCTACCCCTCCCGTCTGTGATGGGTCACAGGCATCTGCTCATGCAAGGCATGGTCACGTCTTGGGAGGGCAAGCTGTGAAAGAAAGGGAGCACTGCATTGTTAGTGCCCGTCGAATTCACTCCCCGGGGTGCGTGGTGACAGAGCTGTGGAGGGAAGAAGGAAAATGGAGACCCACCTGCACTGGGGCTTGAGACCATCGGCAGGTAGAAGCCTCTAGGTGTGTGACTAGTCAGGCCAGCCTCTTGTATTTGAAAGGTGAGTACCTTAGGTCCAGAGAGGCACAGAGACTTGACTAAGATCCTGCAGTTGAACCAGTGGCCCAGATTTGACAGGTAACTCAGAACGAGGCAGCAGAGCTATTTAATCTGCTAAATGGTGTTCGGAGGCTGTCTTTCCTGGACAGTGTAAGCCACGCTGTTTGCTCAGATGGCCTTTGGCAGTGCTGCTGCCCTACGGCTGGCAAACCATCTTTTGAGCCCGGAGGGGAGGGCAAGAAATCATACTTCTAGGAGAAGGCTCTGTATGCACGAGCACATCACATGGGAAGGTCGGTTCTGCCCAGGAGATCCAAGGCTGAAGATTTCCTGCCTGCCTTCCACGTGGACAGGCACCTGTCGTCCGTTTTCTGGATATCTGAGGTGGCCGGGTCACGGTTTTCGTCTTCCACCCCCCAGCCCTCCACTGAGGCAGTCGGCCACAGCCTCCTCCTCTTTAACTGTGTGCGAACTGGGTTTTGACAGACATGATTAACTGGGTATTTTTGGAAGGCTCTGGAGGGCCGTAGCGTGCTCCGGAGGGCAGACCCGGAGTCGGGAATGTTTGCTGCCACCTGTGCGTCCAGTGGGCACGCCTCGCTCGCCATGCCCTTGGCTGGGGAGTGCGCTGGCAGGGAGGGCAGGGGGGCCGCGCAAGGCTTCAGAAGTCCCGGCTCTCCCAAGTCTCCGGATGGCTTCGGAGAAAGTGGGGCCTGAAACTTTTATCGCCGCAACTGCAGGTGAAAGACTTTCATTTGGCTGTGCTGGTCCAGCGAAGGTTATTTTATTTATGTGTTTCCAAGCCCTTAAAAATTCTTTTAGGGCACATCAGTGGGGAGTTAATAGAAACTTTGAAATAAGAAAAATGCCTGCAGGGTAAGGAGAACCCCAGCCAGCCAGCTCCAAGCCGTGCGCTGTGAGAGCTGGTCGGTTGGTTCTCCGAGCAGCGGCTGGCAGACGAGTTAACTGGACAGGGACTGCTCCTTCCAACGCCTTAGTTTTCAATGATTAAGTGTTTTCTTGTTTTCTTTTTTCCTTGCTCTCCTCCTTTTGGTGAGGAGAGGGGACCATTCTGGGCATGTTAGCTCCTGAAAATGTCCTCTAACCTTCCTGGTTTGTGCCAGAGAGGAAGCCCGGAGCGGGATGGATAGGATATGGCTTGTGTTTGGGGGCCCCCTCCAAACCAGACCACCACCAGGGATACCAGTTGTTACCAAAAAGGGAGTTTCCATTGTCTTCTAAGTGCTAAATTTAAAGCCAAACAGAAGAGATATGAATCTAAGCCAGGCATCACTCACACAGTCCGTTTGTTTGCTTTCCCCCAAAGTGATTTCCTAAAGAATTAAACACTCTTTATAGCTGCATTGTTTTAGTTATCAGTGGGAGGTGGGGTGGGGGCTGAGCTCAGCTGCTCAGAGGTTAGGAGACTGGAGACATCCCTTTGGGCCTTAGCTCTTCATTGGTGGGACCATGTGGTAACACCTACCCTGGAGGATGACAATTAAACAGGTGGCGGGTTCCACCCCCACTTCATAGGAAGGAAAAGCTGTGACTTTTGAAACCTCTCAGTTGTATTCAGCTTTGGCAGACTTCACACCCAGATATTTCGGTTCAGTTAAATGCCTACTGTGTGCCACATGAGCTGGCCCCCAGGAAGCCAGCCTGGGGCTTGACTTCCCTGTTGTTTGTTCATTGGAGCTGCTGGGTGCAAATGGTATAGTTCAATGATTTTCAAGTGGAGGCAGTCGTGCTCCCCAGGGTGCCTTTGGCAGTGTCTGGAGGCATGTGGGATTATCGATCACTCCTTGGGCTGCGGCTTGCTATTGGCATCTGGTGGGTGAGGCCAGGGATGCCCCGAAACAGCTGTCAGTGCACAGGACAGACCCCACAACAAAGAATTCTCCAGCTTGATGTCAAATAGTGCCAAGGTTGGGAATCCCTGGTTGAGTGTCTGGGGTGTGTGTGTGTGTGTGTGTGTGTGTGCATGCGCACGCGTGTTTCCTGTTCTACATTTGGTAAAGGAAACTTAACACTGGCTGCCCCAGCGAATCATGGGGGATGCTCATCTGTGCCCCAGTCCTGGCGTTGGTTCTGGGAACATCCTGATTAAAGCAGCCCTGTGAATAGCCTTTCGAGCCAACGGGAGAAAGAATTTAATCTGATTTATTTACTGGTTCTATTAAATTGTCTTTGCTTCTATTTTGAGACTTCTCTCTTGGAAAAATACTGTAAAACACAAGAGAAAATAAAAATCAGGTTATCTTTCCACTATTTCTTGGAATGGGGGCACAGTGAAGAAGTCAAAGTCCCCACCTCTTTCGATGTAACCACTTTCAACAACTTGCTGTTTGTAAATTTTGCTCATCTCTTAAGTTTCATTTTAGGGCCTTAGTTCTTCTATACATATATGCAAAAATTTATATATGTTGTCATACATGTGACTAAGTATAGGAAGGATTTAATTTTTGGAATCTTAGGCTGCCAGAGACTTTATGTAGTAGCAGAGGCAGCCCTGATTATGTGTATGGGGCGAAGCACTGGTGGACAGTGTCTGCTTTGTGCAGCATACAAAACAAGCTTTGCTTCAGCATTGGCCGTGCAAGTCTGCCTTCTCCAGCGAGGGCCTCTCTGTCCCGCCCACCTTTGAGCAAACATTATTTATTGTGGTCCATGGGGATCAGGTCTTGATTTGGGGCTTCTTTTTGATGCTCTTCCTTTGTGGGATCTCACCCACATGCCCCTGGAGGCTCTGGGGCTGCCAGGACCTTTCTTTGCCAGCCACCTCCCATGTGGTGCCAGTGGCATCTGTTTTGTGGCTGGCTGTCCCCTGAGCCCCGCGTGGTCTGGGGATGGTCTCTGAGAGGGGACTTGGCTGCCTCCTGGAGTCACTTTGGGGCTCAGAAATAATGACTGTGCTCTGGACCCCCTTCCCTCCCCTCCCTGCCCCCCTTTCCTCCCCTCCCTGCCCCCTTTCCCAGCCTGAACCATGGTTGTTTTTTTTGTTTGTTGTTTTGTTTTTTTATATGGGTAGCTCCCTGGCTGGGAATCGAACCCAGGCCGCAGCGTTGACAGTACAGAAGCCTTAGCCACTGCACCACCAGGGAACTCCTATTTTTTTTTTTTAAAGCTTTGTTTTCAGTAGCTTACCACATGTTTTATGGACAAGCAGGGGAGCGGGGAAGGGAACTCATCTAAGATAACCTACTTTGTGCCGGCCACTGAGTTGGGTCATTGTCCCTCCTCCAACCCTCCGAGGCCAGCAGGTGGGGTTTTCATTAGTCAGGTGAGGAACCCACCTGCAGCTTCTGTTAGGGACCTTGCCTGAGGTCCCACAGGCAGTAAGTATCAGTGACAGGATGGGCCTGAAATCCTGAGGCCCCCTGAGGTTGCGCGGACAGCTTTGCCCTTGGTGGCGCCTAGAATGCACTGGGGGCTCCATGCACCCCGCCGGCGACGGGGGCCTTGTGTGTCGGAACCTGGACAGCGGACACATTCCCGGGGGGCATTTTAGGTCTCTCTGGAGCTGAAAGGCTCAAGAGAAGCCTGGACTTGGTAACGCATTAGGACTTCACGGATTGAAGAAACAGGGTGAGGAAGGGGAAGTCGGTTGCGCCAGAACAGTCCGTTAGTTTGTCCTTCACGAATGAGAGGGGAGTTCCCCGTTCCTGGGGGAGGGGGTGGACTTCGGAGCTGCAGGGGGTGTGCCAGGCCTCGGGGGATGGTTCTGGGCGCGGGGAAGGTTCTGGGCGCGGTGCTCTTGGGGCCGGAAGTACCGTGTGAGCCGCTGCGGTGGGAGAGTGGAGGCCTCTCCCCGGGAAGGGCAGCGCGGATTCGAGGCCAGAGGAGGTAGGGGGACCCCAGACGAGCACACCCGTGTGTCAGGGGCTGCCGATGAGTGCGGAAGTGGGGGTTTAAATGGATCCCTTAGCCAGTGCCACCCATGGAGGACACCCCCCTCAGTGCGTGGTGGGACTTGAAGCTTTTCTTGGTCATTGTTTAGACCCAGAGATTGATAGGGCCCAGCCACGTCTGTCACAAATCAGAGATGGCGGCTGGCTGCAACGAAATGAGAATTCTCTTTTCAAAATGCTACTTTTTTATGGGACGTCTTCCCGCTGTGGAATTGACACTTTTCTCCTAGCTGCTACTCGCCATATGTTTTCAGACAATTGATGTTAAATTTCCTACACGGAAATGCTGTGTACCTTTGGGCGTGGGTCTTTGTACAGCTCCATTAGGAAAAAACCAAACTCTCTTTGATCCCTCCGTAGCCATGGTGGTTCAAGGGAACCAGGTTGGGGGTGGGAGGTTGGGGGCAGGCTTTGTTTTATGATACTCAGACCCCAGACACATTTCCTGGCACCTGGCATGTACTGGACCGAAGATGAATGAATGCATGAATGAATGAGTGAAGTTCTTGGTGCTCAAGGTGGTTTGGTAGATGGTCTGACGTCCGTTTGATCGTTTTGAAGATGCACGGTGGATGCATGGGCAGAGGACCCTGCCTGGGTGGTGGTAATGTACCAGGGGACAGGTTGGCCCTTGGAGGATGGCTCTGAGCTCCGTCCCTGGCATTAGCTCTTAGAGTCGCTGCAGAGGACGCACCCCCATCTCACTGGGTTTCAACTGCACTTGAACTGGCTGAATTCTAAGCGCTTTCTACTCTGAGGTTCATGTTCGTGTGGTCTGCTGGGCTCGGCTCTGGCTTTTAGAAAGACGACCTTCCAGCTGGTAGCAGTGAGTCCTAAAGTGCCAAACTGCTTGGCCACAGGCTGCTTCTGTGGTTAACACACTCCCTGCCTTGTCACCCCCGCCACCCTGCTTGTGGAGGGTTCGCGATTGAATGGCCGCTCCTCGCACTGAGGGGTGAGCACTGCTCCCGAGAGGTGGTCGGCAAAGGGCAGTGGAGCAAGTCCTTCCCCACGTCTGTCCTTGTCATCCTGGAATCCGAGGAAAGAAAGGAAAACCGTCTTGGTTTGGGCAAGGAACTACCCGTTGAGGGCTCCGGTGGTTCCCCTCTGTCAGACTTGTTTTCTTCTGACCCGAGTCTGGGCCACAGTATCATTGGTTAAATGTGGAATGTGGCTGTTACGTGTTCTGGGAAGTGAAAACCCAGACTAGTCCAGGGGATGCACAGAGGTGGGAAAAGCATGGGGGCCACTAGGAACATCCCAGGGCAGGGTTGTGGGGGGAGGGGAGGAAGACTGGCTCTGTGGGTATTCTAGAAAAGGGCCTTGTCAGATTTGGAGAGAGAAGATAAATTTGGCCCTAAGGGTCTCCAATTCCTTTTAGAGACTTTCCTTGGAAAAAAGTAAAATGGAGCTGAGGCGATGTAGCAAATTCTGGAAACAGCACATTCTGTTTATAATGAAAGTTGTCCCACAAGAATTTCTCTATTTTATCCCTTTAGCTAAATTTCTTTTTCTAAAAGGGGAAAGAGGCTAGAGATAGGTTTGTTTATTTTCTTAGTTGAAACCTCAGTTTTCATATTTCAAGCCCATTCTCTCGGGTCAGAACAAGTAAAGCCCCAGGGTTGGTTCACTGTGGTGTTCTAGAAGCTGCCCCTACCCAGTCCCTCCCACACTGGATGAGCAGGCAACAGGGTGCTATTGATTTCACCCCCTCCCCCTACTTACTGGAATACAACTGAAAGTGCCCAGACCTCAGGTATCCGGCGGTCCGGTTTTTACATGTCTAGGCTTATGTAACCACAACCCAGATCAAGGTAAAGGACACTGAGGCCAGCCCCCGCAGAGGCCCCCGGTGCCCCTTCCCAGAGGAAACCACTTCCGAGTTCTCTAACCATAGCTCAGTTTTTCTCGGTTTGAACTTCGTGTGCATTGAATTATCATTGGAGTTTTAAGGTTCATTTCATGCCCCTCCTTCCAATCAGAAACCAGTCTTTTGGAATCTTTGGGTGTTTCTTTGTATCTTGTGCACGTGTCAGAGTTGTAGGTGGAAAAGCCCAGGGTACACCTTTGCTCGGGACGCTCAAGTCCCCACGGCTGCCTGAAGCTCTGTGGGACTGGCCTCTGCCCACCCCTTGTTCCTCCACCCCCTTGTCCCTTCTGGCTCACAAAGCCAGGCTCCTGGGCACGCTGTCCCCACAGCTGGACCTGCGCTCTCCCTCGCATGCTCAGCTCCCACATGCTCAAGGTGACAGCCAGGGCAGATGCGGTATTTTGCACCCTCTTAAAATGACAGCGTTTCCCCTGCAGCCCTGGCATCTCTGTTTGTAACCGGCATCGCTGGTGTGATGATTTGATTGACATGTGTTTTCCCTCCGACTGGAGAGCAAGGCAAGGTCTGGTACGTGGTGGGCGCCCAGCTCACGTTGGTTGGACGATTGGATGGGTTGGGGGGTTCGTTGTGAAGGAGAAGGGTTTAGGGAGCAGCGTTTGGCTGGTTTGTTTTTTTTGAGGGGGGTACTGAGGGGCATGATGCCTGCCAAGGTGGTTTTATTCTGGGGGGTTTTGTGTGTTTCCAGGTAGGAAATGTTTTAAGCACACGGGTTGTCATTGTCCCCAATGTCTGTGTCACGAGTGACCTCATTTCTCGTCCAGCCTCATTCCTGCACCCCCTGCCCGCCCCACGCCTCTCTGGAGCAGCTCCCCCTCCTGCCCGCTCTCTTGGCCAGGATTTTAACATATATCACAGGCTGGTAGGCTAAGAGCTTGGGACTTCCCCTCACCACACTCAAAGCCTTTGATCTTTGCTTTGGAGGTAACATCAAAAGGAAGGCTGAGGAAGACAGCCAGGCTGTGAAGTTCAACGTTCAAGTTAATAGCTTGACTGAAGGTTGTGCTGCGTCCTGGCAGCATCAGTGTGGCTGAAGTAAACACAGCAGTGCTGCCACATTTTCCTGCAAATGGGGCCTGATATTGTCAAAGGGCTTCATTTGCATTTGGAATGAGTCTGGGCTGTGGCGACAGGTTCTTTGCCCGCTCACCCCCTTTCCTGGGAAGTGTGAAAACGTGGGGAAGATGCGTGCTGGGGGCAGGGGGAGGAGGCCCAAGTGAGGCTCAGAGAGCGGGTAACCCCCACGGATCAGCACCCTAGAAGTCACCCGTGCCAGGTCCTGGCCTTTGCTGTCTGCCTGTCTTCGGGCGTGACATCTCTATGGCACTTACTGCTCCCGAGTTAGCTGGGCGTTTCCAAAGTCCCATGGAATTCAGAGCAGGCTGCAGGCCGGCAGCTTGGCTGGGGCTTGGGCAAGTCGTGTGCGGCCCAAGCCCCGTGGCAGCCAGGGCACAGGGCACCGAGAGCTGGCAAAGGTGTCAGCGGAAGTAAAAGTGAAAGCGATCCATCGGGCCCCACTTGGTCTCTGCTGAGCACCCGTTTGGTGGTCGTTTCCCTGAACGCGTCATGGGACGCTCCTTTCTCCAAACCACGGCGGCCTCGGCGCGATGGCGGATGTTTCCCTGGGGAGGCCGTTCTGTTTTCTCGGGCTGCTCAGCTTCTGCGTCCCCTTTTTGCTGTGTGCCTGGACCTTCCTGGGCCGTCTCCTGTTACCTCTCATGAACCACCGTTCTGCTTGTTTCTCAGCCCCCCTTGCACTCAACTGTCTGTCCCCTCACCTGTCTCTCCCCACAAGGCACTTGAGCCTCCGCTTTTCCGCGGGGTCTTTCAACCCCATTGATGTCAGCACCGTGCAGGCAGCATTCCCGCGGGATCTCTTTAGTGTGGTTTCCCAAACTCCCCTCATCCCCATGCCCCCTTCATGATTTTCGGCATAACCCTGTGCCACCTGCGCTATTCTTTGTGTGATGCATTCAAACATTTGATTTCACTTATTTAAACTCAGCCTCACCGCAGGCTTTAACATCTGTGAAATTGCAAGTTTGATGTGCTAGTTATTTTTTCTAACACAGTCATATAATCCTGCAACTACTCAGGTAACACCTTGTGCCCCCGGAAGTCCTGCTTGGTAGCCCTACAGTTGGGAAAATGCTGCATTAAGAGACAGGTTGCCCCTTCCTTGCCCTCCTTGGTGGCTTGCAGGTTTGGGTGTCTGTTGATACATAACAACACTGTCCTTTGCCTGCTCCTGGGCCAGCTGACTCTTGCTCAGCTCATGGGTGGAGTCAAACTTCTGCATATGGAATAGTCTTGGGCTTCTGGGAATCTGTTTTATAGTGACTGGAATTCATTCTGGATCGAATGGGTCCCTCCTCCATTCCTTTTCGTGCTGCTCCTCTACATCCGGGGATGCCTGCCTTCCCCGAGCCCCCGTGATTTTTCAGGTTGCCACCATTTTTCGAGGTGGACGATGCAGCTGGCCTGCGGCCGCGGCCGGCCATCTCTCCGGGTTGAGTTACCTGCTGAAAGGTCTCCGCAAATCCCTGCCACCTCTTGATCAGAGTTGCTGGTACACGTGCCCTGTGGGTCTAGGTTTTCAGGCCTTGAGACTCTTGGCTGCAGTCATTTATACATGTCCATTTGGTGCCTTGTTGAAAAGGTGTCTCCTGCCACTGATGGGTGTGGCCTTCTGGAAATTCCTCAGCAAATACAAGGTGACAGCCTTTAGAGATTGGGGGTCTCCAGAGTTTCAGGGGCACACCCCTGAAGGATATTGAGGAAATGCTGCTCTGGGAGAAATGCGGCTTGTACTCAGCCATGAGCTGGATGCCCACGTTGGCTTCCCTGAGTTGGGCACTTTTTTGCCCATATTTAAAGCTGTAAGGGCCATTGTCACATTTGTTTAGACTCTCAATTCACGTTCCTTAGAGGATGGTGCATTGAAGCTCATGCTCCTGGACACAGCCTTTCCTACCTTTAGGAAAACCCGTAGAGTCTCCTGGGGAGAGATGAAAGGGTTTCTGCAGACCTGCCGGGTAGCATGGACTGCTCTTTTAGGTAATTAAGGGGAACCATAAAGATGAACGCGTGTGTCCATTTGCCTATCACTTGGGGGTCTTAAATCTTTGCTCAGTCTCCTTTCACTGTATACCTGTGTGTCACTCACAGGCCCCCATGGGCTCCCTTTTCATTTTTTTGGAATGCACCATTGGAGATTGAAGAATGAGGGTCTTGGGGGGACATTGGGAATTTCGAGTTTTCCTCTGGAGTCCCCTAGATGTTTGCTGGGCAGAGCCATCTAGTGAGGGTGGCTGGGGTGGGGCAGCCAGGTGAGGGGTCCTAGGAGCAGGTGCAAAGGGGTGCACGTCTAACTCATTCTTTGTGACACTAGCTCCTGCTCATGGATATCTCCTACGTGTCCTGTGCTAGGACAGTGGAATCCCAGATGTGCTGCGCATTTGAATTGCCCGAAGAGCTTTTATAAAAATCCCAACACCTAAGTCCCACGGTGTGGGCAGAGCCAGGCATCAGTAACTGTGAAGATGGCTAAGTGATTCCAAAGTTTAGAACCACTCTACTGGGATAACAAGGCTTGGGTCATTTGTACCCTAAGTCACTTATGCTAATTGTTTCCCAGGCACGCTTCTAAGCATTTTGCATACATCACCTCAATAAATCCTCCCACCATTAAGGAGGTGGTATGGTCCCATTTTATAGGGAAGACAGTTGGAGAGGTTTAAGCATCTTGACCAAGGTCATGGAGTTAGACTGTGGTGGAAGGAAGGTGTGCCTACCTGCAGAGGCCATGTCTTCACCTTGGCATTAGTCCTCATCCTGAAGCGACCCGGCTTCAGCTGGAGGGTGCTTAATGGTTAAGGGCATGGGGGTGGGGGATGGTTCTGAAGCTAGAAAGGTGTTCTGGGGTTTTCTCCCGAGGGCCTTGAATGCTGTGTGCGACAGAGACCTGAAATGCTGATGGACTTGCGAATCCAGGGCTCTGGGTAAAATGCAGATTCTGATACAGCAGGCCTGGGGTGCGGCCCCAGAGTCCGCATTTCTCCCTAGCTCCCTAGTGTGAGGCTTAATTAAAATCCTAATGCCAGGGTCGCAGTCCACTCCAGCTGAGTCAGACCGTCTGGGGGATAGGAGCCAGGCATCAGCACGGTTAAAGGATTCCTGGGTGACTCCAGTGTGCATGAGCGATGGAGAGATTGCTCGGCGGGGTGCATTTGAGTCAGGAGACCGGCGTCTCTGTTCGCGGCAGGTAGGCGACGGATTGGAGTGGCGCGGAGAGCCATGGAGATGTTCTTACTTTACTGATGACGTCTGCAGTGTTTGCTGAGTGCCTGTAGCAGGCCAGGTGGTGTTCCAGGGACCGGGGTGCAGCATTTTGCTGCTCTGATGGGGACCAGAGCTAGCACGACGGCGTGGGAAAGGAGTGCAGAAGCGTTTTAGGAAGGATACCCAGGACTTTTGAAATACAGGTAATTTGGTCCGGACCGCAAACCAAAATTTCTCTTTTTCTTCGTGATGAAAGGGTTCGCTGGGCATCGAGCAATGAGTTTGCTATGGGCCGACTGGCACCTGCCTGGCCAACCTCTTCTTCTCCACAGCTTCCGTAGGATCTCATCTCGGGAGCATTGGCTTTGCTTCTTTTGGGGTTACTCATAAGGGTTTGAAGGTACCAAAACATTTTTTTTCCTACAAGTAACACTCAGCTGCAATTCGTATTTTTTATAAATTTTGACTGATTTGTGAGAACTGGTAAGTGTGGACTGAGGCTCTCTGCTGTAACCCCTAAGTGTGGCGCCGAAATGGACTTGGATGCACAAGCCAGTAGGGTGGTGTGTGAGCACAGAGGTGACGCACCTCGGCGTTGCGCCTAGAAGAGCCTGACCTCTTAGTGGTGGGGGTGGCTGGACAAGGAATGTGTTCGTTTCTGGGTTGGCATTCAGCTGAAACACTGGTGGTTAAAATCCCGAAGTAATGCCCACGCTGTCGTTCCCCTCCCAAATCTTCATGGCTCGGCTACCATCAAGGACCTGGCGTGGGTCCCGTGCGAGGGCCATCTGCTGGTAGTTACCTCTTCTGAGTATCATTCCTGCTGGAACCAGATTAGGATGGTCTGGTGGTCGTCTTGTGAAGTTTAATTTCGAGGCCCGGCGATGCCTCTGGAATGGAAGGACACGCTTGGCACTTGGACCTTTCTTTGTTGATCGTGTCCGTGGTGAGTTCAGGGGAGCCCCCTGCCGAGCCGGAATCTGGAGGTGGGTGCCTTTCGCACCAGGGTCAGAGTCTCTTTGTTTGGCCGGGACCTTTCCCTGCTATGCCAGCTATTAATAGCGGTGCCCCCTTTTATTCTTGCAAGTGCCTGGTTTGGATGATGCATTATGTGTGGTCACCCCCTAGTTATTATCACAGATGGCTGCTGCCTGGCGCCTCACTTTGAGGGAGTGACAGAGTTGGGACCCGAACTGGAGAGAAAGCTGCAGGGTGACTCTTGCCTCGCCTTGGCCCATCCTCAGGGGCTTCGTCCTGGGGAGAATTTGGAATCCTTGGATGTTAGAAACCCTGAAATGCGGGCGCGTCCGGACCGTGTCATTCCCCTTCCCCTGCATCTCTGCAGGATTCTGGAGGAATAATTAGTTAGTGTTTGCAGCGCACTTTGAAATCCTCAGATGAAAGGCCCCAGAGAAGCACAAAGTATGATTATCTATTATTAGTCTGAACCGGCATGAGCGGAGCCTCTTGCCTTGTGCCAGGCCCATTCCTTCTGCCGGTCTTTTTCTGCCCGATGGGCTTTCTGTATAAAAACCCCAAGCTGAAGAGTGTGAGGGGATCGTAATCAGTAATGAGTTGTCTGCCCACGGTTGCGGACAGGTGACGTGGAAGAAACACGGCCCCACTGTGGTCCAACCCTGGCGTGACCGCGCCTGCTGTACTTGGGGTCCTGGGTTGAGGTGGTGCTTATCGGTCCTGCTTCCTTGTGCTCTGTGTACTGTGTTTTTAATTTAAATTTCACTCGATTTAATGATATTGATGATAAGGGATGTGCTTCCTGACAGCCCAGACGGACTTGTGTCAAGAGGGTAGAGATTGAGAATGATTTTTTGCTATGGTAGAATGTTCCGCATTGATTCGTGTAGGTCTCAAGAGTGTTTGCCAATATTTCATTTCTTCAAAAAATGTGGGCATGCCATGACAGGTACCCCGTAGCTCAGGACACGGCAGGGAGCCCCAAGGGGCAGCCCTGGTGCTTTCCCCTTTCTTCATCCCAGCTTTCTTAGACCAAAATTGAATGCATCAGCTGCTGAAGAAAGAAAAAGCACTGGGTTGGTCTTTTTTGAAATGAAAGATTTGGTTTATCTTCTGCTCACCAGCAGAATGACTTGCACCCCTCCCCCCAAAACAACCCCTCAGATAATGGTTGTACCCCTAATGCATACCACCAGATGCACCAGCGTGGCCCTGGCAGCCCCCCCTGCGTGGTGTTTATGAACTTGCTGGCGTCTCTTTGCCCCGATGCTTGGAAATCTGGAGGCCTGACCGCTTCTTGGGGCTTAGCTCCAGTTTGCAAAGAGCCCCAGCTAGCAGAGTTGGGGGTTTCTGTACCAACGACTTCCTTCTTCCAGCCCGCCCCCCCCCCCCATATTCCCTTCTACTCTTGGTCCCCTGTTAACCAAAATAGCCAGTCATACTCATATCCTAGTTTGCCATGATGCCAGTGTTTTCTGTACCTGAAGTGTTTCTCATCAGAACCCTGGATTTGGTTTGTAAGACTTCCTAATCCATGGCGATTTGAGCCCCAGAGCAGTGTACCTGGGGCCGAGCCTGAGGGTTTACTGAATGATTTCCTTCCTGAGTCAGGTGTGACTGCTTGAAGGAGGGGTCCAGAGCGGTGGGCAGAAGTGGGCATTATCCCATTTTCCCTTTGAGAAAACAGAGAAATCAGCTGGTGATGGAGTGAGAAATAGGCATCCGTGTTCCTGGTTCTTCCTTGGGTGTTGTTTTCAGCTGCCCACTGTCTCCTTTGTGAGGTTTACTGTGCTGATGGAGACTCCTTTACATGGAAATTCTTGGGGGAACCTTGGTTTCCTTGCTTGGCTGGAGCCTGGCTGGGAAGGAGGAGGGGATGAGGCTCCCTTAGATGCAGCTCTTAGCAGTTGAGCCAAGGGGCAGGCTGGGCCCCTGGACACGCCCTCTGTGGTCACTGCAGACGTTCTCCCTTGCACAGCGCCCTCCTGCTTGGAGCGCATATGCCTTGTTGAATCTCCTAAGCAAGCAGCTGGCTGCTGAGGCATCCGTGCGTCCCTGCCCTGGCCTCCTTATTTCTTAGAAAAAGGACAGAGGGACCGACGTTTTTATTGAATCTCATGCTGGGCTTATTAACTGGGTCTCATTTACTTTGCACATCAGCTTTGCAAACGGAGTTATGTTTGTATTCGTTTTACAGGTGAGGAAACTGAGGTCCAGAGAGGTTCAGTGTAGACCTTTTGTCTTTAAAATGCATCGTTTTTGCAAATCAAGAAATTCATTATATTTAAGAGGGGTGGAGAGAGCTGAGTAAGGTGACTTTCGGACTGTCAACATGTAGTTATGGAGCAGCCCCAGAGCTTTAGGCTTCAAGAATGCTGGCCTGGGCAGTGAAGTGGCTTCCCAGGCCCTTGGCAGAACGTGTTTGAAGAGAGAATGGGTGGCAGGCTGCCCCTGCAGCCTTTCTCCCGAGTCCTTCATTTGTACCTGGCTGGCATGAGCAGCCAGGCGTATGCTTCCTGTGCACTTAGTATTCGCCAGCTGCAGTGCTAGGAGCTAGGGAGAGAGGTGAGCAGGACCTGACCTTGGGAGGCAGCCATGAGAACCAGGAAGGGCAGTAAAGTTACTATGGGTGTGATGATGGAGATCTGAGCCATGACCAGAGGGGACACAAGAGTGAGCATGGGTGTCTGGGGCTGGTGGGTCACAACACGGGGGTCCTCACTTCTCTTCGCAGAAGTCCTCAGCGGGAACTGGAGGAAACCATGTCTCTGGCTTTGTTAGAAAGGCTCCGGGGTGGTTTTAGAGGCCCTTGAGTCCCTCTGGGAAACAGCATGGTGGTTTCGCCTCGCAAACGGAAAGGACCCACTGAGTTTCTGCAGCCACATTTCGACGTCACATAAAAGGTAGCCCCTCTCACCTTTTATGCCCATACATTAATGGCTACCTGTCAGTTTACTGAAAAATATCTTTTTCTTTAAAACTTTAACTTTAAGATTAAAATAATGTGTGAGAAAGTATAAAGCAACAAGAAAGAATTGTCCATCATTCCACCACCTGGAAGAAAGAAAGCATTGTGAAAGGTGGTTGATTTCTCTTCTTTCTTTTGTAAAGTGGTAAATAGACGTGTGTTTTGGATATATTGATTTTTCAGGTGTGTGTGTGTGCAGTCACATGGGCAGCCGGCAGTTTTTCATGGGGATTTCAGCCAGGCTTGACACCTGCCCCCTGACGAGAAGTCGACCCCTGCCTTGTTTGTCTGCTGGGTCAGCTGGGAGTGGCATCCAGGGAGGCAGGCTTACGTTATGCTAAAGACTTGACAGCCCAGAACCACCCCGTTGGTTTCTTTGTTGTAACCTTTGCCCTTCTTGAAAAGCAGAAATACTAAGTGGTGAGTGGGTGGCTGCCTCCGAAAGTGTTGGGATGTGCTGCGGCCCAAGGGTAAGCTTTTTAGATGTTAGTATGTGTACTGTGTTGTTTTAACTAATGAACCTTCTGGGCCCGAAGCTAATGAGGTCAGGGAGGGCAGTATGGCTGCCTTTCCACTCACTCACCTGAGGGTCCCTGTCACCCAGAACGTGCCTGGCCTACTGGAGGGAATGCCTGTTGGATTGATACTGAGGTTGGAAGACGGATACAGCGGTGGCCATACTGATGGGGCGCCAGCTGAGAGGAAGGTAGTGGGCGCCATCGTGGGAGCATCAGACCACCTCCCCTCCCCCCTCCCTGGGTGGATCTAGTCTGGACCTCGTGCTGTGTGCTCCTCTTTCCTGCCCGGAAATGCATGCGTCCTGCACAGCTCAGCTCTCTCTTGGCTCCTCTCCCCCAACTCCCCTTCTCTTCCCACTCCCTTCTGGGGCTGGAGGACCATGTTGGCTTGACCTGGTGAGCACGGGAATTTCTGAGACCATTCAGATAACAGGTTCCTAGTGGCAGTGAGGCAGCTGGATGTAGAGGCTGGGTGTACTCCTATAATAATAACTTAGGTTTTTGTAATACCTTTTATAGTCCAAATACTTTGCAGATGCCTTCCTATTGTCTTTACTTTATAGATGTATTAACCAGGGCTTGTTTTGGGATATGAAAGGGGATGTGGTGGATAGAGGGAAGGGGACCGATCTTGAATGAATCCTGAAGCTCTTGGTGGAGGCTGCCAAGTAGCTAGATGCTGTTGAATGGATTCTTTGCATCCTCCCCATCCCCACCACCACCATGAGCGAGGTGGGGTGAGGGGAAGTTATTTTCAATAACTGCAAGTTGGAGAGATGACGTCTCTGCCCGTCTCTGCCCATCGTCTCACCCAGGTCCCCTGACGTGTAGGCCGTGTGATCATTCTCTTCTGTCTCTACACCCAGCATAATGCCCGGCCAAGTGCCTGCATCAATAAATATTTGTCGAATGTTAAATGAGGCTTAAAGAGACCATTCATGCTTGGCACAGGGGCAGAGGGAGACAAACATGTTTCCTGCCCTCATAACCTTCACTTCCAAGTCCTGTGACCTTGGACTGGTTGCCTAAGCTCTCCCAGCTCAGTTTCCTGGAAACTCATCTGAAAATGGGCAAAGGACTTAGCAGAGGGCATTTCCGACTGTCACATCGCAAACATGAGATTCCTACTACTCTTTTCTTTTTCGTTTTCCTACCACATGGCTTCCCTTTTTGTTTCATCCACCTCCTAGAAAAGAAGTTTCTGACGACAGACTGTAGAGTTGGGTGACAACAGTGACAAAAAGCATTCCCAACATTATTGCCCAAATCACCAAATACCAACCTAGCAGTAACAGCCGTGGTCATGGCGCTCAGCATGTGCTAGTGCTGCCCCACGTCGCTGCCCACGGTCATGATTTGGCCCATGATTTGGCCGGGGCTGTGATGGGAAGAGCCGTTGTTAGCTCGCATTTTATAGCCAGGAAACCTGGGCTCAGAGAGGTTAAGTAAGCCGCCCGAGGCGTCTGGGGTAGTGGTCTGGGGCTCGAACACCAGAACTGGTCTGACCGCCACTCTTGAAACCGCACTTAGAACTTACCTCCCCACGTGCCCGTGTTCTGGGCATTTTCGGATCTCCCTTGGCGCGTTTACAGCCCAGCCCTTTGCTTTCCCCATTCGCAGAGAGCGTGGTCAGTGCAGGAGGAAACCCACACTGGTCTTTGGCGAGAACCAGGGCTGGCGATGGTCCCCAGCCAGCATGCCAAGTGGCTGACCCTTGTTTTTCTGCCCATCGGTGGTTAAGCCAGGGGCACTCGGGAGTTCTTCACGAATTTCCCTTTCCCAGCTGTCTACTTCTTTGTTTGTTTGTTTGTTTGTTTGTTTGTTTGTTTTTAAATGGGTGAGGATTTAAATCCTACTGACATCTCTGAAGAAAGTTAGAGGAGGGCAAAAACACTTAAATCATGTCCTGAAAGGAAAGTGGCAGTGTATTTTCCAGACTTTTCTTTTCCTTTTCATTGTCCTTTTGTGCACTTGGAAAACCTCTTTTGGGTGGCAATTTGTGTGGTTTCCTGGTAGCCCTTGAGCAGCTGCTGCTGGGTTTTTTATCCTGATAAACAGCAGCCCCCTGCTCTGTGGGCCACCGTGCACCCTGGTGTGTCTGCTGGGGCTGCAGACCAGGGAGAAGTCTTTGGAAGTGTGAGTTGGAGGTGAGAGATGTGGGTGGAGAACAGCAGGCCTGCCTTTCGGCTTTCCTGTCCTAAAAGGGGACCAGATAGAGGAGGCCAGACGTAGTGACAGGAACATTCCGCTTACCCCGGAGGCTGCGAGTGAGTGAGTTGGAGGGTTGTGCGCAGGGCAGCCTGGGAATGTTGTTGGTCAGTTCGCTTCACTTCAGGTTAAGTGATAATTTCCTGTTAAGCATTAGATACACATAGCGGGGGATTTACTTTGGGGGGTGATTTAGAATCACGAAATATTTCGGAGTTTTACTCTGATGACACTGGTTATATTAATAGCAATATAATAGCTAGCTAATACTATAATAGCTAGCATTTACTAAGCACTTACCATATGCCAGGCATCGTGCCAAGTGTTTGATCCTTCCAAGAACTCTGGGAGATGGTTCTTTGTTTATATTCCCGTTTTGCAGATGGGGAATCCGTGCTCAGGGAGGGGAGATCATTTGCCCAAGTTCACCCCACTTTTAGACAGTCCGCTTTGACATCCTCTCTTTAAAAAACCCAGTTTGTTTGGGTGTCATCACTTGGCCTGCAGTAGGCACTCAATGAATGTTCTGGTGGAGGCATGGACTTCTGGAGCTGGGGTTTGACCGCGGGTCTGAGCCGCCTCTGGATGGGGTCTGGGAGCAATGTCTGAATGCGGGCGTCCCCATGACGCTTCTGTTTTGCTGCCTTGGGTCCTCACAGCGGGAGATTCCATGAACCCAGCCGGAGCTCAGGGGTCCAGAGGACACGGAGCGAGGGCACGCTGTGGAGGCAAGAACAGGGCTCCTGGCTAGTACTTCCTGGGCACTTGGGCATTAAAGATGTAGCTCGAACTGTCGTCATTCAAGGCAGTTGGCTGACTTAGCATTCTTTCCTCTGATCAAGGCAGCGTGTGATTCGCCTTGTTGTTCCCAGGTCTTCAGAGGGCTGAACTCTGGAGGACCGTTTCGGTTGGCATTCAGCTGTACGTGGTGTGGCTTCTTCTTGTTCAGGCGTTTGGGAGGCTGTAGGGAGCTGGATTGAATCCTCAAGCCACAGCCCTTTGCTAGGGGTACATCCAGAGAGAGAGGGGTATATTTAAAGTACAAATGAACAGTTCCTCACTTCCCCGTGTGATGGCGGGTCGTTGTCAGCTGGTGTGTGCAGCAGGTGCCCGACTCGCGCAGCCCCTGTTTTACTGCATTTACTTCTGGGAATCCCACCCTTCTCTTGCTCTCCCTTTTTACTCCCTGCAATGAGACTGCTTGCTCATGAACATGAACCCCTCAGCCTTCTGTCTCTGAGTGCACTACACATGGCTCTAAGAGGGAGGTCTCATGCTTTTCCCCAGGTTATTATCCTCACTTGCAGGCAAGGATTGGGAGGCAGAGAGAGGCAAAGCCATTGATTTGTCCAGGGCCCCAGATGTAGTACCAAGCCACAGATCCTGGATTTGAACCCAGGCATTCTAGCTCCTGGGCCTGACAGCTCTTAACCGTTCTGCAGTACCACCTCCCTCTGCATTAGTAAGGTTTAAAGTTCATTTTTAACCAAACTGTTTCTTCTAGAACCTTCTGTCAGCCACCTTGACGATGAGAAGAGAACATGGTAACCTCTGTCCGTAGGGTTAGCTCAGGCTGCAAGAGAGAGCACAGGAGCTAGTCAGGTGGGTAGAGTGATGTTACGAGTTTCTTCCCTTCACAATCCAGCTCTTGTCTAGATTACTCCCTTTTTGACCTGAACTTTGGCTCCTCTGAGTTCAACCTGCCCTCCTCGACTTCCCAGGGCTGTCAGACAAAAACCCGAGGCCTGCAGTTCCGCCGCCCAGACCCCGGGAGTGCTGGGAGGTGGCCGTATTCTGTGGTGAGAGCTGGTTGGGATTACACATAAACTGTAGTCTG
Source organism: Lyroderma lyra (assembly GCA_004026885.1). Taxonomy (NCBI): domain Eukaryota; kingdom Metazoa; phylum Chordata; class Mammalia; order Chiroptera; family Megadermatidae; genus Lyroderma; species Lyroderma lyra. The sequence goes on along the minus strand of PVJL010000115.1, from coordinate 115,722 downwards.
GGAAACTTGGTGGCTATTAATAGTGCAGACCTTCGGGGGAGGGGTAAGCAAACTGGATGCTGTTGGAATTGACTTTGCCTGTTCAGGTGACACACTAATGAGCTAAGTGGTTAGGTTCGGATCATCATTGCTCCTTCCCAGGCCAAGTTCTTTTAAAGACTAAAACCACAAAAGCAGAGAGCAAGTTGGTTTAGAGGGGCACGGGGGGCCCTGTTGGGAGAGGAAGGCCAGTGAGCTTGGGCCTGTGGGTGACAAAGTGAAGGCATGCCCTCTTCAAAGGAATAAGCTGTGTCATCTAATTCCTTTTCTTCAACCGGTGTGCCTTCTTCTTTCTTTTTTGGAAACTGGAATTTGATCTGGTGTCTGGATTTATGATGGGGGTGTTTCTGTCTCTTCAGTGCCTTTGGGTTATTTTAGAAAGTTTCTCTCCCAGCCCGAAATGTGTCAGAGTGTGCTGTCAACCATTCTCTGTCTCCAGGGAGCAAGCCTTGCCTAAAACAACCCTGAGATCCTTATCTCTTCACATCACCCATTTCGACGATAAACATCCATTGTGCTGCTCTTTGCTTCTTGGCAAATACTGGTCACTCCATGTAGACAATTGATTGAAAACACCGGTCACCCTCTGCCCAGAGTGCCTGGAATATACCCGTGTTTCGGAGGAGACTTGGGAAGTGGATATAACTGTATTTCCTTCCCCAAATGAGGTTATTGTGCTCGAAATATCTCCTGGTAGTTTATTAAAGGAAACCACAGGCTGGGGTCAGAAGCAGTTTTCTCTGCTCGGAACCTGCTATCTTGCCTCTTCTTTCTAGAGCTTCCCCTGCCCCGCCCCCACTGCCTGCCCCCACTTCCATTCAGCCAACCCCCAGACGGTATGCCCTTCCCAGGCGGGCAGCCCTTGGGCGTTTGGGCAGGCGGCTCTACAGCGACCCCCCTCCCTTGTTGTCTCCCCGGGCCGTTAGGAAGGAATTTGGGGTGTGGACTTCCTTGAGTGACTGGGATTAGACCAGTGCAGTCTGCAGTCAGGCAAGAAGTGCGTGGGCAAAGGGAACTATTGTGTGCGGCTCCTTGGACAGAAAGCCTGCCTTCATCTTGTACTGTGCCTAACGGACAATTGAGACATTCAGCTTACGTCTGAAAGGCAAGCCGGCCAGAATGGTCTCGCAGACCTCCCAGACGAAGGCTCGCAGGAGAAGCAAATAGAGACAGGGATTACCAACAGGGAAAACAACTGGGGCAGAGTCCTGGGAGAGAATGTTTATTTCCTTGCTCTCTAGGAGGGATTTGGAAAGAGCCATAATCCTGGGTTAGGAGTAATTTGTTACAGCAAGATGATACTTGAGTGGCAGGCCGCTTCTGGCTGAGGCAGCAAGACGTGTGTGCAGGGGGGTCGGGGGCCTCCAGAAGGTCAGCCTCACTAAATCTTCACCCTGGCCCTGGGGTTTGTTCCTCCCCAAGCAAAATTAACCAGAGGCGCTGCTGACCTTTCGGCTTCCTGGGTGTAGTGTTACGAAGCATCTCCACATGCTTGTCACAACTAGAATTGGACAATAAAACTTTGGACAGGGAGACCTTGCTGGAGCCACCGACCTCATTCAGATGTGACAAGGGGGAAAAAAATAAAAAGGAAACACAGCGGATTCCCACTTTCAGTTGGAGTTGGAGGACGTGAGCCTGCGTGCCCTGACTAAAGCATGCTAATTGGCTGCCGGACCGCCCAGCCTGTCCTTGTTTTCTGTTGTTGGGAAACAGGGGGAAGACATATGGGATGGGGAGGAGAGCCTAACCAGAAAACTCCAGTTCTTGAGAGCACATGCCAGTGGAGAAAGAAAGGAATTGTTTAAAGTTCTTGATTTTAATATCTGCTGCAATCTGATGATTCATGCATTTAAAGTAACCCTTCCCTGTCCCTGGAACCCTGCCACTCCCTGGGTTTGTACCTCTCAAAGGCCACCTGATGGCTACATCTCCAACAGTTTACATGGTAGACCTGTAGCTTCAGGCTTTAAAACCCCCTGTGCAGCTGGAGGGAGACACAGCAAGTTTTCACTGTCTTGGACCTTATGTAACTCCTTTCCCTTACTTATTTACCCAGTTTATGCTTTGAGGTTGGAAAAACGGTAAGGAAGTCAGTCAGGAGACTTTAGACAATGCGCAATTCTGGACCATTTGAAAAAATATAGTAACATATGTGTACCTCTTTTTATTTATTAAGTTTATTGAGGTGACGTTGGCTAATAACATTATATAAGTTTCAACTGTACAATTCTAATTATAGATGATGCATTGTCTGTATGCCACATTGTATGCTCAGCACCCCAAGTCTGGTCTCCCTCTGTCATCATGCGCATGACCCCCTGTACCCTCCTCGCCCTCCCCCAACCCCCCTTCCCCTCTGGTAACCATCCTTCTATGATCTGTGTCTATGAGTTTGTTCATTCATTCGTCGTTTTCTGTGTTTTATCTCACATGGGAGTGAAACCATGTTTTCATCTGACTTATTTCACTGAGCACGATGACCTCAAGATTCCTCCATGCTGTCACAAATTGACAATCTTCCATCTTTTCTTATGGCTGAATAGTATTCCATTATATGTCTGTCTGTCTGTCTATCACATCTTTATCCAGTCATCCATCGAAGGATACTTAGGTTATTTCAGTATATTTTCATGTCCATTTTTTCGACAGAGAGACCGAGGTGCAGAGACATGGGGATCTGCCCGAGGCCATAGGAGCACAGAGAGTGGACTGCAGGGGTCAGGCTTCTGAACTGTGTGTGCAGTTCTGTTGGCCCAACGGCCCCTCTCTATCTGTTCTCAGCTGTATGCCTTGAAACAGGTGTCACACACCTTGCCGTCCTGTCTCCCGTGTCTCGTTACTGTGTATCTTGATCCAGGGTTTGCTGTGCTCCTCGCACCTTTCATGAGCTCTAGGCATCCCCTGCCATTGAAATGGTCCCTCCCCCAGATCAGAGACTTGGGTGAGGCTGGCAGGGCTGAAGTTTGCTTGGAATCCACAGCCCTTTGTGGAGGAACTCAGCCTCGAGGCTGCGTGGAGACTTGGAGATGACTCGCCCCAGGCTGCTTTGGTCAAGATGGAGTGAGCTTTGTCTCTGAGGCTGATTTCCTCCACAAAGCTCCCTGTGGAGGGTGGGGACTGCCCTATTTCTTTGGTCCCATGCATCATTTTGCCCTCCCCTGGAGGTTACCCATGACCTGTTCTTTGTCTCTTTGTGGGGAGTCTTGAAGAGTTCTGGTGTCACAATCCCAAAGGTCTGCATTCTGGTGCAGAACTCGTAGGAACTGCACGACTAAGTCTCTTCATTTCTCTTTGCCTTACTTTCTTCTCCTTTTAAATGGGTTTGGAGATTGTCTGCTTTGGCCATTGAAAAAGGATGTTGTGACATTCTCAATGTGGAGGTTTAAAAGAGCCTTTTGAGGCAGTAATAATATGGAATCTCTAGGCATACAGCACGCTCATGATTGGCACTGCCCCAGCACTGGTAGTTGAAACTAATGACTGATGATCAGAGTCACCAGGCAAGTTGGGGAAACCATACCAACCCCTAGGCCCACTCCCAGACAGTTTAACATGTCTGAGCGAGCCAGGAGAAAGTCTCTCCAAACAAACCACTGAGGTTTGGCAACTGGAACCATGTCACCATCATGAACTAACTCCTGGGTTAGTCCCTGTACCATTTATTAGCTTATGGTCCCATCGACTGAGTCTTTTTAGAGCATGGGTGCCTAGCCACTACACCACCAGGGAACCCCCCTGACTCGGTCTGAGCTAGATGACTTTTCTAGGTCTCAGACTATCCAGCCCACACTGGACACAGGGCATATGCTTTGTAGATGCAACAGGAATCCCTCTGTTGGGAGTCCAGAGGGGTTTTTGAGACCATGTTCACCAGTTTCCTACTACACACGTAGGCCCAGAGAGGGGAAGAGGTTGCCCAGTGAAGAAGTGAAGTGATTATCCAGGTAGTGGCAGAGCTGGGCCTGGAAAACAGGTTTCTGGACTCCCCTTCTGTTGCGGCTGCTCCCAGGATCACCCCGTCATAATGTCAAGAGTGACTTTTTGGGGAGGAGGGATGGAAGGCCTGGGCCCCAGCTTAAAGGGGCCCATCTGAGTGTGCAAGTTTGGGCCTGATGAAATTCTGTCCAGCCTGTGCTTCCGTGAGCTGCGATACTGCCCACCGCCCTGCGAAACCACTGACCTGGCAAATGTAGAAATCTCTCAGTGATGAGTACTGAATGATTGGCCAGATAAAGTACACAGTGAATCCCAAATTTTGGTTATTGGATTTGTTTGCTGGTTTGTTATTTGCTTGTTTTGCTTTGTAGCTGGGGTAGAAGTAATTTTCTGGTAGCCTTGTAGGAAAATAATTTAATGGTTTGCCCAGTGACCAGAAGGGAAAAGAAAGATGCTAGATGCTGGAGAAGGCTTATTTATTCCTTTGGGGACACTGAGACGTTCCCTTAGCCATGCCCTTGGAGACACCGATCCCTGGCTGGGATTCAGGCAAGGATGCCCAGCAGCTGCTAAGAAAACCAGGAAAGGTAGAGGAAGGTCTAAGGCAGGGGTGTCCAACCTTTTGGTTTTCCTGGGCCACATTGGAAGAAGAATTGTCTTGGGCCACACATACAATACTAATGATACTCTATACTATACTAATGATAGCTCTTGCGCTAAAAAGAAAGGTCATAATTTTTGTAATGTTTTCAGAAAGTTTATGGATTTGTCTTGGGCCGCATTCAAAGCTGCCCTGGGCCGCGTGCAGCCTGTGGGCCACAGGTTGGACAAGCTTGTTCTAAGGTAAGTCAGGATGAAGTGGGAGCACCTGGTGGCCCGGAGCCCTGTGTACGAGAATGCCAGCTGACCCAGTGACCTCAGGCAAGCCGGCTCTTGTTCTGCTGGCTTGAGATTCCTCCTTGGTAAAATGTAGCTTGTAACTTTATGCCCGTGTGCTTCATAGGGTCATTATGGATGTGGTCATGCACTTTTCAAATGCTCTCTAAATGCGAAGTGATATTGTTAGGGCCCTTTAGATTGTTATGATTAGGAAGAAAAAGGTTAACTATAAGAATTTCACTTAAAAAGTGTATAGTGACCAACCCACAGAGATAGGATGCAGCTATTAAATTGTTGTTTTACACAGGTGTTCAAGATCCTGCCCACCCACCTTCCTTTCCCTTGTAATCCTTTTATGATGGAAAAAGGGATAGTTACTTGCTTTCAGGGAAACATTTCTGCATTCTTAGTAGGTTTGGTTTCATTAAAAAAGAAAAAGTTGATCTTAACATCTTACTGAACTTTTTCTGTGGCCTTCTTTCTATTTCAAGTGCAGAGTGTACCCAGCCTTCTGGGGTCTTGGGTCTTCTTTTCCTTGGTAACTATAGTAAATACTCTGAACCAGCAGAAATCATATGTTCCTGAATTTTCTTTATCAATGCAGTCAATGCTTTATAGGCAAATGAAATCTCTTTAAATAGAGCCTCTATCTGAGGCACTCTGGAGTTTTCAAAAGAAGCAATTTTTGGAATATGTTTTAACCTAGCACAAAGCAGTCTAGTCTCCTATACCTTCTGCATCTGCTGGGACATGGGTCAGGCCTTTTGTAGGGGTGGCCCTAAGGATCCTGACGATTTCGAAATAGTTTCACATCGTTTTACTGATTGGTGCTAACTGTTGGCAACCTGTTGGTATCTGTACGATGCAGTGCAGAGGACAGTGTTCAATTAATCACAGCTTCTTCCACGTTAACCATTGGGATAAATTGGGATTCCCTGACCCCCCCCCCCCCCAGGGCAACATTACTTATTTATAGCAGATGGGCTGAATTTTCCATCTCCCATTTCTAAGAAATGAAGTAGGTTCAGAAAGAAACGGCCAGGCCTGTTCTTTCACAGGCCCGTGTGTGGATGTGCATTAGGGATGTGCCCCACAATATGAACTCCTGAGGTCGTGTGTGTGTGCTGTGGTCATCGATACTTGTGCGCCCTATGGTCTTGCTGAGTTTTTCTCATTCCCACGTAGGACGGGTGGCTGGTGGTAACTTCTTTTGTGAAGTTCAGTGATGTGAACATCACAGTCATGGTCTTACAGCCCTTCTCGTTGGTCGTCGAGTTGGTGTGGGCCCCCATGAGGCTGCACTGGGAGGGTGGGAGCAAGTCACCTCGCGGGGGAGGGAGGATTAGGGCTTTGGACGTGACAGGCGCTGGCTGGTGATGCGCTCGTTTCGGATGTTCAGGCAGAGTGTTGGCTTTCCATTTCGTAAGAAACACAACATGTGCAGCTTTCTGGCACTGGTGAGGGAGGAAATCTTTGCTGTCGGAATCTAGCATGAGGATGGTTTCCAACTAACTCAGATTCCTGTAAGATGAATTTTTCCAGGGAAAAGCACCCCTACTGAGAAATAGCTTGGCTTGAAAACGTTGATTTTGTTGTTGTTGATTTTTGTACTTTGGCAAAGGATGCCTATGTACCAGGCAGGGGAGGGGAGCAAAACCTTCAGAAAGTGTAAGATCAGTCCTTTTCTGGGTGGTAGGTTTTCTATGGGACCTAGTTTTCCAGAAGAGACTGGTTTCATCTCCACCGAGCAGTAGTCTCTGCAGGCCCCACCGAATTCCTGTTCGCACCCAGAACGCTGCGTCCTGCCTGTGCCGTGGCTGAAACCATCGGCTGAGGGACAGAGTTGGCACGACGTGAGTTTTATGTCAGCTTTGTGGTGGATGAAGCGTGTGCATGTTGGGAAGCTCTTGAGAGAGGAGCTTCTGAACCTAGAAGGTAGATCCCAGAGCACATGGGCACATCGCACACGGCCCGAGGAGTATCTGCCTCGTGCTCTGTTGTGGCGATTTGATGACACGCGACGTGTTGGCAGTGTCTCCCGGGAAGTGAGTGAGAGCGTTTAAGCCCATGAACTTTTCCCGGTCAGAATCGGTCAGGGATTTTCAAACTCCCATTTTGGAAAGGAAGGGTCGTTATTTCAGTGAGACTGTGGTCTAGTGGTTAGACCTGGTGACTGGGAGCCCCAGCCAGGGAGCTCAGATTCTTTTCCAAACGTTCCCCCCGAAACTTGAGCCTGCCAGTGGTGATTCAATCCAGAACATTGCTTTTGGGCCACTGAACATGCTTTCCTACACGATCGCGCTTGGCTGTCTGGACTCTGAGACCCAGCGGAGGTAGGATGAAGCTTCCTGACGTGGCCTTCAGGCTTCACGCACTCATTCCCTAAGCCAGGTCAGCCAAAGCCGGCTGACCACCTGTATGGCCTGTGAGTGAAGAATGGTTTTTATTATTTTGAAACAGTTGGAAAAAATTCAAGGGAAGAAGAATATTTCCCGACACAGGAAAATCCTATGAAATCCAAATTTTAGTGTCCGTAAATAGTTTTACTGGAACACGGCCCTGACATAACACTACACGGACACGTACATGTGTTGCCTGTGGGGCTAGTTGAGCAGTTAGGACAGGGGTGGTGTGGGCCGCGAAGCCCCAGGTATGTGTTACCTGGCCCTTCACAGAAGAGGTTTGCCAACCCTTCCTTGAACAGATAAAGGGATGGATGCCCCTTGCCCATCGGTCTGTGGAATGGAGTGCATGCAGGACATGCCGGGAAGCCACTCTGGTGTTTTATCAAGGAGGTGGCTTTTCCTGGCAGTCTCGTCATCGCTGTCCTGTTTGTTTAGAGACTAAGTTTGTACCAAGACCTCCTCCGCAGTCCTCGGGTGGCAGGTTCTCGGAGCAGCCCGTCCACGGCGCCCCTGCTGCCCACGCAAGGGTCCACAAGGATGGGGGAGCAGGTTCTATTGGGCCTGCTTGAACCTAGATCCCGGAGGGGCCTTTAGTTTGGGGCAACCCTCTCCATTTGCCCCCCTTCCCCATCTTTTTAATTGGGGGGGTGGGTTGGAGAAGGCGAAATTCAAGATGTGTATCTTTTTCTTTTTGCTGACAATTTAACAGGCTTTTAAATTGCCCTGATTCCTTTCAGACCAATGGGACTGTATATATTTTGAGATTTGTCCACAGGTCCAGAGCTTAACTTAAGCTCCCTGAGACATCTCGTAAAATATGATTTGGGGAAGAAAACCTAATGGGCCATGAGCAGAACATTATTATTAAACAAAGGATGAAACACTTAAGCAGAGATGACTTTTTTTTTTTTTTTTTTTTAAACAAAATGAAAGTCCAGCAGACTCCATTTCAGCAGTTTTCAATGCAGGAATTCCCACAGCCCCACTTGATTGCAGTTTGTTGAAAAGTTTAATGTTTTTATAGGCAATTCATAATTTCCATGTTGAGCAGCCTAAAAGGAAGAAAGCCCGAGCCCAGTGTTGTTTTTGTCGTGGGATGGTGGGAACTTTTTTTTTCTTCCCCAAAAAGGATACAGAACCAAAGTCAAACTAGTGGGAAAATGTGGCGTGGCTTTGCAAGTGGTTCGTAAATCCGAGATGCCTCTTTCTTCAGGTCTTCCTTTAGGACCCAACAGAGTAGAATTTCCTGCTGCTTAAAGTCTCCAGGAAGGAAAAGATTTTCCTCTAGGCTATAATAGTACCTAATTTCCTTTTTCTCCCCTTTATTTATTTATTTTCTCTATTAATAAGGACCAATTGTAGAAGATGAAGAGACCTGGGAAATCCATCACTTTTGGAGGAGGTTAATAACTTCCTTTAAAAAATCCTGACATAATACTTACTTCCCCAAAAGGAACCTTGTCAGCTTGAATGCCAGTTAAGATTCAAGGGATGGGGCATTGATTTGCAGGGACCTGGCCGTTCTGTGGGATCAAGTTGCATTGGGACGGAGAGGGTGGAGCTGTCATTGTAGAGTCCCTGCCAGTCGTTGGGATGGGGGCTGTCTTCCTCTGCCATCTGGATTTGGTTAGCTCTCTCTGGGCAGTGGGGCCGAGTCTCATTTCCTCCAACCAGTAATGTTATATAGGCAGTGATCCTGGGCTGCCCTAACATAATTGAAAATTATGTGTATTGTAGGCTCGGAGCGCTGAAATGTAGGCTCATAAAAATATGTGGTGCAGGTAGCCCGCGGAGATTGGATATGGCACACAATGAAGCTTTTATGTAAAGTAAGAATTATACGTCTCCACGTTAATGCTGCATTATGGGTATGATGATGCTTGGGTGGGGTCCTCAGGGCGGGCCTGCCACCTTAAAGAAAGCCTCCATCTCCGAACTCTACGTGGCCGGTGCTTGCATGCAATCAGATCAGTTTTGCAGATGTCCAGAGACGAGCCCTTGCCCAGTAACCTAGCCCCCCCAGTGCGGGCGGCGTGGGGTGTAGGGGCGCGGGGGCGCCGCGTGGCCTTCTCCTTCACAGGTTTTTCTGAGGTGGAGGGGTGAGTGTTGGCGGGTGTCCATTTTGGTCAGCCTCGAGGAAATGACTCTTCTGAGTGGTTTTGACCATTGAGGCCCCTATAGTTATGTGGCAAGTGAGAATGGGAAGACGTCAGGATAAGGCAGGGCAGATGGAGTCCCATAACCCTCTGGCTTGGGTCATAGGGCTGAGGGCGACCCTGGAATCGTTTACGTCAGGGCCTCTCCACTCGGGATGATAATTGCTCCTGAACGAGGTATTTTGGAAATGGTTCGATGGTAAGGGTGACTGGGGGGAGGGGGGGGAGTGCCTGCTGATATTTCCTGTCTGAGGGCCCAGAATCCGAGAAATGCTTCAGTGTCTGGGGCAGCCCCCTCCCACTGTCACCACGCACGGGACAAGCCCTTCAGAGGACAGACGGAAAACGGAAGGTGCACAGCAGCAAAGGGCTTCGATGCCGGCCCTTGTGGCAAGCTTCCAGAACCGGGAGCCGGGTTTCCGCACGCCAGGATGCCTCTGGGGAAAAGCTCTGAAGTGGCAGAGGTCGCTCCAACCTGGAATAGATAGATCTAGGCTGGGGAAATGGGTACCTTGGCAGGTAACTGGCGGGGTAGGGTCTTCCAGCTTTACATGCACCTGAGTTTGGTTTGCATTCGCCAGGCACTTGTGTCCTCGAGAGGAACGCGTGGACAAGCTTGTGCATGGCTTTGGGCCCTCCGTGTCATATGGGATGCACGCCAGCCCTTCCTTCTTTCTGGACTGCCCTTGGCTGTCCTTTTTGTTGCTGTCGAAATCTTTCTGACTTAACAAGACTCTGTGCAGCATTCTGCAGTCTCTTTTTCTCAGAAATCCCGCCTTCTCTCTTGGCATCCCCTGGGCACGAGTCCCTGTGTCTATGCCCCAGCCTCACCCCGCTTTATGCTGACATGTCTGTGTAGGCGTTGGCTTCCTCAAGGGTGCGGGGCTCCCTGAGGGCAGACGTTTCTGTCTCTCCGTAATGCTTCGCGGAAGGCTGTGCTCAAAACCAGCTTGAATCACTAGTCACTGAGTAAAATTTTCTGTAGATGTAATATTAAAGCCAGCCATTCATTTTGCTTCGAGTCTCTGAAATGAGCAAGATGGCTCCTTACGTATCCCCCAAGCCTTAATTGACGTGTGTTCATCAATTGGCTGTCAGCGGTCTAGAAGCTGGTATCGATGTCCTTAAAAATTTTGGCCTTGTGTCTAAGTCTTGTTTGATTGTCTGAAGTTTCCCTGAGTGAAAGTCGATGGCCAGGAGTTGATTTACAGATGCTAAAATATCTCCGTGACCAGACTAGCCACCTTGCCTCGGTTTCCCTTATCTGCACGGTGGGGGAGTGGGATCAGTTGATGGCTCACGTCCCTCCGAACGCTGACGTCCCACTGTTGACAGAGAGTAGCTCCCGCCTGTATGTCTATTTTTTTCTCAGAGGCAAACCTGTGTGTATTTAAGAATTTCTCCGGCCTTGTGAGATAGATGAGTGTATAAATTTCTCCGTGCCCTATTTGTGCATCTTTTACCAAGAACTGTTTTTATTTTATAAGTGTTTGGGTTGGATGAAGAGCTCCGCCTTCACCTTACCCGAGTAATTTCTAGTAGGGGTTGCACACGTCTGCTCGGCTTTCTTTAAAACGAAGGATGATAGGTAGCATTTCAGAAAGGAAGGTTCCCGAAAGAGCAGATGCAGAAATGATGGTCTCCCGGGACACCTGGCTTGTCAGCCTGTTTACTTTTTTTCTGAGGAGCTCCGTGTTCCTTCTGTCTCCCCCTTCTGCATTGCTCCCCTCCAAATGAGCTGTGCCAATGGCGTCTTCTATCTGAAGCCACTTGTAGTTGCTCGTAATACTGACCTATTGAACCTGAACTCCAAGGAAGAACCTCTTGGTGGTGCATGATTTTTCTGTGGTTGATGTTGTTATTTGCGTGCTTTTTTCATGTATCATGTACCCCAAGAGTTACCTCTTGGGGGTAGCAGTTTTGCATTTCTTTTCTAAATTCATTTTCCGTGTTTGTTTTGCTTGCTTCCTCCAGTATCTGCAGATGAAATGGCCACTGCTTGACGTCCAGGCGGGGACCCTCCAGAGCAGACAGGCCCTCAAGGATGCCCGCTCTCCGTCGCCGGCCCACATTGTCGTAAGTGACCTTACAAAGGCCGTTGCTTCCTTTACTGGGGGACAGATGAAGCAAACGTTCTTTTGTTGACAACGGGCTTTGTTTATCAGTTTTTCTTTCTTTAAAAAATATTTTGTTTGGTGTATTCTTGGATATGATTGGTTTATATCTAGAAGGTACTTGTTTTCTCCTGTCGGACCTTAGCGATTGTTACCTACCTGGCCCTTGCTCCCAGTATTGGGTTAGACTCCAGCTTCGTGGGCGGCAGTCAGTAGGGCAGGCTCTCTGTGGTGTGGGGAAGCTGGACATGGAGTCAGAGCAATTTACAAATTACAAAACCCAAAGTCTTTCCTGAAAGAGTCACAGAGGGGCTGGTGAGTTAGAGGCGGGAATTAGAAATCTCAGAAGGGAAGCCCCAGGTTGGAGACTTTCCAGCCTTCCTCGTCTTTCCCCCAGTTTACCTTCATTGTTAGGAACATTCGACACTAACATCAGGCAGCATTTCCTCTGGGCTGATGGAGGGATCCAAGACATAAACTTAGAAAGGCTTAAATTAAATTTAGTCTGTACGTCCATGGCTTTGAAAATGTGGGGGTTAAATACAGGAACCATTTGTTTGTAGTATTAAGAGACTACGAGTTAACATGTGTGTCTACATATATTTTTAATGCACTTTCTAAGGATTTTGTAGGCTCTGAAAGTGGAATTTATAAATTAACCTCTTGAGAGGATAGCTCAGCCTTATTAGAATATTCTCTTCTATATATTTGTATCATGAGCTGGACTTTATACTTTTGAAATAATTAATGGAAGACATTTTCATAACATGCATGACAGGTAGAATTATGCAAAGCATGAAACAATTCATGTATTTTTAATTTAAGTATCACAAAATGTTATCCATTAATATATTTTGCCTCTGTGTTACTTGGAATTTCTAAAAATGGCTAAATGATATTTTTAAGTAGAAAAATCTCAAGATGCATTGTGTCGAAATTCAGGCTAACTGCCTCCTTTCCTTATTTTGTAGCTTGCTGTAATTGAGACTATATTGTTTTATGAATTATGCTCTGTTATGGGAATATTAAATATATATGTGGGTATATATCACAAAATAACGTATCTGCAGAGCCACATCTTGAGTCCTTGTGAAAATGCTTTATGAATATTCGTTATAAATGAGGCATGTAGAAGGGTGATATTTTCCAGAAGCTTCCTCCTTCCTCCAACCCCACAATAAAATGGATGCTCATAATTACACATGCTCTTATATTGCCAAGATGTCAGGGCTGGAAGTGACCTTAGATCAGCTAGCCCCAACTGTTCTCGGAGAAGGAAACAGGCCCAGAGATGCCTTAAATGAATTGCCCAATGTCACACGCTGTGTTAGTGGCCAGAGCAAGGGCTGGACCCAGTTCTCTGCTCCCTGTCCAGGGCCTGTGGAATGCTCCCTCCTGAGGGAGGAAACGTAACTTCCTCGGCTGGTTCTGTTTTGCATACTGTATGTCAGGTCATTATCAGGGACAGTGTCACAGGTGTAAAGAAGTTGTTGGCTTGGGGTTCGGATGCATCTTTCTCCTAGAAGTGTGAATGCCATGTAAAAATGTATTTTAACAAATCCCCCCCCCCCCAAGATTTTTAAAACATGTGATGGGTACAGCGTCCGTCTCGCCCTCCCCGCCTCCCTGCGGTTTTCCACTGTGGGTCTAGGCTTCGAGCTTTATTTCCCCGCGTCGGGAGGGCCTTGGCAGGACTCACCCACGTGTTTTAAGTGCAGAGAGAGGACGTTACCTTTAAAATCTCTTGGGGCCTTTTTCTCTTTTGAATGTGGAGAGGAGTGTCGGGAGGAGTTCTTCGAAGTGGCTCAGGGTGGACGCAGCCCCCAAGGGCGTGCCGTGGCGCTTCCACGGGCCCAGACGGGTGAACAGAAGCCCCGTGCGCGAGTGAGGGTTTGCCCACTGGGGGAGAGGTTAGATGATCACCCTCCTGCTCTCTGCCTCCCCGCCGGCCCCCCACATCCCATAACAGCTGCCACGCCTCAGGCTCTAAGCACCTTACTGCCACCTGTAGAGTAACAGTCTGAGCAGTTGGCAACACGGTGTTTCAGAGCCCGAGTGGGTTTTGGCGAGGGTGGCAGCGAGGGGACTTGGGTTCCTTTTCCCCCTGCTGTTGTGTTCATTCGCAGGCACGTTTGCCATAGCAGCCACTCTGGGGCACAGACGGAGACCCTTGCCCACAGAGCCACAGCGGGCACCTGTGACGCGAGCGGGGCTTGCGCTCTGTTTCTGGGGGGCGGGGGCGGGGCCGCTGCACAGAGGTTGTGGGTTGGTGGGGGCGGGTGCGCTCTGGGGGCCGGAGAGAGCAGCAAAGCCGAACCGTGGACAGAAGGACACCCAGTTGGCGAGACACTCAAATCTGTGGCCGCGACTGCTCTTCAGGTCTGTGAGTGAGGCCTGCCATGGTGCGTTTCTGCAGGGCGTGGAGCGGGGTGCAGGCCTGCAGGGAGCGGGTGTTCGTGGGGGGACATGGGGCAGTAAGGTGCAAGAAAGGCTGGAATTAGTTGGCCACGTACAGTTTTGGGGATTGAGGAGTCATACACTTTGGGACTACAGATTTATGATCACCATTCACTGGACATAGGACAGTGTGGTGACTAGAAGCAGGCCTGGCCGGGTACCACGTGTCTGTGTTTGGAGCGGGAGCATTCGGCGTCATGGCCGACGCGTCCTTTGGCTCAGCGTTGGCCACCAGAGTGTCTGGTTCATGTCCTGACGATTGGCTCACTTTCCTCCAGATGCTGGGCTCTTCCTCGCAGTTTGTTTTTCACTCCTTTATATAAAACGTTGTCACAGCACAGTGTTTTGTCAGACGTGTTTCAAAATAATTGTCTGAAGATTGCTTCCTAATTTCTCCGAAATTTGGATTTATTGTGATTTCTGGGCCAAGCTGTTTCATAGTTATTTCTCATGTTTCCTTTGAAAATAGGGAAGTGTCTAGTGTTGGTAATCATGCGAGACTGCAGCTATCACTCTCACCGGTTGCCAAGAAAATAACTTCTCCCTAGTCCCTGTTTGGGGCTGAAATTTCACCTGGGAATTGAAAGCAGTTTGTCGGACCAGTTTAATCTGATTGGGTTGTTCTTTATGTGGTATGTGGGTTACCACATTATAAAACATTGATGTGTAGAATAAATGTTCTTAACAAGTAGAGTTCCATTGATCAAGTCATCATTCAATCAAGAAACTAGCCCCACAAATTTTAGTTCCTGTAACTGATACGATAATCCATTGGCTCCCAATCTGTGTTTCTTAAAGGAATTTACACAACATTTCTGTCTCTCCTTCCTTCTTCTCCTCCTTCCCTTTCCCACTCATTCCCTCCACACCCCCCCAGAAATTCATCTGCTTCCCAAAATCTCGAAGACACGAGCCTCAGGTTCCGGATTCTTCACCCCCTCCCCAGCCCCATTTTCTAATTCGCATCAGTAGCTCTTGTTTTCTTTCTCTGTGGTGGTCTAAAATTTATATTTTTAATTCTTTGTTCTGTTTTTTTCTCTTCTGAAATGAATGCTAAGTGCTTGGCTCGGGTCCTGGCCGAGCCGCCTCTAGCGGCCGGTAAGCAGTGGGTTCGGAGCTGCCCCCCGGACACCACCCCCGGCGCCTTTGCTGTACAAAGACTTTCATTTAACTTCCTTTGTACCCAGCAAAAAAAGAGTCTGCACCAAAAATGGTGGTATTTTGGTATCCTGTGTATCTTACAAAACGGCAGAGGCTTCAAAAGTGTCTACCATTTTGTCTTGGGGCTTTCCTTTTGAAGTGGATGTGGAGTTCTACCTTGGGGTACATTTCTAGTGGTTCTTGGTCTCGTGTGTTTTGTTGTGTAATGAGCACCGAGGTTGTGGGATGAGAAGGCCTTCTGAATCCCGAGGAACAAAGCCCTCCAGACTGTGTGCTGTACTTTTTGTTTTGTTGTTGTTACTGCTTAAATGCTGAAAGAGAGCAGAGAACGCTTAGGAAATACAGCGCGATGGGCAGACTTCAGACGGTCTGCGCTGTCTGCGTGGAGCATTTTCGGGGGCGCTCAGGGGGCCTGGCGAGCAAACCTTTTGTTTTTTGTCTCTGAGAAGTTCAGGGGTACGTGGGGCTGGGGGGAGAACCTACTCATAGTAACACCAAACTACCTTAAGAGCATTCTCTGGGTTAGTAAATGCGGGCAGATGTTCTGAGGGGTTGGGTGACTTCGGTTGGCTGCTGCCCTGCCCTGCCGGGCGCTGAATGGCAGTCGGTGTGCTGGGGAGCCGTTGCTAGCCGAGGCCCAGCGAAACTCGCAGCCCTTACCTGCACGGGAGGCACCGTGCCAGGTGCTGTGAAGAACCCCGGGCCGGGAGGTGGTGGCCGGGGAGATGGGATTTCACCCGAGAATTGGGTGAGGATTACAGGCCGGGCCAGCCTCCTGGGCAACGGGCGTTTCAAAGGAGATTGAAGGCTCGATTGGAGTTGGCCAGGCGAAGGTATGGGACAAGGGGTGGCAAGTAGCAGAACATTCCAGGCAGAAGGAAAAACACGTATAGAGGTCCTGCAGGACAAAAGAAAAGCTTGATTGTGAGAGAAGCAGCAGGTCTTGGGGGTACAGGGGGAGCGGCTTGGGGTGGATGTGGTGAGGATTTGGTGTTTAGTCCTGACCTTTTGGGGGCATCATTGAGGGGTCTGGCTTGGGTCAAGCTGCTGGCCGTGGGGACTGTGAAAGTGGACAGAACTTGCTGCTGATGGATTAGGTGTTGGTATTGGGGGGAAAAGGGGCGAGTCATAGGTGGATGGAGAATGTGATTCACTGAATGGGGAACATTATTGGGGAGCACATTTGGGGGGAAGAGTTGACTTTATTTTTATTTTTATTCATTCCAGCTTTATTGATGTGTAAGTGACATGTAACATTGTATGAGGTTAAGGTATACAGTGTGCTGGTTTTCATACACATGTGTTGTAAACGATTACCATAGTTACTGTTTCTCACGTGGTGAGAACATCTAAGGTCTGCTGTCTTAACCTTCACGTATGTAATACAGTATTGTTCATTATAATCACCACGCTGTACATTAGGGCCCCAGAGCTTACTGGTTTTATAACTGGAGTTTGTCCCCACTCCCAGTGCCTGGCAGCCACCACTCCGCTGTTTCTGTGAGTTCCGCGTTCATCGATCCGCACATTAATGTCAGTAATATACAGGATTTGTCTTCGTCTCACGGACTTCACTTAGCTTAATGCCCTCAAGGCCGTCCGTGTCGCGAACAGCAGGACTGCCTTCTTTCTCAGGGCCGAGTGGAAATACACGCCACATTTTCTGTAGGTGACACTGAGGTTGTGTCCGTGTCCTGGGGGTGTGAGTAATAATACTGCGGTGAACAGGGGAGCACAGCTGTGTTTGGGCTCCTCTTCCCCCTTCCTTTGGACACCCCCGGAAGGGAAATGGCGGCCTCACCCGGCGGACGTTTGGAGGAGCCCCCACCCTGCTTTCCATAGTGGCCGCCGGCGGGGCACAGCGCTCCCTCTTCTCCACGTCACTCCCTCACACGTGTCATCGCGTGTCTTCGGACGATGGCCGTCCAACAGCTGTGAGATGCTAATTCGCCGTCGTTTCGATTTGCGGTTCCCTGCTGACGGGTGGCACCTTTACACGGCCCTGCTGGGACGTTTTCCGTACCTTCTTTGGAAAAACGTGGGTCCAGTCTAAGAGCCGTAGTTTCAGAGAGATTAAGATGCTATGTTTCCTGAGCCCCCGACGCAGTGTGACAGTAAGAAATGCAAACAAGCCACACTTTTGATTGGCTCCTTAAGAGTCATGTTGATGATGTATTCAGTTTCCATTTATTTAAAGTATGTTTATGGGGGCTCCCTGGTGGTGCAGTGACTAAGGCTTCAGCGCTCTCAACTCTGCGGCCTGGGTTCGATTCCCAGCCAGGGAGCTACCCACCACTCCCTCCCCGCCCCCAATATATATGCATATATTTAGGGAAGAGTAGAGAATTCTTCCTTTCTTTCCCCAAAGTTTAGGTAGGTAGTTTTCATTGCTCTTTCTCTTGGTCTTGTGCTCACCGTTGACTCAGTCGCTGACTCACGTTGATTGCTCCCTCAAATACTCAGTGACTCCGTACCAGTCGCAAAGAAGTATTCCAGGCGTTGAGAGAAGGCGCAGTCAGTGGCGCTCACCGGACTAGCAAGGGGGCCTGTCGCACGCCCTGTGTGCCAGCCATGCGTGTAGGCGCCTTACAGAGGACGGACTCAGTACCCGAGGTTAAGCACAGTAGACTCTCCGTTAACCAGCATGGAAGATGCTGGATAAATGTAAGTAGACTCTCCCTTAACCGAACTCAAGCCACCGGCAAGATTGGTTTGTGCTGGTTGCTTGAGTTCCAGGCAACAGAGAGTCTTCTGTGTTTGCCCACTTGTGGGAGTCGGGACGGGACGGAGGGCAGCCTGGCCCCCGAGCACGCCAGCTGCCTAACCCCAGTGGCCCCAAAGACACCCGAGGGGGAGACAAGTAAGGGGGCACCCGGGGAGGAGGCCCGCACAAGGACCGGGTGGGCGTGGCTCAGGGAGACCCCTGGGGCCTGAGGCTGACCCAGGTTTTTGCTTCTGGGCGTGGCCACTGCACAGGCCTCCCTGGCACAGTGTGGGGGGAAGGGCATTCCGGGATGGGGCGGGTGAACTTTGGGGGAAGTGATGGTGTGAACCTGCGCTGATTTTCTAAAAGCTTTTCCCTGTGCAGCGTCCACACGTATACACCAGTCCCTTGGTTTTGTTTTTTTGTGATTTTACACTTAGCTATGACTCAACCAGACTTTCTAGAATACTTGGCATGTATTTCCTAGCAGCAGCTGAGTCAGAACTTTCCCATTTCGCAGACAGAACCATGTTAAGGGTGCCTGTGAGCAATGCAAAAATATTTTTGTCTGAGAGCAGTGTATCTAATACTGGGAACCAGGTGGTCAGTTTATCTTTTTTTTTGGTGGGTGGGTGGGGGGGAGTAGTGATTAGGATCAGGAGTGCTTTGAAGGGAGAGAGTGCAGGAAACCCCAAGATGTGCATTGGGCTGTAACAGTATGTGGTTAAAAGTCCAAGCTTCCTCCTTTCCTTCCAGAAAATACCCTATGGTCAGGAATTCTGAAGTCCTTGTGGTTTGGGTTCATGGTGTGGCAGCTGACCACCATGGCGATGTGAAATATTTCTACCAAGAAGGATTGTGTAAGCTCGGTTCTGTCCCCTTCAGATTAGAATCACCAGAAGTTTCACAACCTGAAAATCACATGTCATGTCACCCACTGGCGTCGCATCCCTTGTTTAAAATTCACTGTTCAGAAGTCCTCTGGGGTCCATACTGGTCTTGCATACGGAGATGGGCCTTTACTTCCTAATGTTCTTCATTTCCTTTTGGTACAGTATGGGCTCTTAAGAAATCTCCTCCTTTACATTGCAATGAAGTCCCTCTCTTGGAAACACTCACTCCCGGATTGATGTCATTTCTTCAAAATGATCCCCTATTGTAGTTCACATCCTCAGTGACTGATCTGCAGCTCTTGAAGGATGGATGGAGAGGTCTCATTTTCAATCAAAAATCTTCCCTCTAAAGCAGGGGTTCTCAACCCTCCTAATGCCGCGACCCTGTAATACAGCTCCTCATGGTGTGGTGACCCCCATAAAATTATTTTCGTGGCTACTTCATAACTATAATGTTGCTACTGTTATGAATCATCACGTAAATATCTGATATGTGTTTTCCGATGGTCTTAGGTGACCCCTTGTGAAAGGGTCGTTCGACCCCCAAAGGGGTCATGACCCACAGGTTGAGAACCGCTGCTCTGAAGTGAGATTCATTTTTAAATGAAGGTTTCCTCATTCATAAAATATCTGCTCATTGTAGACAGCCTGGAACCTAGCCCATGATTTCACCACTCAGAGAGATTACCTTATGAATCATTTGGTATATTTCCTTCTAGACTTTTCCCTCTAGTGTGTTAATACTTATATTTGTTTTTAACATCTGAGCCCATAGTAATGTTCAGTATTTCCAGCCTTATATTTATTTAAAATGAAAATTGATGTACTGAATGAGTACTTCCTCCCCTATGTCATTAAAATTCTTAAGGATTTTTGACCACATAATAGCCTGTAATATGATTATACCCCAATTTGCGTAATTAATGCCATATTTTTGGACCATTAGAGTAGCTCCTTTTGTTTCTACTCTTAAATAATCCTGCGATGAACATCTTTTTGTGTAAATATTTGTGTGTGCCCTCCCCACCCTATCTTCTTAAAATAGATTTCTAGGCAGGAAAATAAGTCAAAATTTTAAAAAGTTTTCTTCAGACCTAATTGCAAATTAGTTTCCTGAAAGCTCTCGACAGTGTGTGAGAGTTACAGTTAGCACAAACGGGATGGTTTTTATGTCTCTGGGAGTTTCATAAAAGAAAGTTCAAGTTTTCCTGGAAAGATGTGCACTTGCTCCACCTTGATTCCTCAAAGAGACCTGAGCATCCCATCATCCAAGTCCACTTCCCCAAAGGCCTTTCACCTTCAAAATCGGCAAACCAAATGATTAGTAGGTTTTAAAGTCGGCCGATGCCATTGTGAATTCGCAGAATTGTGTATGTTCTTTTTAGATTGATCACAGCATAACTCCTAAGAAACACCGTACCAGCCTCCTCGATATATGCAGCACATGTAGGGTGATTTTTGAGGCCCTGGAGTACACTTTTGTAACCTCGTGTAATGGTAGAGTGCTTTTAGTTTTTGTACCTCTTATAATGGCATGTTATTGGGTGAAGATGTTACTTATTTGATGCTGTGAATGACCTTGGTCAGGGAAAAGACTCTGGACGGTGTTTTTGGAAAAAATATACCTATTTTTTAAAGATGCCACTTGTTGCTGTTTTTAAGATCATCCCACACAGTTAAATGCAGGGAAGGCGGGCAGCCTCAAATGGGTCTTGACCGTTTCTCAGCTCTGTGTCTATACAGGTTCTGCTCGGGGAGCGGGCTTTGGCAGCTCTGGGCTAGCATTTCCTGACATGTGTCTCACTGAGCGTTAGTAGATCACTGGAAAAAATGAGTTCTCTCCGAAAGTAGGTTTGGGGGAAGCCCTGCAGTCCATCAGTTTCTTCAGGGCAGGCGGGGTCCTGACTCCGCTGGGTACTTTGAACCTTGATAAGGATGAGTTCCTAACGCTTGCTTGGACTGCAGAACTCCCTCCAGCCTCTTCGGGGACAAGGTGGCAGCATACTTTGGAAAATTGTTTTAGTTTCAGCACCTGCTCTGTTTACCAAGCGTGGGAGCTTGTTTTAAATGAACATGGATCTACTTAGAGCACAGCTCATGGTTTGGCCTGTGTTTATTTTTCCAGTAAATAAAATAAAAGTGTTCATTTGGCACCTGTCCTGCCCTGTCGGTTCTTGTTTTGCTGATGAGCTCTCTGCACGGGGGTTGTCTCTGCAACCAGACTGTAAGTTTCTTGAAGCCAAGGGGCCCCGCGGTTTATTTCTTTGCATGTGGCTTTCTTCTCGCCTACTGTGGGACTCTGTAAAATTAAGCAGAAAACCAATTTCTGGTGAGGGTCTGGAGTTGATTAGCCTGGAATGAGTGTGACTTCATCGTTACCTTATAGTGTGCAGAAACATCCTGGTGAGCACAGGAGCTTGCCCACGTGTCTCCTAGCTACGTGGCGTGGTCACATGCTTTGGAGAAACGTGATTTTGGCATATGACATTGAACAAGGTTTGCCCGTAACCTGATAATCCACCCTTATGTATTCCAGCTCACAGGGGAGTGTGTCCAGCCACCACAGTAGCGTTTATGTGGAACGTGGTTAACACAGAAGCTTCAGAAGTTCAGGCTTGTAGGGTTTCTGTCGCTTTCCAGTCTTCGTTAAGTGGTCTGTTCCTTAGGACTCCTGGGATGGGGTGACTGAACTTTTTAAGAGAGTGGCCAATTGGGAAATCCAACACTTGATTATTTATTATGGGAAATGGATGTATTTCAACAACAGTGCTATAAGGTGTATATAGGAAGTGACTTCCTGATTGTCTTGTTAATGACTTGCGGATTAAATGTTCACCTCCCCTCCCCCTTTAATAAATTAATTAGGGAGAGAGAAAACAACTGGGGTTCAGAATTTTCCCTTGGAATATACTGAGAACTAAGGAGGGAGGGAGTCTAGAGCGGCCCGGCTAGGAAAGTTCACTGTCACCGGCCATTTTGCATGTCGGGATGTGCAGATACAGTGAGTTATCTGAGTTGTCCAGGATTCCCCGGGAGGTATGGCGTATTCACACAGAGACTCGGGTCCTTCAGCCCCACGTTTTCCACTGAGCACCAGCTTCAGCTCACATTTGGATACCGAATAGACATGGGAGTTAGCATAGCATGTCCAGTTTCACGTGGTTTCTCTCTGCCCCCTCCCTGCCTCCACACCTGCTCCTCCCAGGGAGCAACACCGCAGTAAAGACGAGCAACACTGACCAATGACACAGGCCCTGAACCTTGGGGTGCATTTTTGATTCCTTTTTCTCTCACAGCTTGCATTGCATGGTTGGCCTATCACGTGGGCTCTTAACCCCTTTGCATATCCTATCAGCTCCATCTTCACTTTTCACCACTTCGTCACGACCCCTGGAGTCCAGTCTCCCATCATCTCCCACGCAGGTGTTGGCTGAGTGTCTACACTGGTCTCCCTGCCTCCCACCCTTACAGTTTCTCTTCTTCCATCCCTGGTCCCTACAGTTTATTCCTCCACAGGAGATGGATGGCCTTTTAAATCCTTAGATCGTCTCACACCCCTCTGCCGAACATCTGGAGGATAGATTTTGTCTTTTGGGAGAGACTCAGAGCAGCTATGAACAGGCACTTGGCCCTGTCACATGATTGAAAGGTGGGACTTTGAGATTCAAGGGCTCAGAACCAAGAGCATAAAGGTCAGTTGGGTCCAGACACAGGCCACACGGTTTAGTGTCAGCCAGAGGAGGGCCTGGGGCAGCAGGAGGGCACATGGGCTGAGGCACCCCCCGCCGTCCCTCAGACCTTTGCTAGTGCAGCAGGATGCAGCAGACGTGTCCTGCCCCTGCCGGGACCCGGATGCCACCTGACTGCATCAAATCTGAGCCCTGCCCTTCCCCGAAAGCGTGTGCTCTGCCCAGCCGCGGCTCGCCTGCAATGAGAAGCTCGTGAGGAACTCGGTGTGACGCAAGCTCCTCTCCAGCCAGGGCCTGCATGGCGGGTGGGTCCGGGCAGCGATTACGTGCATCACTCAGGCTGTTTAACAGGCTTGAGATGGGGTCACCGTGTGTCCGAGTGTAGTGGGGCAATGGCCTTGTTCCTCCACTTCAAGGGCACAAGCTGTCAGTCCCTCTCACAGGGCATTATCTGTACTGCCCAGGTGCTGGGGTGAAGAAACTAGCAAGTGTTTAAAAAGGCTGAAGAAGGAAGGCAGGAAGGCCCACACCGCAGGGATTGCAACTGGACCATCCCATGACCCTCAGAGACCACGTCGGGTGCAGGGGCCCATTATTGAGACCTGTTTTTGGAACCCCTCCTCTGATTCTCTTCCCCTTTCTATCACTCCTGACTCATGTAATATGCTAAGAGAAATGTTTTGTTTCCCCAGCCCTTTTGTACTCAAGAAAGAAGCCAGCCTTGGTGGGTGGAGGGAGAATATACAATCTAATAAAAGTGTCGGTAACAGAAGTGGGGCAGGGCTGGGCAGAAGGGCTCCTCGGTAAACCTTTGGGATGATTCAGTTGAAACTTGGGAAAAAAAATATTTTTGGAAAGAGGTAGCAGCCCTCTTCAGCCAAAGCCCATAAATGAAGGAATGTCTGCAACCCAGAATTGCAATGATCAATGCAAGACGTTATCAGAGATCAAATTAGTAAGTTTGACTGGGAGAATCCATTTCCATTTTTATTGCAGAGCACAGCCAGGCATCCTTTCTCCTTTGTGCCTCAAGCTCTTTCCCACCTCTTCACAGAGCTCTTGATTGGTGTCTTTATTATGCTCTCTCCTTAAGTCATCAAGTTGTTTTCAGATACTGAGAGGAACTTCCTCTATAAGAAACCAAATATTAAAAATGGAGTAGGGATCTGAAGATGACGTTTATCTCCAACCATTTTTTTTCCTGCTACCAGCATCCCCCCTGCCCCTAACTATGGGGAACTACCTTTACCCCAGTCTCCTGGTCCTGGTCATGAGATTGGGCAAAGGGGCAGGCATGTGATTTAAGCAAAGATCCTTACGAGTCTTCACTGGGCAGAAAACGTCAGAAATTTCTTTGCAGCTGCCCTCATATACATAGAAGCACATGGTGTGTGTGCACCCTTGAATGCAGGGTGCACGTGTGCAGAAGAATTAAGATGTTTGTGGGAGGAGTGTCTGGATGATGCCATTTAATTCCGTGTTGCCAGTGCCAATCCTGGACTGTCCAATTGGGAAGCCAACTAGTCTGAGGTGGTTTTCTGTCACTTAAACCAAAGGAGTGCTAACTAGTACTGTTTTCCAAGCCTTGGGCTTGTAATAGAAAAAAAAGTTGTTCTTTTGATTTAAAAAATTATTTTGCATGAAAAATGCTAGAGCTTGAACCGATTCTTCTGCTAGTATGTCAACAGGGACCAACGTGAGCAGAACACACCTGCCTTCTTTATGAATGGGCTGATTTTCGGACAGTTTTCTCCTGTACATGATTTCTAGAGAGAGGTTTGCGTGAAAAACAAGCAGTTCCATGGTTTCCACCTGTGGTCATGGGGAATTTTGAAAATGAACTTTAGGTATTTTCATGAAATTCCTGCTTTCATATTTTTAGTTTCTCAGCATTTTCTTTTTTGGCTGTTGCTGACCATACTCATCTTTGTCCTAAGGCTCTCTTTCTGTTTCTTAGGACTGTTAAGAAACAACTAGTAAATTACTGGTATTAAGTACTGCCCTTTTTGTTGAGAAATGCAATCGTCCACATTAATAAGGAGAGACCACTGCAACCTCAGTGGTCTTCTCTACTTATGAAAACATATTATTTTAGGAGCACTAATTTCTTATGGGCAGTTGTGGCCAAATAAGCACACAGGTGTTTGTTTCTGTTCGATTTATTGTGTGATGAAGTTTCTATCCCCTTTCCTTTAAAATGCACTTAAACTCTGGAAAGATCCTGCAGCACCAAAGAAACTAAAACCATTGTCCCAAGGTCTTTGAGCAGAGCGCGGTGTTTGTACCTAGACTGAGGCTGGGTAGTGTCTGCTTGGAGCATTGTTTTAAGCGAGATTCTGAGGCCTGTATGTCAGAGCTCCAAGGGAAGGAACCCAGTGATGGATTCAGTGAGGGACAATAGAGGTGTCCACTGTAAAACAAAAGCCCACCAGATAGTCCATCACCGAGAAGGATTTATTCTGGAACAGGGATTAAACTCCAGATCGTGTGGCTATGGCGAGCCACGTGGAGGTTTTTGCCCGGACAAAAATGGAGGATTTCCTAGGGGGAGGAAGACGTCCAGGGCAGGGGCTGTTGTAACCATAGAGCTCCGAGGTAACCATAGAGTTCTTCCTGTAGGGCTTTTGTGATGACAGGGCTGTGAGAGCTCCTCCTACAGGCCCTCCCATTTCCTGTCTCCCTTAAGAGCTCTCATTACATTTTAACAAACAAGTCCTTGCTGTCACTTCTGCTTTAGGCATTCCACTTTTTGGGAAAGTGTTGGAAAGTGAGACCCTTCTCTCTTCCCCCCACTCCTGGTCCTTCAGAGCCCCGTCAAATGTCCGTGAAGATGTCATGGTAAACACCATTTTTACTGATGCACCATTTAAAAACTTGCTCCAAATGAAGTGATGGCAAAGAGGGAAATCTTTCATCAGAACCAGGAATGAGAATGTGCCCAGTAAAATGAACCTAGGCTTAGGAGCTGGGTGCGACTTAGCGGTCTTGATTTATTCCACTTAGCCACCATGGCTGGGATGTCTCCGTGCTCTCCACGATCGTTCAGTCTTGCCACATGTCACATGGACCAAGTGTGATGTGCGGATTCAGCTGACTTTTGTGCATCACACCTGTGCGTGTTTGCAGTGTGCACAGTCATGTTTCTGATGGTTACCAAAAAATGGACTTCCGGCACGATCTTCACGTTTTCTTCTTTCCACTCTGCAGTCAAAAGTGGCATGATTTAAAAAAAAATCAGATGTTTCTAAAGAAGGTGATAGCTTGAATGATGTCTAAACATTTAATTTGGAACGTGGAAGCTTTTATTTTCCTTTTTAGTGAACCAACGCCTTAGTTATCCAGTTTGCTTTTGATGCATACCTGTGATGACTCTTGTCCTGATTTGTTTTCTGCCCTGTGAGTCCAAGCCTGATGCGAGGCACTGGCACCACTCATGCCAACAATCTTGTGGTGAAGTTTTAGAACATGATTTGAAAAATAGAGTCCGTGGAGAGGCAGTAAGGACATATGGCGAGCTAGGGTGTGTTTGGACATCTGTGTGGAATAAGTGAGTGGGCAGAGAGCGTTTGTCAAGGAGAGGGAGGGCGGGCCACTGGCGCGGGGAATGGGCTGGGGTTCCAGGGGTGTCCAGCGCCGAGTGCAGAGGCCAGCAGGCTTGGGTTTGGCCAAGTGTTCTAGTGTCTGGATGCCTCTGAATTTCCTCCAGAGGTTTTCAGTTGGCAACGTGGGATTGGCTGGATATGCAGCCAAGGGTGGGGATTGTTAGGATCCTGTTAGGCGAAGGGGTGTGATACCAGAAGTCCAAACAGAAGCCAAGAGAAGGGACTTGGGGAACTTTCTGTCATGCACCGTCCTGGAGCCTCAGTGCCAACAGGATTGCAGATTATGCACCAGCCTTGCTCTCGTGCGCTAGCTCTCCCATTCCTGATTTTTCTTCTGCTCTCAGACTTAATCCTGGGCTTGGCATGTTGAAAGGGAGCTCCGCAGTCCTCAGTATAAAGCCTTCATTGTGATAGTTAGGAAAAGGGTGCATTGAGAAATGGAGAGAGATGTGCTCACAATCATGGTAATGCTGGGTTTACTGAGCACTTACTAGTTCCAGCAACTTCCCTGTTTTAAGTAGGTTCCATGATTGTCACATTTGATCCTCATAATTTTTACTGTCCCATTTTACAGAAGAGGAAACTGAGGCTTAGGGGGGAGGGGAATGGTATGGCCAAGGTTGCATCGGTGGTACGTGGCACGCTGGAATTTGAATGGACGTGTGAGTCCTGCACTAGGACTCTGACCCATAGGTATTAAAATGACTTCCCTCGGAGCAAGTACACAGCCAGGGTGGAGCCGCTGGTTCCTATGGAGGACATGAGGCTCTGTGGGTCCCTGGGAGGAAGAGGTCCGAACTCGTGGTAAAAGAAAGGAACCAACAAAAGGAGATTGGCAAGCAGATGAGCCTCCCACGCATCTCGAACTGTACCTCTCTGCGCACCATGTGGGCGTGTGTCTGCGAACCTGAGGGCAATGACACATCTCTTTGGTAATAACTTACATTCAATGAGAGGCTTTTATGAGTATTTTTCTCAGATCACCAGCCATTTAGTGCCAGGCATATTCACACTCTAATTTATCTTTTGTATAAATTGGGATTTTTTTTTTTTTTAAGGATTGGAGTTTTCCAAGATGGTTGGTAGCTTGGAAACAAAAAAGTAGTATAAGGTACAAAGAATAATACAGCAAACACACTTGGGTACCCACCATCTAAAATAACAATTATTAATGTTCTCCCTTGGGTTTGAAAGAACCAAACCAAATCTGGTCCCTTCCTTGTGCACTACCTTCCCTTTAGAGAAAACTACTGTTAAATTTCATGTCTCCCCAGTCTTTTGGTTTCTACACTTTTCTATGCATGTATGGATCTAAAATGTATTACAGTGAATGTTAGTAGTTTTTTAAAGTTTAGGTAAGTAGTTTCATATTTCACAATATTCTACAGCTTGCCTCTCTTATTCGACATGGCATTTGAATTTTACCCGGGTTGTACATTTAAATCTAGTTCACCATTTTAATGGCTGTGTACAGTTTCCTTGTATGGGTGTTCCACAGTCTTCCCATTTCTGTACTGGTAATTATTTGGGCTGCTTACAGTTTTGTAAGACTGCAGACAGTGGTACAGTGACCATCTGTGTGTGAGTGCACATAGGCAGGTGTATAAGCGTTTCTCTGGGGTTCCTGCTGTCTAGAAGAATTGGTAGGACCTACGTTGCTGGTTTTCAGCCGTATGTCCCAAGGTATCGCCAAGCTCTCCAGAACGAGTGGATCAGTTAATATGCACATTCCCCACAAACTCACCAACACTTTATCTCGTCTGACTTTAATTTTTTTTTTTTTTTTTTTTTTTTTGGGTAGCTCCCTGGCTGGGAATCAAACCCAGGCCACAGCATTGAGAGCGGTGAAGCCTAGCTACTACACCACCAGGGAAACCCCCAGACTTTAAATTTTTGTCAGTCTGATGAGCGTGCATTGACATCTTATGTTTTAATTTGCATTTTTTTTTCACTCCTGAGGTGGACAGTCTTGTAATTTTTTTCTTGTCTCCTCTGTGCCTGGTCTGGTTTAATCCTCTGCTCATTTTAAAGAGTCAGATAGCTTTTTCCTTATTGATTTATAGGAGCTGTTTACATAAGCTGAAGACTTGGTTATGTGTTAGAAATAATTCCTCCCAGTCTGTGATGTTTTAAAACTTCACTGAGATGGGTTTTTAAATGATGAAGCTGGACATTGTAAGGCACTTGCATTCTCCAGTCTTCTCCTCCGTGCTTTGGTTTTGTACATACTTCACGGTAGCTCCACACTCTGCAACAGTTGGTGTAGGCACTGTGATTTTGATTGGGTGTCCGCTATCTAAAAAGCACATCTAAGGAAATTACATTTCTTTGGTAGGAATATAAGCCAGAGGATTGACTTTAAACTAGAATTTAAATTTGATTAAAACAACTTACTTAGAGCAAGATACAGAAACTGCATACTTGACCCATAGCTGGGAAATACGGAAATCCCGGGGCAATAAATGACTCTTGGTCACGTACTGATGAGGTACTGTGTACGTGGCCCTGGGACAGAGCTTTCTGTATTTTATCTCATCAGTCTTCCCAACAGTCCCTCTTGAAGTAGACGATTTTATCCCATTTTAAAGATAAAGAAACCAAAGGGCAAAGAGATTGATTAGGAGGCAAGTGGCAGAGCCGAGATTCACATCCAGATCTTTCTGACCACAAAGCTTGTGTGCCTCTCATTGCTTGTGAAAGTTTCTTGGAGCTTCTTTGCATTCCAACATCTTTATATGTTATTTCCAATTTGAATCTAATTAGAAAGAAAGAGGGGTAAGAGTGGAGAATGGGAAGAAAAAGGGACAGGACTTGAGATTTGATAATAGAAACGAAAAACCCACCCCTAGGAGGGCAGTTCAAAAGAAATAACTCCATGTTTCATATTACTAAATCGTTAAAAGCCCAAGAAATTGCATCATGCAGATCCGGTGCTGGGTAATCACCCTCTTCTGTATTGTCGGGGTGTGTGTGTGGGGGGGGGAGGCAAGAAGTCCGGGAAGCTGTTTTTGCCTAAGGAATTACATTCCAGGGGACTCTGAGGATTTAGGTAACCACAGAAGCCATTTATTTCGAGTACACTGAGATTTCTAGCACTTTGATCCCTAATCCATAGCATAATTAATAAATGAAATGTGCTGTAGTACCGTTTCTTTCTTTTTTCTTTTCTTTCTTTTTTTTTTTTTTTTTACAAAGTGTACTTTTAAAATGGCTTTGGGTCTGACGTGATTCAGTTACCACTTGGAGAAGCGTCATCAGCAGGCCAGGGGAGGGCACCTGGTGGGGGAGCTGGCGACAGTTTCCTGGTCCCCGGGGCCTCAGAGCTGGCCCTTCCACACACATCCCTGCCTCTTCATCCTCCCGGAAGTGTGAGGAAATAGAGGGCAGGCCCGAAATGCGATCTGGGCGAAGCGTGTCTGCAGACCGCAGACCTCATGACCGACGAAGGTCTTTTTATTTGTCTTGGCCCCTTGATATCGGTTGGGGAAAGCCGCTGTGAGTAGGTGATGATAATTAGAGTGGTGATTGATTTGCCCAAACTGGAGAGCCAGACGCCTGTCTTGGTTGTCTCTGCCCTCCCCCTTTTATTTCCCTTTGAATCCTGCCAACAGATATTTAGTGATTGCCCAGGAGGAGATGGGCCAGGAAAATATCAATGGGCGAGAAAACATTCCTGCTCTCATGGAGTTTCTGTTTTATTGGGGGAGGAGGTGAAGGGAGGCGTGGAGACCCAAAGCAGTGAACCAGTCATGTGAAAAAACGGTAATTAAATTAATAAATACTTCAAAAAAGAGACTTTTGGACCCCTGTGCAAGGTCATTTCAGATAGAGATAGGAGCTATGGAGAAGGTAAAGCAGGATGGTGGGACAGAGAAGGATCCTGGCTGGGAAACTGTTGCAGATGGGGTGATTCAGGAGGGCTCCCCCAGAAGACAGTGGCCGCAGCTAACAAGATCTGAACGGTGGGAGGTGCTGGAGCTGTGATGCTCCCCTAGCAGGGCAAATGGAAGCTTCTAGCAGGAAGGAGTTAATGCCTTTCATGTGCCCTAACTGGTTCATTAGGGCTGTAAATGTTCCAGTCTTACCTTTGGCCTTTAAGGATTCTGTCTTTCAACCTGGGCTCAGTAAGAACTGGTGACTGCCCAACAGGGCTTCCTTTTAGGAAACCAAAGGGAATGGCCTGTTAGATTCAAATACGGCATAAAGGTATCACCATTTCTTTCTGTGTCTGATGGCCCTAGCCTGGGGAGGCCCTTTGGAGCAGAGATGAAAAGGGGGTGGGGATTCCTCCATTCTAAACAAAGAGTCAGCAATGGGAAGATAGCCAGACCACTGATTTTGCAGAGGGTGCGAGGGGGAAAAAGGTATGGAGGGTTAGTTGGAAAATGTGGTTTTTATACCCCGAGAATCCTGGGCCATGGGGACTTCCCTCTGTGCTCCTCTGGGACAGCTGACAGCCCCAACCTCCTCCTTGTGCTTACTGGTTTTACTGGTGACAAGAGGGGCCTGTGTCTCCAATGTGAGCAATCCAGGGGACTAAGGAAGGTTGGATCCCTGTGGCTTTCAGGTTCTCAAGTATCCTGTTCCTTGTAAAAGTTCCAGGTTTTGGGTCTGAGACCATGTGTGTGTGTGTGTGAGTACACATACATTAATGTGGAGAGATGGTGGGCTTGGGCCACTGAGAAAGAGACAGACCTCCAAGCCCAGAGTGACAGGGTTTGATAGGAAACCACAAGAGAGCTTTGCTGCCTTTTCCATCCTAAATCCTTGTATGGTGCCATGGGCTTGATTTCGTTCATGCCCAGTCTGCAGGCAGGAGATGGAGCTTGCTGCTATATAGGCTTTTTGTGGAGATAAAGTGTCAGGAATTGGGCCCCAAAATATCACTGAAGCACCTCCCCCCATGTCTAAAAAGGGTAGTGATGGGGAAGGGATGGAAAGGATAGGGAGGTGGGAGAGAGTTTGGGGGCTATGATTCCTACAGTTAGCTGGGCAGTGGTATCAGCGGGGAGGAAAATATTGATGTGCCTTTTTTGTTTTTGAAACTGAAATTTGGGTTTTTCAGACATGTCCATGGATTTTTAAATGTTTTCTGAGCACCGGAGTTTGGATATTAGGTCACTGTAGGTATCCACTCCTCTGTACAGACTTCAGCAGAATATTTTCAAGACTGCATGAACGCACGAGGCTTTCAAGGCTGGGTGACTTGTACAGGGGTCCCCTACCCCACCCCCCGCAACTTTGGCAAAACCATGCAAACATTGGTATTCAAAAATATTTTGTTACTTTTTCTTGGCAGTGCATCCCAAGAAGGAATTGCAACACAGCCTCCGAGTTGAGGCAACTTTTCTGGGGGAAGGGCGGGGGTGGGGAGGTTTGGAGTTTGAATCAAAAACAGACACCGAAGCTTTAATAAAATAAATGAAGCAGAGCCCTTTCAGCGCAGGGCGGACGGCATTGGTGTGGGTCAGGCAGCCTAGTGGAAATTGACAGGCTGAGAACTGGGACATAAACAAAAATGTCAGTCCCTGGGAGTCTTGTTCGCTGGACAATGTCTCAATTGTTTCCTTGGTTTTCAAGGCAGCAGGGGAGAGTGGAATATTAACTGTTTACTGCCCAAGACTGGCTGCGAAATTGCTTCGAGAAGGAAAACAAAACAAAACAAAAAGCCAGCAAATCGCATTTTTATTTACAAACTATTAACCATGTCAGTAAGTGATAGGAAAAGAGCAGATTGTTTTCTCCTTAATTACCTGCCGTCCGACTTCATATTCCTGGGTACAGTTTTTGCGGGGCGCGTGCACGTGTGTGCGTGGGCGCACGTGTGTGTATTTGTGTGTTTGTATGGGGAGGGAGAGCAGGGTGTTCTTTTTAAGTCTGAATGTTAGTCTTGCATTTTGTCGCTTTTTAAAGATAGCCGCCCCGCAGGTTATCCGCCCCCAGTAGATTTGACAGTGGGGTCCGGGAAAGAAGTCTGATTTCTGATAACAATTTAAATTTTAGCTTTCAACTGATAACCTATTAGTGTTTATTCCTCTTAAAAAAAATGCCTCCGTAAAATAAAAATTAAGTGCTTGGAATTTTCCGAAACTATAAATTCTCCTACCTATAAAAATACACCCAGCGATACAGAAAGGGGGGCAAAGTAGCTATATCTTAGAGAGAGAGGACCCGGTACAAAGAAGGTCCAGAATTCTATTCATTCGCTCTTGAATTTAGTTGATTAGAGAAACAAACAGCAAAGCCTGGGGTATCAGCCTTTATCTGGGCAAAGTTCAAAACTCCACTGGTAATTATGTCCTTAGAAGCTTTAAAAGGACTGTGTTGTTACAGAAGCAGAGCCCAAGCTTACTTCTTCGGGACAGAATGCACGGGGTTGTTTGTTAGATAAACTTGTTTTAATAAATAGGGGTCAGGGGAGAGGTTCACGTTCTTGGAAGACACGGCTTCTGCCTCCCTGATAAGTGGAAGTGGTTGTCTTTCTCTCCCTTTTAACTTGTAACCCAGAAGTTTGCAGCAGCTAAAGTCAGCTTCGGCTCCTGCTTCCTGTCAGACAGGAAATCACTTCCTTAGCCCAAATTATAAGCTGTGGCAGAACTCCCTGGCCACACTGAAAAGAGCATGTTTTTCCCAGAAGTCTGTGTTCCTAGATGTGGACGTGTAAATTGGTATGCCATGTGATCATGGTGTGCCCAAAATACCTAGGGAAGAGTGTCCTGGGAGGGAGGGTCTGTCCCCAAGGTCGGCACTAGCAGGAGTGGCTGCCTTTTGTTTTCCTGGTTGGTAGGATGCTCAGTGAAGATGAGTTTGGAGCTGCCCTGAGGAGCCCTGGCCGCTCTGAGCCGGAGCAAAGCTCACGCCTGGACGAGACCTCACATGATTCATGTGGGAGCCCTGAGGTCCTTAGGGTGCTCGTTCAGTAAGCTCTCCTTGATATCCTCACAGACCCAGGAGGTCATGGGCATCCACTGCCCAGCTTCATGTGAATGCTTATCCCCTCCCCATATTATTCAGAGGTCTGACCCCTCTCTCCTCTTCAGGTGAGTCAAGTTCTCACCCTCATTCATGGCTTCTTTCAGGAGAGACACTCTAGTGACCTTGGGATTGCCTGCTGGCATGGACCCTGTAGCTGGAGAAGGGGTGGGGCTTGTGTTTCTTGTGCATTTCACAAAGAGGTGATGGGCTACAGCAGTCCTCCCCGCCCCCCGATGGGTGTTTGCGGGGGCCAGGTGTCTGTGTGGGGATACCCTTCATCTGGGGTGCTCAGGAGATAGGGTTGCTTTCCCTACATGTGTCCTTAATTGAAGGGAAAGGCATAAACTCTGCTGATAGGAGGGATCGACCTCTGTGATGACCTCCAGTCTCCAATTCCCCCCCGTGTGTCTGGGTGTGAATGAGTGTATTTGGAATGATGTTGCAGGCCTTCATGCAGGAGTGCCCAGATCGTTTCCTGTGGTCGTCGCTGGACAGGACTTTGGAGGAAGGAACAGGCTGTGTCACCTAGGAAATTTGCTCTTACATTGAGATGAAAGCGCAGTGAATTAAGTGCCTGCCCCCCGTCCCCCCTTCTCCCCTGATGGTTATTGATTCTGCCCTGGAACTGCAGTCCACGTTCTGATCTCCTTCTTGACAAAGGGAATTCCCGGTGGCTAGCTGGCGTGCACACTGGCAGGTTAAGAGTTAAATGTGGGCCCTACCTGCCCTCCTGAGAGCCTCAGTATTTTCATGCTCTTTCTGCTCAAGAGCCAGAAAATGTTTCTAAAAGAATCTCTTTGGTGACTTAGAAGTGAAGAGAGCTTTAGAAGCCTGACAGGAAGAAATAAGAGGAAAGAGGCAAACGTTGTCTTCTACATCTGTTTATTTTGTTGTTAACAAAGGGCAGGAGATTCCTGTTCTAAGCGCGGGGAAGAGGGCATGGAGGGCTGACGGTTTAAACTTGTGCTGTGGCTGAAGTAGTTTGGACGTACTGTTCACTCGAAATGCCATTACTGTGGAAGAGGTGGATTCTGGGAAGATAACTGGGGCTCGGCCGCTCACTGAGTCCGGCGTGGCCTCCTTCACACCTTCAGGGGGGCCTTCCTCATGCCCCCCGCGTTCTCTGCGTAACCTCTGCCCTCTCTCCTGCCGTGCCGTCTTGAACTTGGCTGCCTCTTCCCTAGACCAGAAGCTCTTAGTGGCTTCTTAGCTTCTCGCTGGCTTCCCATGTCCTCCCAGACTGCATCCGTGTGACGCCACAAGGAAACAGACCTGAAAGCCTTGTCCTAGGGAGAGCCCAGTGGGAAGAGAAGTTAACCTCTTCCTGATGTGCGGGGGTTTCTGTTACTGCTTTTGGTCACTCTGGTTCTTTCGTGCCCGAGCACTTTCGTTGTTGCTGTCATTTCCCTCCCCTTTTTGGGGGGTTGTTGCAGGGAAGCGGGTAACAGATAATGGTGATGAGAAAGTGTACTTTCTGGGCCAGGTGAAAATATCAACCCAATTAAGGGCCCATTAGGTGTGTTAGTAGCGATTAAGTTGTATAAGCTGGGGAAGGAGTTGACCCAAGACATGGAGGTCAAGGGTTTGTGGTCTCTTACAATTCCCCTGGAGTCTTTGGCCCGAGGGACACTTGGGGGTCTTAATAAATGAGTGGGAGTTTCAATTTGAACTGTTCACTACCAGAGACTGAACAATAAATTGGGTATGATGCTTTTGCCCTAAATTGTAATAGTTGGGTTGGTGGGGAGGAAGGAGCAAAGAGAAGTTGGGAGGGAGGGAGAGAAACAGAGGACATGTGCATACGTGTACGCGTGCATGTCATAAACAGTTTGTTGGAGACTGTGCGACAAGTTTCTCATTGTATGTTAGGGAAAACAATGCACTGAACGAACTCTGGACCTCGGAACTCTGAATTTCAGTCCTGTGTCCCCGACTGGACTGCAGTGCTCAGAGATAGGGCAGTTTCTTTTTGTTGTGAAGTTGAACACTTCCTGTTATCTCTCTGGGGGTGGCCATCCTAAGCCCAGCTTTTCTCGAGAAAGAGCTCTAAGCTCATGAACACCCTCTCCCTGCATTGTCTTTTATCCTTGGGGTGCTAGTATTTGGAGATGTAAACTTGACCCTAGAGGGAAGCATTCTGCTGATAGGCTAAGGCTTGTATTTACTAATCAGCTTCCCCTTTGACAGTCATTGGCTTCGAGGCCCCAGACCAAACCATGTGGCCGCTTTTATGTCTGGCCAAGAAACATACTACTTGTTTCCTCCCAGTTTCTTACACAGTGAAGCAATGACAGTTTACAGTGCTGTCCGTAATGCTGAATGGAGCGAGGTGGCCCTGCACTGGCTGGAGGGAAAGAGAGGAGGAGATGGGAGCCTGGGTGGACTGAAGAGGGAGTGTGAACTCTGCGGGCTGAAGGGACTGACACCGGATGTGACGTCATTCTGATTCTGTTATCTGAAGCTGTTGCCTCCCAGCCCTCCCTCTCCACCCGCCTTGCTTCTCCTGAGACCCTCAGTTGTCTGATTCTGAGCCTCTCCCAAGGAGCCAGAGGCTGGAGAAAGGAAAGGGGGCCAAGAAAAGAGCAATGAAAGAGTTTTTATTTAGCAAGGAGGGAAATGTGCCAAGAGATTTGGTAAATATTAAGCTAAAGGGCCAAGCATGGGAAGATTAGACAGAGTGGGAGGAGAGAAAGGGAGAGAAGACGTGCACAAGCGTGCTACATGTGTCTTGTTTGTTTTGTTGGATGGGTGGATTATGGGGGTTCCTAAAAGGCTGTGGGGTTCCTGAAATAGACAAGTCTAGGGAACTCCTGGGAGGAAGAGTGGGGGTGAAAGGAGCACACTGCTACTTGGAGAGACTGTTGAGGCCCGGCTGGCTCTGTACCACGTTGCTTCTCGTCTCCTGAACGGGGACCATTTCCTTTGGAATGTCTGCCAGGCTTCCAGTCGGACATCAAGCTTTTCTTGCTTGAGATTTTTGAACTTTGACTCAAGCCGGCGTGACAGGCAGGCCTCTGGGTGGGAGGGACTGGGCCAAGGGCCGACAGCACTGTATTCTCACTGGTTCCAGGCTTTGCAGGAGGTTGCTGAACATTTAAATGGGGGGTAGTACGTTCACATCTGCTTTTATTTTTCCCATTTCTGCAGGCCAGACTGAAAAGTTAATAAATGGTATGAAACCCAAGTAAGCATGGATGTTAAAGAACATTAAATAAATTACATAAGTATGCCTACCTGTAACACTTTTATAAGGTAAATGCATGTGGGTTATTTTGCCATAAATGTGCACACGGACCAAGATCTGCTCTAAAGCCCCCTTGTTTGAGCCCTGCTGCCGGTGAAGGTACTACTGTTCCTCAGCGCCTTCCTGCTCTCCCTGGCAGCGCGGCGGCCGGGCTTGGAAAATGCGATAATGATGCTGTAAGTACCCTGGTGCAAAAGTTGTTTTTTGTTCCAAAACACTGCCAGTTCACGGCATATAAAACTACCACGGGCGCTTCGGCCAGTTTTTCTTTTTCCCCAAATAAGGCCAGCATTAATGAAGCAGCTGAGGGCCTGGGAAAATATTTTGTCGTTTCTTCAAGTTGAAATTCCGTCCTCGCTCTGGACACAGGCCCCTTCAGTCTTCAGCCGAAGTGCACGTGTCCAGCCAGAACTCATCAGAGGCGTGGGGCGCGCAGTTGAACTCGCTTGTGATTTTTGTTGCCTCTCGTGGCTGCTGACACAGATGATGCTCTGCCGCCGTATCTCCCCACGTGGGCAGGCTTTGAGGAAACGACGCAAGGATCATCCCATTCTGCAGAGAGGAAGGTGAAGGCCGGCCGGGCTCCCCGATCTGCCTCCCACCGAGCGCAAACCAGGAAGCTGGGCTCGGCAGGGCTCCAGCTCCCGGAGGCTGCGGCCTCGCTGGTACCAGCTGCTCCTTCTGGAGCCCCCTATAAGGGCCGGTGGTTAGTGTGGCCTGTGTGAATGCTGTTCACCAGGCCAGCAACCTCATGGGTTGGCACATGGCCTACTTTGAAAGCAGACTCCTTCCTGTTAAAGGAGTACGAAATGTAATATTGAAACAGTGAGGAAACATTTTATTTTTTTTTTTGCAGGGGGGAGGTGTTGAGGGCAGAGAGGACAAGACACCCCCAGACCCATTCATAAGATGAAGACTGCCTACCAAATACTCAAGACATGCAAAGGAAAGGCCACATACCCTTTTTTTTGTTTTAATCTGAAGGATGCTATTTGGGACCATACTGTGTTTTTGTCCAGTACATTGGAAAAAGTCCTTTCTGCCTCTACATTTACACTTCTCAGACCATATGTGGCTCCCACTTCCTGGCCTCTCCACTTGCAGTTGTGTGATTTGTTTGTTTGTTTGATAGCTTAACATGGAACATCAGTTTTTCTTTAATGTGTGTGTGTGTGTGTGTGTGTGTGTGTGTGTGTGTGTGTGTAGGGGGAGTATTTCCCTGGCTGGGAATCGAACCCAGGCCGCGGCGTTGAGAGCGCTGAAGCCTAGCTACTACACCACTGGGGAACCCCTAGTTTTCTCATCTGTAAAGAATGGAGGTGGCTATGGCTTCTAAAGGGGTGAGGCTGTGCAGACTAAGTGGTCACGAGCAAGGGTTTGGAGTCCTCGGTTGGTTTCCGCCTGACTCGCTGCCTCATTGCTGTGCCAACTTGGGAAGTTACTCTTCTCTCAGTTTCCTTGTCCCTAAACTGAGGAAAACACGTGGGTTGAAGTCAGAAATGAGAGATGTTGTGGGGGCCAGGTGGTCTGATACTACAGTGCTTTTCAAACAGGATATGTCACTTTGCCTGGTGCTTGGGGGGGCGGAGTGCTGTTAATACTCAGATACATCTTTTGCAGCAATACCAGGCTGTGGTAATTCTCATGATTTGGTTTGTGTTAGGGCACCAAGGCAAGAAGCTGCCAGAGAAATGTACGATTCAAGGGCATGAGAATTTGTTTGCAATACCATGTTTTCTAAGTTCTAATACACCATCAGTTGTAAGATGTGCCTTTAATCTAATAACACATTTTCAAGGCGTCAAGAAACACTACAATGTTAAATTTATCTACCTATCATATGCATCTAAATTTCAGAAATGTAAAAATGTAAAAACAATGTGAGTCTTAGAATAGAGCTATGTCTGTGTGCGTACATAATTTGAATAAAAGCTGTGCTGTTTGAAGCTCTAAATTTCAAAAGGATGCTGTGTAAGAAGCTTCCAGACCCACTTTTGATCACAGAAGAGTGTGGGATTCGTGCAGACCAGATTTTTAAGCTACACTGGAAGAGGAAAAGCAAAGCAGAGTCATTAGATGTGATCGTGCCAGAGACCAGCACTTAGAAGATCGTGCAGACCAATTTTGTAGAATTCTGTTAATGAAGATTCTGTACTTCCAAGTTTTCACATTGGTTTGACCATTAAAGGGAATGGCTGGTGTTGATAGAGGACGAGACTGGGCTGCGGTTCAAAGCTTGCTTCTCCATGACCACGCCATCAAAAATAAGTCCACATTCCACCCTGTCCTTAGCCCAGCTCCCCATTGGAAGGAGTTGGGCTGCAGCATGAATGGAAACAGTGACTACAGCGGCTTCATCAGAAGGTGATATTTGAGCATTTAATGTACCACTGGTCTTGTATACCAGGTCTGACAATTAAGTTCGTGAACTTGCCACAGTGCACTTACATTAGCAGCACTGTACAAGCAACTCGGTAAGGTGTCATAACCTTGGTGTCTCTGTGTCTCACAGCTGTGTTCGTGTCGACGTGTGGCAGTGTCTTGCTGAGTGGTGTTTGTTGTCGTGGCTGTGTGCTTTTGTGTGCTGTAGCACGAATGTCGGAGCTTGAAGTAGGGCAACGAACAAACATTAAATTTCTTGTTAAACTTGGCAGGAGTGGAAGTGAAAGCAGGGACATGTTAGTCCAAGTTTATGGGGACAGTGTCGTGAAGAAAATGGCAGTGTACAGATGGAGTAAACGTTTTTCTCAGGGGAGAGAAAGTGTCACTGATGAAGAGAGGTCAGGGCGGCCAGTAATGAGCAGTACTGATGAAAACATTGGAAAAATTGGTCGAATTGTGCATCAAAATCGTCGGCTGACTGTGAGAAGTATAGCAGACCACGTAAACATTGATAGAGAAACAGTTAGGAAAATCTTCACTGAAAATCTTGGCATGAGAAAGGTGTGTGCAGAAACAGTCCCGAAGGAGCTCACTGATGAACAAAAGCAAAGGAGAGTCCAAGTTTGCCAAGACCTTTTGGAGAGGCATGATGATGTTTTGGGCCGTGTTATCACTGGTGACGAAACATGGGTGTACCAATACAACCCTGAAACAAAGCGTCACAGTGCACAGTGGAAGTCAGCCAATTCTCCACGACCAAAAATGTTCCTTCAGTCCAAATCAAGAGTCAAAACAGTGTTGCTAACCTTTTTTGCTATCAGAGTTGTACGTTCATTATGAATTTGTACCAACTGGACAAATGATCAACCCAATTTACTACTTGGAAGTGCTGAAAAGCCTGTGTGAAAAACTTAGATGAAAACCACCTAAACTTTTTGCCAACAACTCATGGCTCTTGCATCACAACAATGCACCAGCTCACACGGCACTGTCTGTGAGGGAGTTTTAGCCAGTACACAGATAACTGCCTTGGAACATCCTCCCTACTCACCTGATCTGGCCCCCAATGACTTTTTTCTTTATCCAAAGATAAAGGAAATGTTGAAAGGAAGACATTTTGATGACATTCAGGACATCAAGGGTCAAACGATGACAGCTCTGATGGCCATTCCAGAAAGAGTTCCAAAATTGCTTTGAAGGGTGGACTAGGCACTAGCGTCAGTGCATAGCTTCCCAAGGGGAGTACTTCGAAGGTGCCCTAGTGAAACTCAGCAGCGATGTGTGTAGCACT
Organism: Lyroderma lyra; assembly: GCA_004026885.1. NCBI lineage: Eukaryota > Metazoa > Chordata > Mammalia > Chiroptera > Megadermatidae > Lyroderma > Lyroderma lyra. The sequence continues at coordinate 75,792 of PVJL010000115.1, read as the reverse complement.
TTCTCTAGGATGGGTTCATGAAATTAATTGTCAGACCTTGTATTCTATTGGCAAGAGTGAGCATGGTACCTTAACCTTGCTGCAAGTGTGATGCATTTGAACAGGCAGCGGAAGAATGGCCCAAAGAATATGCATTTCTGCTGTGAGCGGTTGTGAATAAATCAACATAATAGCCCACAGTTATTAACATATTACGTGAATTGGACAATGATATATACTTTGAGGACCTTGAACAAAATCCACCAGTTAAGAGCCTGTAGGATGGGCTCCAGGAAGACTGGAGTTCTGGGCACTGAGGTTGTCTGTCATACAAAGAAGGCAACTGCAGACCTCTGACAGAGGAATGTTCTGGAAATACTCAGCCCAAAGTAAATTTTCCGATGGTTGGACTGCAGCACAGAATTGACTAATGTCAGATTAACTGGATCTGGCCTTCTAAATGTGGGTCAGTTTGGGTTGGAAGTGATTTTCTTATCCACAAACTTCTTTGTAACACCCCGCCCCCCTCCTTCCCCATACTCAACTGCAGCCTTTCTCCGTTGCCAAGCCTCTCACGTGAAGCTTCTGAGACGCAACGTTTTTCTGTTGGATTTCACAAGAAGTATTGCTAGGCTTTTGGTGTAATTATGTTTCGATTTCACAGAGACTTTCAGTGTGTTGACAGTTAAATTCCAGAGCAGGAAGGAATGAGCCCCGGCTCAGACCCAGCGAGCCCGAGTCCTTGGGTTGTCCTGTCAGAAACTTGCCGTGCGACCTTGGGCAAGTCTTGGCATGCTTTGTCTCATGGCTTTTTTCTTTTTTTATTTTAAGGAAAGGCGTTATGCATGATTTTTCTGGGTCTCTTATAGCTTGGAAACTTGGAGATTCAAGGAACTGAGTCTTCTGTGCTGTGACTACAAAATGGAAAGAAGATGTGTGCGCAGAGCCTCATAATCTTCGAGAACCATGATTTCCCCCAAATTGTTCTTCTCTTTTTAATTTCTGGGCACTGTTTGAAAACCTCCTTAACTGAGAACAAGTCTTCCTCAATGATATTTAATAAAACTTCATGGACTTTGGTTAAACTCTGAAGGCCCTTTTAGAAGTTACTATTATTTTTTATGTCTTAAGTGCTTTATTAGATCTGCTGAGGAGAGAGCGTCTTGGCAAACCATTGATCCATGTGCAAACAATCTATACTTAACTGTCCTTAAAAAAGGGCAAATGCAGCTTATACCAACTTCCCATTTTGGACAGAAAGCTCCAACTGGACACAGTGTAATGACTTTTTGCACCAAAAGGTTTTGCAATGTGACCGTCCTGTTTGCTCTTGCTCACTGTTGACAGTTGACAGCGATGTACTTATTTAGCTAGAGATTGGCGCACCTGAATGGTGATGACCCAGAAGCCCTGTGAGTGATCCAGGATGCTGGGAGAGGGGTGGGCTCTGGAGACCAAGGGGTTGCAGTTTGGTTAATGTGAGTCACGAGGAGGTTATTAAAAGGCTGCCCATGAGAACCAGGAAAAGGAGATGCTGCCATGGGCCGAGGCCTCCCAGAGACATGGACCAGAATTGGGAAGCTAAGTGGGTGATGCTGGATGTTGGCTCAGGAAGGCCCGGAAACTGGGGGAAGGTTCTGGATCCCTGTCTGTTGAGGGGCCTCCGTGGCTCCCCTTTTGTGCTTGGCCGTTGTGTCACTCGGCCCTGTGCTTGGTCTCCGGTCCTCTTTGTGTGTTGTGTCATGACCTTCCCTGTCTGCGGGCCAGCCTGGTTCTGCCACTCCTTCGTGCTTCATGTGATCACTTGGGCCCTTTCACCTCATGGACTCCTCCTCTGTCCCTTTACTGTTGGCTTTCAGTTCTTTCTGAGTTTCCCAAACACAACAAAAACCCAACCCCCCCAAAAAAACTACAAACGAGAATTTGGCCCCACTCACTCTTGTTTGGATGGGGTTTCTGTGCTGGTGACATCATTGACCACTGTCCAGCCTTGGCTGGCTGTCCTTGGGTGCACTGAGCAGGGAGGGGCTGCCATGTGGCTCGTAACGTGCAGCCCAGATTGGGGCAGACCCCCCTCAGAAGCGAGCGGTGGGTGTGGTGGGCACTTGGGGTGGGGTGTCTGCTCAGAGGTGGGAGCGTGCCCACAACAGAAAGCTGTTTTCTTTCCTGCCTGCCTGAGTCAAGGAAGCCATCCAGGAGGATGTGCCGGGGCCTCCCAGACGCCCGCAGGCACTCAGACATTATTCACACGTGGAACTGGGACACAGGTGTAGGGATGTCCGTCACCCAGTCTTCTTCCTGCCGACGGACTGGGGCTGTGCACAGCGTGCGGCACGTCCACCAAGAGCGTCTCCTTCCCCCGTTCACGGGCCCGCTTGTTAACTTGGAGCTCTGAGGGCTGACAAGTCAACCTGCTTGAGATTCCATTATAAAACCAGCTGAGATAGGGCAGGCAGTGGAAGGGACACTGGTGACGCTTTTACATCGGAGAAGTCTATCTGCTAATTCCCCTCTCAAGGTTCCAAGGACGAATTCTGTAGAGGTGGGGTGGCTGTGGCATATTTTATTTTAGCACTTACTTTCACAATGCAGAAGCCCCATGTTTGGTCCCATCTAGTGATAGAACTGTTGTGTCTCTGTGTGTGTGGGGGGGGGGTGGGGGGCACACAAACATACACGTTGTCACACACAGACACCCAGGCCTCAGGAAGGCCACGTTGAACCGTTTTGTGCCACAGTATGCACGTGCCTTGTGAAGGGCAGCTCAGGCCTCACTGAGGCCCTGGGGTCCTGTTCAGGGCGGAGCCGGCTTTAGCAGGAGTGCTGGTAGGTGGTGTGAAGTGGAAGGGACCAGCCATTGCTTTGCAGTCACCTAGGTGGGACAGGGTTTGGGCCCAGTTCCTTATTTATCTGTGATGTAGCAGTTACTTAATCTGGAATCTCTCCCCCTCGCCTTCAAACCTGAAGAATCCTGCTGTCATGGAGTTCTGCGGTGACAGGTTAGCCTGAACGAGGTCGAACAAGGAAATGGGGAGTGTTTGATTCCCATAACCAGCGTTTGTGCACGTCAGAGGCAGAGCTTCCCAAAGCGACCACCGAAATGCTGTCCCCATGAGGGGAGATCAGCCCTGGAGTATGTCCCGTCTCTCCACATTGTCATCATTTTCTCCACCTCCCAAGCAGTCTTTCTGAGTACAAAGAGCATTCTGGAATTAGTAGCGGAATGTTTGGCGGGTTAGACCTGGACCTGGGATGGAGCGAATGTGTCCCTTTTTAATGCCCGGTGACTCCGGTGTTGGCGGGAGAGGTTCAGGGCTGCTGGAAGGACTGTTGGGACCTTCGTTCCTGGCAGTCACCTGCAGGGGCAGTTCCTGTCTTGTCTTTTGTGGCTTCGGAGCAGGTGTGGAGATGTGGTACCAGTTCCCTTGGTGCTGAGAGGGCCTCCAGGGGAGTTAAGGAACCCTCTCTTCTCTCTGTATCTGCCCCTACCTGGCCCTCCTCCTCCCAGACCCCACCCCACCCCCGCCACGCCCTTTCCTTCCTAGCTCACGCTTGAGGAGAGGGGAGTCTTACCTTTTCTGTGCAGCAGTGGCAGGGGTGTCATCAGTGTTGGCACTGGGTGTGGGACCAAACCTTGTTGGCACTTGCCCTGCAACCGAAGCGGAGCCTGACACGGCTGGGCACGGTGCTGGTGAGCTGGCTGTCCCCAGGCTTGTTGGCCTGTCCCACGGAGATTGGTCCTCTGCAGCCTGGCACGGTGGGGACCCGGACAGCGGGGATGGTGCGAGCCCTGTCAGGCAGGTCACAGTGGTGTAGCTACGTGGGGGACTGTCACCCCTCCCAAAATGAGTGGGGTCCTCTGGGGCCGGGGGCCGGCCTGGGGCCGTGTGGATGCTGGAGGAAGTAGTCAGCACCTCCTCCTTCAGTAACGCTCCCCAAAGAGATGTCTGTTCTGGGGGAAAGTGCTTTTAAGATCACATGCTTGCTTGTACAGTGCTTAGATAAAAGGAGCCGACACCCTTGTTGCACATGCTCGGAGACAGGCAGTGGGGTAGGAGACATTTTTACTTGGGGTGAGAGCAGATGACTTGCTGAGGGCTCACAGCCTGGTTATTGATCTTTAGTCACGTTTGTTCCCTGCTTACCTTGTGGAAGGGACAGAAGCAAGAAGCCGTGCCTCCCTGTATACGTGATGGTAGTGCTGGCGGGGTTTGGCACGGGGTCCCAGACCTTTCTGGGGTCTCAGGTAGAAATGTGGAGACCAAGGTTCTTGAGGTTTCTTTCTAAATTTAAGTGATGAACCTGGCCCCTGAGCTCAGTACCTGCACTGTTCATGTCCCCAGGAGTGGACGTGGGCCCTAGGATGCTGGCGACTGGCCGTGTTTCCAGAGGGCAGGACCAGGCGGCCTAGTGGGTGACGTGGCCTGCAGACATCCTGCGCCATCCACCTCCATTGGCCTCTGTCTTTCAAACCGGCATCCTTCCAGTCTAGAGCTCAGGACAGGTGGCCTTCCCAGGCTCCCTTCCCACGAGGGGCCTACAGAGAAAGCACAGGGGAGTTATCATGGTAGATACTGCCAACCCTGAAAGCCTAGGTTTTGATGATGATGAAAGTGTTGGATGTAAGTGAGTCACACGACATTCTTGACTCTTCTTCCCTTTGGAGGAGCTGCTTCCCACCCGTTTCCATTCTCTAAAGCCTTCCCAACCTGTCTGCCTCGGTGTGAGTCACTTAACCAGACTGTGCCCATCCCCGTGGCCTGGACGGCTCCCAGAGTCCAGAAAACAAACCACACCCCAGGCCCGATGATGCGTTGGGGCATCACTCCATTCTCCACGAGAGGCAGCGGGGTCTGTGGATGGGCCTGGGGTTTGTCGCTCCTGCATCCGCGTTGCTGTCACCTCTCGTGCCCATCGCTGGGGAACTGGCCGTGGCTGGTCAGCAGAGACGGTGCAGAGGGTGGCCGGCAGACCGACTCATCATCCACCAAAGGTCGGCACGGCTGTCGAGCTGGTACCTCGCTCCCTGGGACACAGTGTCATTTTGGATCTCGTAGATATTCGAACCCACTTTAGGCAGAACATTCCTGCATTTCTGAATTAGACTTGGGCTCAGCTTTTTAATTTGTACTTTGGATTTTCATTAACAGAGGTCAGAGATAAAACATCTTTTTTCCCCCTTCCTTTTCCCCCCTGGCTGGCTATTAAAAGTCTCCCCCAACTGAGACAAGGGGGTAGTTTTGAGTTTTCTTGAGTGACTGGGATGTCCAGTTCAGCAGATTGCTAAAGCTCCGTGATTTTGAAGAGGCTTAAACCCAGCCAGACCCCTCACCTCCCCACTCACCTTAGACCGTGTTAATCATCTAGTGCCGTCACTTCGTACGTTTAAGAATGACACTAAAGGAGCCATGGGGCTCTGTGGGACGTTGGCACAGAGCTGAAGGTTCCCCACTAGTTGCTGGGAGGTGTATGGGATGTTGGCATCAGTGCCACGTTTTGGAGTCTCCTCATTACTGCTCAACGATTTGGACTAGGGTTGGAAGGCTGGTCCGGGTACTTTTTCATCCTCGGGCCTGGGAGTCAGTCAGTCCGTGTCGTAGGAAAACATTCCAGACCAGTTACCTTTAGCTCATTGGTTTTCAGCTGGGGGTGACTTGGGTTCCCAGGAGGCATTTGGCCACATCAGGATGAATTTTTGTTTGTCACCGCTGGGCAGGGGATGCTTTGGTCATGTAGTGGGGAGAGGCCAGGGATGCTTCTGGGGCAGCCCCCCACCACAGAGTTATCCAAATGTCGGTAGTGCCCAGGCTGAGCAGTCCTGCCTTCATGTGTTTATGGAGCAACCCTCCTTCTGTGAGTCCTGAAAGTAAGAATAGACAAAGAAAGGGGAAAGACTGTTTTTTTTTAAAAAGAATATTTAAAAGTCAATGACATCGCAGTTTGCAAATGTACGTTTTAGGTTTTCTTTTTCCTCCCAGTTATGTGCTTAAAAATACCGTAGTGGTTTATTCTGTTCTATAAGAAATGGTTAAAACTACACAACATGATGACATGTATAGAAATTAGTAGCTTCTCGTGCTTCCAAAAGGTCCGAGATGCAGAGACCAGCCCGTGCGCTGTTTTGTTTGTTTGCTGCGGTCCAGCGGTGGGTTGAGATCCTTCCTGGGGAGCAGAAGAGACACGGGAAGTCAGTGCACGTGCATTTCTCAAAATCCTCGCCTTCCACACACACGCTGTTTGTTCGTTCGTTTGTTGGTCGCACGAGAGACCCTCACCAGGTCATCTTCTCCCAGAATACTCCAAGTTCTTTTTTTTTTTTTTTAAAGGCACAGCTCCAGATCACCTGCCAGGATTCACATCCTGCTTCTCTAACCCTGCTCTTTAAAGGAGCCGTCTCCCGACAGAACATCATACATTTCGTGGCTCCTCCGTGACATTTCTGGGGAAGTAAATGAAAGGTGTAAATTAAGAAAAGCAAGTATTCGTGGTTCCCACTTTAACCCTCTGTTCTGTTAAATGGCTTTGCTGAAGAGGGCTGTCACTGCTGCTGAAAACGTGGGAAAATCCTGTGCCATTAGTTGCCTTTGGGAGCACAGGACGTTTGATGTGAAAATTATACGGCCACATCTAATTGGCTGTGTTTTCACCCCACCAGATACCAACTCGAGGTGACTCTTCCCCCTCCCTTGCTTTTTTTCAGCTAAATGGTTTAACCTGAATTTCATGCTATTAAGAATTGTGTTCTAGTGATATTTTTCAATATCTTTTGTTTAGTAGCCTATCTAGAAGACCCAACTCCAACCTTAGAAATTTCTAGACATCTGGTTATCAAGCCCTCTCTGATTGTAAGGGGATGATAAGACCCCCCAACCCCCGCCAGGCCTTACAGAAACGTAGCCAGCCAGTGGAAAGAGAACATAAGCTTTCTGGACCTCTGCTTCCTGTAAAATGGGAATAATAATTCTTATCCTGCATGTTTCCCAGAGTTGTGTGTTTGTTTCAAATAACATGTGCTCAGAATTCCAACAGAAAGCAGTTTAAAGATAAGATAATGGCAGTTATGCCAGTTGAAACTTCAGAAAAATTAAAAAAAAATTTTTGAGTGAACTATCACATACAATACAGTTCACCCATTTAAAGTCGAAATTCAGTGGTTTTTAGTATATGTACAGAGTTTTGCATCCATTACCGAGCTTTCCTCATTCTCTCCAGGTCCTCCCTCACTTCCGTCTATTTCCCCCTCTGTGGATTGGTGCATTCCGTGAATTTTGTGTCATATATGTGGAATTACACATTATGTGGTCCTTTATAACTGGGTTCTTCCACTTAGCATGTTTTCAGGATTCGTCTGTGTTGTGACATACATCAGTATTTCAGTGTTTAAAGCCAAATAATATTCCACTGTGTGGATAGATCCCATTTTATTGACTCACTTATTAGTGGATGGTAAACTTCAGAAGTTTAAAAATGGGAAGCTAGACCACATTTGTTTTAATTTTCAAGCTAACCCTTTCCCTGTTAGTAGAAGTTCAGTGCTGTTACAGTAAATACTGTTAACAGGGCAAAGATTTCCAAATCTATGCGTGGTCTGCGCATTTGAATACTCACCACAGCAGACGCTGTGTGCAACCAAACATCGGGTAAAGGTGACCTCAGAATCACGGAGGGCGTTTGATCTGTGACGGTGGACGATCGCTAGAACTTCTGTAGTGTGGCTAAGACATTGTCTCCGGTGACTCAGTCTTATTCCTGATGGGTAATCTGTCGTGTTCATTGCTCCTCCTGTGACAATCACCCAATGGTATCCCAAAGATTGTGATTGGATGAAGTCATTTCTGGCTTGGAGAGTCTCTTTTATCGTTTAGTGTTTGGTTTGCTTGTTTGTTACTGTTCTGGTTGTTGGTTTTACCTGTTGTAAATATTAAGAGGCCCAGATATATTTCTGTTCTGCAGATGGGAAAGAAAATTCACCTTGACCAGATTGATTTGCCATCCAGGCTCCCACCTGCCCTGCAGTTGCTGTGGCCCAAGGCAGAGTTTTGGTGCTGGGTGGACCCAGCCTGGGTCAGCTGCTCTGTAATCAGTTCTGATCACTACCCTCCAGCGCTGTTCTTGGCGTTTATGTCCCTTATGTACGTAGAGGGAGAACCTTTTCAAGGAAAACTTGCATTCCTTTTTCCTATATTGGCTGCACATGTCAGACACATGAAGCTGATTTTCAGTTTAAGAAACGGAGCCCTTAATTTTTAAGAGAACCCTGAAAACTTGGTGTTCTCTTAGAGCTATCTGAATGAGAGTGTGGGTTAGTATGCTGTGGGCTACACTTCAACAGGTGGGCCCATCTATTTAGTGGTGGGAAGACAGAGGAACAAGAGGGGGTTGGCTTCTCCAGTTCATGTGTGTACTGTCTCTGTTGACTTCTACACACACACACACACACACACACACACACACACACAGAGGATTTTTTTTGGTCCTCTCTCAGTGTTCCCTTCAACCACATTTTTGCTAACAAAGGTATAAATGTTTGGGATACAAGGAGATACCCTTTGGTGCAAAGGGATTAACTTATCCCAAACTCCCTATTCCTTCTTCCATGATTCCAACTCCCCCTTGCAAGCTGGGAAACCCCAAATACCATAGTACTGAGACAATTAATTAGAAAGCAGCAGACCCAGGCAGGCTGTGTCTACCCTGCCTTCTGCCACATCACCACAATCTAGGCGGGTTCCATTATGGTTACCCCAGACACATGCACAGTGACAGGATTGGTGGCTGCTCAGGTTTTTCGATTGGCAATAGCATGATTCTTTCTGGGGTGATACATGGGGGTGGGGGTGGGGTGAGTGTCATGTTGGAACCAAGGATGTTTATGAATGGAGATGGTAAACCTTCCCCCAAATTGTCATGTGCCTTCCGATTCCGAATGAGGTAGCGTCAAGATGGGTCCTGCCTATGGCAATCCATTATTTTTGAATATTTTATAGCCTTATATCCTTTATACCTTTCCAGTATGGTTCCTTCCTTTTACCTTTTTCAAACTATTGCAGTTTAATAAGTTTTTATGCAATTAGTATAGTGTATTTCAACCAATACGGTTTGTTTTCATAAACACCCGAGAAGGTAGAAATACCATTTTCTCATAAATTAGCCCTCACTTGCACAGTTACTCAGCTATTGCACCATGAAGACCCTCTGGAGTTTGATGTTGTCAGGAAACAGATTAGCAGAAAATAGTATGTTATTATCTAATGCTAATAATTGGTTAGAGAAATGAGAAACGAAGACGTGTAATTGGGGCTCCTGTGGCTAACAAGACGTGAATTATAAAAACCTTTCCAGGAGAAATTCCAGGGTTGTTCTAGAAAACTGTAATTTGCATTTTAAAACATTTGGTCTCCATTGATAGGGGAGGAGGGTGCTGTTTATCTACACTGTTTTCTTTCTCAGGGCAAAGCTCTCTTAATTTCCCTAATGGTAACTGCACCCCCAGACACACCCATTCCCTGGGTCTTCTTTACAGTCTCTCAGTCCCCTTCTAGGCTGCTTACTAGCTTTCCCGCAGATGTGTTGGTTTTAAAGAGGAAATTGCTAGTAGGCCTCTCAAGGCCCAAGAAGACTGTCCTCCCCTTGGCCCCTTGATGCCACACCATGCTGTTCATGGAGACAAGATTTCTAAGACCCCATGAAAAGCACAGTACCACATTTTCTCCAGTAGTTGGATTCACACAGCTTCCTGGAGTTCTTGGACCCAGACTTGTGCCTCCACAGCTGACATGACTGTTAAGGCACATGGGCTTGTACTTTTTGCCTGAGCACGTGCATCAGTTGCTGTTGTCTCAGAGTAACGGGTGAGCACGATTGCTGCTGAGCTTGCTGTCACTTTGCTTGTCTGGAGAAAGTGCCCTGTGAAGGGCAGGGAAGCTCAGTTCCATTCGCACATGGGGGATGAGGAGGCTGCAGGGAGAAGGCTCACTTCCCACCTGCGGCGGTCGGAGCCTCATCGCTGGTGGAGGACATGGGTGGGAGGGCTGCCCTGTCGCTGTGCTGGCGTGTGGGTGTCCAGGGAGCTGGCCGGCCTGAGGAAGGACGTGTCAGCATGCCACCATGCCTGTTAAGAACTTCACTCAGGTTCTGCATGCCTTGCCTGATTTCCCAACTCTGCTCAATGTTAAAGTTAGCCCTTCACGTGACTACCTCTCATCCCTGTAGAGCCTTGACCTTCGGTTAAAGTGTTCATTTAGTGTTGGTATCAGGTAAAAAGTAAAAGCATCTCCGTTATTCAAAATTATCCAGATGGCTTTTTTTTTTTTACTTTATCCCAAACTCTTGAAATTCCTATTTTGTACCTACCTTTCCTTTGTTCTTTATAATACAGTAATGAAAAGAGTATCTTTTATTTCCTACTCCTAAATATTTTTTACCCCCTGAAACCAAAACAAGTTGGCAACGTTTTTCTTTTAACCAACAAGCGCCGTTTGAAATGACGCTGCGAATCCCCCTTCAGGAGACCTCCTCCCTTCGCTGTTTTCCCATAAATATTCCCTCTCGTTACACGATGGCCCCGCTGTGGACCGAGGCACGCTAGGTCTGCGCCGAGCGGCTTGCCCCCAGCCCCCCAGCCCCGGGGATTGTTGGGGGTGGACGGGGCCCCTAAGTCCTCCAAGCAGCCGGCACTCTCGTGTGACGTGACCAACTGAGCTCCAGGGAGAGAGGGCACACAACTAGTTAGTGGCAGGAGGTGACCCTGAGCCCCCATTTCTGTCTCTGCTGAAGCTGAGAAGAAGTGAGCCGTGCTTTGTAAAAGTGGATTTAACGCTGGAACCTTTGGGACCCTTCTGTTTTGCCTTCCGCTTGGATCCTGGTCTCTTTTGTCACTAAGGTGAGGTCCTTGAGGGCTGAGGCAGATTTCTTCCACATCCCTTCAGGGCAGGGACGGGGCTTACGTTTCCCTGGATGCCACCTCCGAGCAGGGTGGCCCAGTGATGCTGACACAGTGCGGGGGAGAGGGAGGTGCCGTAAGTAGCTGGGCACTCGCCATTCCTGACGGTGGGCCCTGGCCTTCCGTTACGTGATGGTCCTGCGTCCCTCGGCACAGGTGCACAGGTGCTCACATGTGCACACACGCACCACGCACAAACTCTTGCACCCTGTCACTTGCACACACAGTTCTGAAAAATAGTCTTTGAAAAAAAAAAATGTTGTGTACCTTCGCCATCTCGATGGTGTCCAGGGTTGGGGAAGAACTGGGCTCACCTTCAGTGACAAAAATGGTAGCGCGTCTGGAGCCCTTGATTACAGTTTCTTTGCATCTGTGCTAAGTTGTTTGACGACATATTTCAAGTGTAATTATCGTTCCCATCAAAGTGACCTCACCGTCGTCAAGGTTAGAATCGTCGATGGTGCTTACCCTCGATCAGCATGCCTGAATCACTCTCTCGGATTCCGTGTGCCGTTTGGTTGGTTGGATGGATGGTCGCTGCTCCTTATTCGGTTTCTTGGTGTCTTTGTACATACGTGCGTGTGCGTGTGAGTAGCTAGTAAGAGGTGTGAGGATTTTGCCCTCTTATCAGTTTACGAATATTACCATTTCACTGGTTTGCTTCTTGAGTGGAATGCTCCTTGTCAGTGCCCTTCTCTCAAATGGATGCCTTACCCCTCCAAAGACGCTGTGTTTCCACCATAAAATTCTCCCATATTATGTGTACAACCCTGGATTTTTAGTTTTAATATCTGGGTTTTCGTTTGTTCTTTTCTAGATACGCAGTGCTGCGTACATCTAGATCTAGTGACTTAAAAAAGTATCATAAAGAATTCGATTACATGATTTCTAAGACCCATTCGACTTTGCAATTCTGATTGATTTTAGAGACGCACAAGTAAGCGTTGCCTTCTTACTTCAGGGGGGAAAACACAAAAAACCACAACCCAAATGTGTTAGTTGGGATTCTCCAGAGAAACAGAACCAATAGGGTGTGTGTGTGTGTGTGTGTGTGTATGCACACGTGTGTGTGATTTATTATAGGAATTGGCTCACCCCATTATGAGGACTGACAAACCCCAAGACCTGCAGTTGGTGAGAGCTGGTGGTGTAGTTCCAGTCTGAGTCTTAAAAGCCTGAGAATCAGGAGAGCCACTGAGGTAGTTCTAGTCCAAAGACTGGGGCCTGAGACCCAGGAAGAGCCAGTGTTTGAGCTCAAGTCTAAATACTAAATGCAGGAAAACCTGATGTCCCAGCTCAGAGTCAGAAGGAGCTCTCCCTGATTGCGAGGAGGGGTCAGCCTTTTGTTCTACTCAGTCCTTCAACTGATTAGGTGAGGCCCATCCACATTGGGAGGGAAATCTGTTTTACTCAGCCTATTAATTTCAGTGTTGAACTCATCCAAAAAAAAAAAAAAAAAAAACTAAAGGAACACTCGGAATGTTTGACCAAATTTCTGGGCACCCAGGGCCCCAGTCAAGCCGACACCTAAAATGAACCATCACAGCAAACTTTTCTGAGACAGAGGTGAAACCTTTTATCTTTTTCTTCTTGTCTAAGAGGTGGGCTCAGAAATCTCCCAACGGCCAAAAGCTGTTGGCCAAATTGAGTCTGAATAACATTATTTCATACAGTATCTTTATCTCTGGAGGCTTTAGTATTTTTAGGGTTTTTTGTTTTGTTTTGTTTTTATAAGTGCTTTTCAACTCGTTCTTCTATACTCTTTTGTTTTTTGTTTATTTTTCCTGGCAGAGCAAATTGTACTTTCTAGCTCATTGAGTTTCATTCTATTGTGTTAACATTTGAATGTTCCCCAGCCACCTGTTGAAAGGGGACTGTAAACTCATAAAGCAACAAAATAGTAAAACACAAATACTGCTACTTTTTCAGTGGCGCATCCTGATTTTTCATCTGCGCAGCCGTGTCCAGAATTGGCCAGCACCCTGTCTCATCAGGTGCATCATCACCGGTGGAAATGAAAGCCACCAACTCCCTTTGCCTACTTTTCTTGTAATGTCACCTTCCCCAGAACAAACACACCTTTTGAAACCCTCTGTCACAAATGGGCAGCGTTTCCAGGGAATGTTGGGGGGTGAATTTAGCACCACAGACTATTCGTGACCTCTCCTTTCTGGGGGCCACAGGGCAGCCCATGGCTTCAGAGTCACTGGAGGAAAAGTAGGGCCAACTGGTGATTCTAGCAGGTGTGTGGCTGCTTGGGGTCCCCCTCCCTCTGTCCCAGACAGGCCCATTTCAAAAAGCAGCAGACGTCTATGTTGGTATATTGTCTTGAAACCCCCCACTGCCATCACCACTTCCCCGTCACCATGCCAGGAGTGTGAAGCTCACGAGGCCTTCCTGTCCTTGGCTGAAGCAGCTCCAGTTTTCCCCACCTTACCACCTGATTGTGGGTGGCTGACTGTTAAGGTCAGTCTGACTAAGACGACTAGACGGCCCCAGTCACAATGCCTCTCTCCCTCCTCAAACCCAGCTGAAATTGGCCTGAACAAAATGAATGCATTGACCCATAACAGAAACGCCCACAATGGGCGTGCATCAGGCATGGCTGGATCCAGGGGCTCATACATCAGGACACCTCTTGGCTCTGCATTCCTCCAGATTGACTTTATTCATTGGGGCAGGTTCAGGTTCAGAGAGATCTTTCCCCTCATCCCCAAATTCGAACCAGTGGCTGTGGTAAGGGGGTGTAATAGGCTGAGTACACTTGGACTGAGCAAACTTGCCCATCCTAGGAGCTGGGGATGGGGTTCATTCCACCTGAACTGCAGGGCTTGAGAGTCGGGGTGCCTCCCAAGTAATTCAAGGTGTATAGTTACGAGCAAAAGCACAAATGGAGGCCGAGCAGAAAACTCAACAGGTGTTTGCTGTTTAATCTTTAGGGTGTATTGCAAGTTCGTCCAACCTGAGGCCCAGGACGGCTTTGAATGCAGCCCAACACAAATTCGTACACTTTCTTAAAATACTGTGAGGTTTTTTTTGCATTTTTAAAAAAATCTCATCAGCTATCATTATGTGTGGCCCAGGGATGCCAAAAGGTTGGACCCCCTGCAAGAATACTTGTTAGGGGAGACAGAGTCGCAGTGGTTTTGTGGCACAAAATGACTTTGTATTTGTATACACACTTGAATTTGTAAGACATCTTATAATCCCCCACATTTGAATTGGCTTTACCAGACTGCATGTTATGTAAAAGATTGGAAACGAATAAGGAAGGAAATTAGAATAAAGACAGGGTAGCCCCATAAGATAAGATGAGGATGAGGTGAACCTCACACATTTCAAAGCTGGCGGCTCCTGCAGGATTGGTAAAAGCAACCTGAAAATTTGTCTTGGAGGTTCTCAGGCAAGGAAGAGAATGTGGATCTTACACGGTGTGCGTGCGTGCTTGCGTGTGCGTATGTGCATGCGTGTATGTGCGTATGTGCATGCGTGTGTGCGTGTGGGCATGTGTGTGTGCATATGTGCATGCGTGTATGCGCGTGTGTGCATGCGTGCGTGTATGTGCGTGTGTGCATGCGTGTATGCGTGTGGGCATGCATGTATGTGCGTGTGGGCATGTGTGTATGTGCGCATGCATGTGTGCGTGTGTGCATGTACACGCACGTGCACGTGTGAGTGTGTAACATTCCCTCATTAGCCGCAGGCCCCTGAGGGAGTATAGGCCCTGCGGGGAGAGGCCATGGGAAGATAATGAAGATGATGTGGTCTGAGATAACCTTAGATACATTTCTTTTCCACACTCCTGGGGCACTTCCTCTCCGGAACGTGCCCCCTTTTACTCTCAGCGTTGTGTCGGGAGACAAAGCAAGCAGACAAGGCACCCCTGTAGTGCTGGGTTCCTTCCAGGAACAACTGGAGGGTTAAACCACGTTACCTTTGGTGGAGGCGGGTAGGTGAGTCACTGCTGTGACAAGGCGGGATGGGATAGGGTTACCGTAGCTGTAAAGCTGGGCTGACCTTGCCATAGACTCATGCTTGCCCAGTGACTCACATCTGTTTACAAATGAGACCTCCAGGGATGGGCCACCAGGTCCACCTCTGTGGCTTGGGAAGTCCTTACTGGGGGGCAGTCATGGCTCCTGGCATTGGTGGCTTTGGTGGCTTTCACAATGACAATGCCGCCAGGGAAAGGCCCTGGAATAGCACCAGTTTGTAGGTGATGTGGCGGCCCCTTCTCTTTTGGGGAGTTCACATGGCCTTTGGATGGTTTTAATCCACCTAGACAACCCCCTCTCTGCAATGGGAGGGCTAGGACATAAGATAACCATGTAGATTTTCCTAGGAATACGGCTGCTGTTTAATAGGTTTGTCCTTTATGTCTCTTGATTTCCTGTCTCTCTGTTTTCAGTAACCCACTATGCTCAGTGAATTTAGAACATAAGATATTGGGTCTTGTGCTCAGTCTTATATTCTTCATCTTGAATTCTGTTATTTGGGATTAAGAAGGGTAAGAAATTTGTTCAGGGGATTTTCCTTCATATAAAACTTTTATAAACTACAGCAGAGAAGGTATACATCTTTTACAATGGGCACAGATGTATTTTTTTTCT
The DNA here is from genome assembly GCA_004026885.1 of Lyroderma lyra. Taxonomy (NCBI): domain Eukaryota; kingdom Metazoa; phylum Chordata; class Mammalia; order Chiroptera; family Megadermatidae; genus Lyroderma; species Lyroderma lyra. The sequence goes on along the minus strand of PVJL010000115.1, from coordinate 60,261 downwards.
TTCCAGATAATCAGAATGATACTTCTTTGTTTTGAAATAGCTCTTATCGGACCCCAAGTCGCCCTTTACACCCTAAATTCTCTACCCCACTTTTAGAACGGTAGCCAACATCTGGACAGGCAAATGAGTCTACACAGCAGCACTGAGTCGAGTGAGACCTGGTCCATTTTCTCCCTCTGCCATTCACTAGCTGTGTGACCTTGGGCATGCCCCTTAACGTCTCTGAGTCCGTTTCCTCCCCCGTGAATTGAGCATGTCAGTACCTACCTCACAGGGCATTGTGAGGGCACACGCATCCCTGTTTAGAGCCGCACACAGAGTAGGCAGCCAGGGACCTGAGGCCGCTCTCACGACGGGGTTGCGATGGGGCGTTGGGGCAGCATGTACTTTCTGATTACTCGGGGCGTGTGCTGCCAGATCTTCGGAGGGGTCCAGAGATGTCAGTGTAGTTGCTTCTCTCAAAAAGATTGCAGTCTGGCAGAGAGAAAGGGGTTAAGACAGATGCCCCAAGAGCTGTACGGGTGGAACCATATGTAATTGCATTTTCATAGGGTAGAAATACCAGCAGCACCACGTGGTTTAAAGTAATGGAAGATTCAGTAAGGTAAGTTGAGAGAGAGAGAGAGAGAGAGAGAGAAGAGAAGAGAATGCTGGCCAGTTGGCTCGCTGGAGGCCCAGGGGCAGCAGTGACCGTGTCCGTCTGGGATACGATGGGCAGAGGTGGGAATTGTGGGAAGGGATGCAACGGAAGGCTACACGGAGGAGGTTGTGTCTGAGATGTTGCCAGAGGGGACCAGTGGTGGCAGGGTGGAGGAAGAGCTGTGGGTCCGTGCGGGGATCCGTAACCCTCCTCGCTTGGGGTACGGGTCAGGGTAGACAGTCAGGTGGGGGCCGTGAATGCCTCGGTGACTGCGCCCCCTCCCTCCCAAGCCTCACTCTGTTCCCCTTTCTTCCTGGCAGCAGTGCCCCCTCCCTTGCTGCACTCAGGGACATGACTGTCAGCACCTCTGCCCCCCCTCAGACTTCACTGTCAGCACTCAAGTCTTCAGGGACATGAAAAGGAACCACTCCTTACAAAAGGTTGGGGAGCCCTGGTGTTTGGAGGTAGGTGGCACCGCAGAATGACGGGCTGAGGTGAGCTAGCTCTGAAATGGAGCCACCCATCCAGAGTTTACTGCGAGCTCGGGCAGGGCCCGTCCACCAGGGTCCCTGGGTCCCCGCCGGGTCACTGTCCTGTTGGGGGCCTTGATGTCTGGGTGTACTGACCACTGATAGGTGTATCACAGCCATAGAAAAGCCAGTGTGTGAGGAGAGGGTGGAGGGCGGTGGTCCCGGGAAGCCCAGGCGCCTGCCTTCCCGGCAAGGCCATTGGGCCAGCGGTACGCCTGGCTTTCTGAGTGATGGACAACACGTTATCCCATTAAACTTGACCCCCAGCAAGTAATTTTCTGGGACTCTTTAGAGCTCCCGGCAGAGGAGAGGTTATCACCTCAACTTCGCCCTTTATTATTAGTCATTTAGAGCCTACAGATTCCCCTTTAGAATTCAGGGTGCCGAGAAGCGCGGGCTCTTCTGTGGCGACATCTTGAGTTCGTCGTGAATGGCTTTTCTCACAGACGTTGCTCTCCAAGGACAGAAGGCATTGTTAATTTTCTTTAAATAATTCAATACGTTGTCAATACCCCACACTGCTCCATGCTCGGGAGTGACAGTTCTCTTCAAATTAGTTTTCCCAAAGAATAAAGGACATCCAGAGCATGCTTTCATCTTCAGAAAAGCAAACGTCGATGCAGATAAAAATTTTAACGTAACTCTTTAGACTTAAATAGCAAATGATTTAGTACTAATGCTAGCTTTTTTTTTTTTTTAACGTAAAGGAAGTATTTAAGAGCCAATTAGTACAGTCCTCTGTCTTTTAAAAGCATTTATTGTATACCTACTATGTGCTGGGTGCTGTGCTACCTGTGAGGGTTGCGGGGACAGAACATGGGCCTAGAGCAGTGGTAACACGTGTGCACGTGTCTTGCCTTCGTAGAGCGAAGAGGTGGACCAAATCATCTTTAAAAGCTTGTTCCAATTTAAGAAGTGTACATAGTAAGAGCATTGGAGACACACAGAAACGTACAGAAGAAAATGTAAACACCCACAATCTTTTTGGATGTTTATAAGCTCTTAATATTCAGATGCATTTCTTGCTTCCCATTCACGTGTATAGATTTTGTAAGAGTTTCACAAAATTGGAATTGTACACAATTTTGTACCTTCCTTTCCTTTGACATGACAACAAGGATGCTTTTACACTGTAAGCTTCTGGTTAATAACGTCATCGATTGGTGTCTTGTGGACATCTTCCTGTCTAACCATCCCCCTTCGGCCAGGTGGGAATAAAGCTGGGGGTGTTTCTGGGGTTTTCTGGAAATCCCCCGCTTCTCTGACGATGCCTATATCTGGATTACCTGGAGCCCAGTGTACGTGGAAAGCCCGTGTCCTTCTGGCCTGGGTCTGACAGAGCACCCCCACCCCCGCTTTCGTGCAGCCGCCGGCATGATGGAAGCGTTTTCTCAGCAGGCCCTCCCTGGGCCGGCCTTCCATGAGGGTAGTTGTTCATCCTGATGGTGGATGAGAAGGCCGTACCGAGCACAGCCATTCCTGCACCAGGGCCTGGCGAGTGGCAGCTCATTAATCTGTGGTCGCAGTTAGGAGGCAGATAAAGGAGAACCAGGCACTCCATGTGAGTACAAGGACAACGAAACAGAAAGCCTGGGTTTCTGCCTGCTGCCTGGAGATCTGTGGGCGCAGATTAGATCCCCGGCGCCAGTGACGTGCTCACTTCCCAGCTCTGCCCTTAGGATAAGGAACCATCTCCTGGCAAAGCGCCAGTATGCCCCACTTCCGGGTGTGGGTCTGAGTCCCATCGTGGGGACTCGGCTGGGCACGGAGACGCCACTCATGGGCTCTGTGAACTTGGCCAAGTTACCCAGCTGCTCCGTGCCTCAGTTTCCATGTCGCTGAAGGGGGATCCCACAGGCGCTACTCTGAGCATCAAACAAGGAAGCCAGAGGGAGGAGCTGGCGTGCTTGTTCTGGCGCAGGCACCCAGGAGGATTCTTGGGGAGTCGTGCATAGATCATGTGTCCCGATGATGGGCGAGCCACTGTTGGGGTAGCCCCATCGTGCAGCAGGCTGTCACAGAAATTAGTTATGTATCATCCGTAGGACTTCCTACTTCAAAAATCGGGGCGGTGTGTGGAAATCTGTCCACAGCATGGGTGTGCTTCAAGGGCTCTAGGGTGCATAGCAGAAACGACTCACAGTTGGGGTCCAGGCTAGGTTCGAGTCCAGCACTCTCTCAGCTCTGTTGGCAAGGTGCTTCACCCCCTGGGATGCAGTCTTTGGTCCCTAAAAGGAGTATGGCAGTGGAATACCTGCCCAGCCTGCTTCATGGGCACCCATGAGGAGCCCTTTCTAAAAGACTGATCCAACAGTGGTTTTCTATGGTCCAGGCACTTCTGTAAGCGATTTGCCTGCATGACCCTTGGCCGCCTGAAAACCCCAAGAGGGAGGTCCAGTGCTTGTTCCCCTTTGTACAAATGAGCCATCTGAAGGGTAAGCCACTTGCTGAAGATCACACCGGGAAGGGGCGGAGCTGTAGGACAGCCCTGAAGGAAAGACCCTGGCAACGTCCAAAGCTGGGAGTCTTCCACTTGCGAAGGCAGAACGCGTGGGGTGCTGCTGTTCAACAATGAGAAGAAACTTCAGAGTCCAGACACCCCAAGTGCCGTTTCTGCTTTACAAGTGCCACGCTCTGGATGCGTTCTAACCCCATCCATGTTTAACTTTCATTGTGCCTTCTGTCTCTTCCCTTACAGTTCAGTTTCATTCTAACCCTTTAGTTCTCTCCTTGAGGGAGTTAAGGTTGGTCTACCAGTTGAGTAAATATGACTAAGAAAGTCAATACCCACCTGGGCGGGCATGACTCACTTCTTTCTAGTTAGCTATTCCCGCAGATTTTAAAGCTAGCCATACAAAGTCATTACATTGGGGCTATTAACCTGTTTAATAGTGACAATAATAGGGTGTGACCCATGGCATAAATGCATTCAGATAAGAAAGAAAGTGTTTTTTCCTGTAATTGCTTAGTCAATACCATTTTCACGGAAATGCTTGCAAACAATCTTTTAAAAAGTCCTTTGTGCTAATCCTTCTCTTATTCCTTGCTTCCTTCCTCTTCGGGGCTTCTACAAACTTTTTATAATCAGTGGGGATTTAGCAAGATGGTGCTGCATTCCTTCTGAGGTGTTGGTTGGCCTACCTTTTTGCTAGTGTTGAACCTGTTTTTTATTTTAAAGGAATATATGAGTGTGTATGTATGTGTGTGTGTGTGTGTGTGTGTGTATTCAGGAAGGAGCACATCATTGTTGGTATTTGCTTATTAACCTCTCGACTCACACGTTTAAAGATGGAAGAGACTTCTGCTAACTTTGCAAAGCTGGTCACATAGACTGGGAGTTAACCATTTTGATGAGAGGAAATGAAACTTTTCTTAGGTTTATTAGACCACATCCTATAAATCTGTGGCTTATTATATGTCTAATTTCTAAAAAGCATAGCATCATGGCCAAAGTTTTATTTTTTGCTTGTTAGTCATTGAAACAAATATAGATATTGCTTCATTTCCTTGGTACTCTATTTTTCAATATGTTATGTGTGGAAAAGTCTGGATTTACACAACAGAGTGCATTAGAAGGGAAGTATTTGCTTTATAAATCTCTGCATTATAACCATGGATTATCAAGCATTCTGTTAAGCTGAAATGTTTAATTTGTCCCCCCACTCCTGTCTCCTCAGTGGGGAGCACTGCACAAGTTGTGTCCACGGTGTGTCAGTCATGTAGGGGGCTCCAGTATGTGGGGGGCAGGCAGACTGCATCATGTCCACAGTGCACTGGGTTGTGACTTTCAGAGATGTTCCTGATTACATAGAGAAGCAGGATGAGAAAACAGTAAAAATACTTCTCGAAGGCAAAGTTAATTTTGACATACTTCCTTCCAGTCTTTTAAAAGATGCTTTAAAAATCACAGGTGGGCTCATAGCATATAGGCATTGTTTTTGGTTTCTAGTACATCTCTCATTCCTGTGTCGGCCACGAAGGACTCCGTAAAACCAGTGGCTGTGCATTCTGGGAGTGGGCATCCCTTCGTGTGCTTAGTCATGGCCCCAGTGCAAGCAGACTGTTCCCACGGTTTCACTATGACGGTGCGTTGCATTTCGTGTGGGACAGGGTGTGAGTTGATAACAGTGAAGACAGAGTGACTCCAGACGTTCCAGAATGCCCTCGTGACATGTGTAACCCGTGGCTTAGCTCGTGTGGCACTTGATTAGTCTGTGCATGTAGACCAGCAAATTCATGCCCCTCCCAAAATTAACTCTCAAGGTGGAATGGCTAATGGGACCACCCATATTATTGTGTTATTTCTCCTCTGCAGAGCCTCTTAGTTGAAGTCTTCTATGTTACACGAGCTCCTGAATTCCCTCCGCCAGTTCACCACTCCGGTACCATAAATGGACACCTAAGTGCCCAACTCATGACTTCTCACTTAGGGCATTCTCAGTGCATGGGCAGCATGATGAACCCCCAGTCCCCCCACCCCCACCTCATCGGTGCCCCCTACGGGATTGGCACAGTTTGCACAGCGCTCCCCACCCGGGAAACAAACCCAGAGCAAGAGGAGCATTCTGGTCCCTGTTTCTTTCCCCTGTTGTTTGCCATTGCTTGGATTGAACGCTGTACGTGCTGTTCTTTTCACATCTCACATTTTCCTCCCACCCTGGGAAGCTGGTACAGGACAGGAAGCCCAGGCAGCACACATGGAGTCCCCTAAGGAGTGCACCGAGGTGGAGGCGGGCGGGGTGTTCTCTCACTCTGCGTCCAGGCCTGTTGGGCTGCCTGACACCCGCCAGGACACCACAGGCTGTGTCAGGGCTCTTATCGCTGTGACTACCTCCCTTTCCCCCCATTCTTTGTGAGTCACATGTTTTCTTTGCATCCGGTGTGACAAAGGTCATTATTAGAGAAGACTTGGGCCTTGGATGCGTGACATGTTGTCATCCGCACACTTTATTGTTTTGGGGCCTCCCCTTTTGTAATTCTGTGAGGTGACAGATCAGTTTTTAATGGGCTACACTGTGTCAAGGGTGAGTTTAAAATTAGCCGTAAGACTATTCCTTACAGGGCCCCGGAGTCATACTTCCTGAATACTTGAAGAGAGGGAGTGGATACTTTCATTGGGACCTTATCTGTTGAGTCAGTCTGTCTGTCTCTCTCTGAGTACTTACCTATTATCTTTGTCTTCAGCGTCAGTGAGTTAGGTGTTCGGAATTTGAGAACAGAGAGGACCCGGCCATGTTTCAGCCCCGACTCCAGAACTTGAACCATTCATTTTTATTAAGGGTAGTTGTTTTCAGGTAAGCAAAGTGGAAGATCTGAGTTTTAATTCTTACCAGGCCACTCCTACGCGCCTTATGGAACCCTCTGGATGCGGCTGTCCACTGAAGTCGGCTGCAGGGGCTGGGTGCAGGACGGACTGAAGTCGGCAGCTAGGAGTCCAGTGCTGCAGCCATGCTTACACGTCGACAGAAACTACGTAGGAGGACATTAACATAAACTGCAACTATAATTGATCCCTTGTGAAATTCATATTTTGGCCCAAATTTTCCACAAAATATTTTAGCACTGGGACAAGAGGAAAACTTCCTTCAGCACCAAAAGAGTTAAAAGGTGTTTATTCCTCAGCTGCTGCTACTGTAGCAAGAGATGATGCTAGGAGGGAAAGTACACCATCTTGCACCCTTTATTCCATGCTTTTTCTCCTTTCTCCATCATATCTGTGGAAGTCCACGTCAAACCTGTTTGTGTGCAATAGTAAGAAAATTTGTTTTGGTTGGTTTGGGGAGCAAGGTGGTAGAAGTGGCATGTGGTCCCTGGTGAGGCCAGGATCAAGTTTTGGTCCCCTTTCCGGAGGCTGGCTGTCCATAGTTGGTGGCTGGCCTCCTCTACTTGAGCTGAAAATGAGGAAGGAGGTGGCCTTGGTACGGCCCCAGAGTTTCTCAGTCTTTGTTACGAACCTCGAGGGGCATGTGTGCTGGCCCCTGTGCACATGCATGTCCCTGGGGACACGCCACCCCAAGCATGCTCACAGGCAGCTCTGCCACCAGCGCAGCAAGAGAGAAAAGTTTTTCTCTGGGAAAGTTTAAATGAGAGGCCAGTTTGTTCTCCAAGTGAAAGTTTCTGTTTTGGAAAAGTTAGTTCCTTCCAACAAGAGAGGGTGGGGACAAGAAAGGAACCAATGACACCCGAGAAAGGAGAAGTGAGAGTGAAGGGGAGGTGGGGAGGAATTGGGGTGACCAGAGGACACACAGCTGCCCCACTCGGTTCATTTCCCAACCTCACCCGTCACTTGGTCTGCCACACTGTGCCCCCGGTTGCAGCCCCAGCCCTGGCGGTGGCCTCTTGCTGCTTAGGAAAACAGAGCTGGCAGGAGATGAAGTTGGGCTGAACCTGAACTGGGGCTTGGGGTCGGAGGGGTCACACAAGCGCTCCATCACTGCGGGCTCGCCGGGGGCCAGGGTGACAGGTGAGGGGCCCACTCCTCCCTGGGAGGTGAGAAGCCCCTCCCCCCGAAAGTACAAGACATGCATAACCATTTGGAAGGAGATCCGGTTTGTGGGTGGTGCACGACTGTCCCTTGGACGAGGTTCTCGCCTCTTGCCACTTTGACAAGAACACACTAGAAAGACGGGGGAGGTGAGAGGGCAGGGAAGGTGGCTCACTGGCTGATGGCATCTGTTACTGGCTTCGGAAACACGTGCAGTTCCTTCCCCTGTCTTCGGTAGGGACAGCGGCAGGGTCTGGGTGTGGACTGCTGGCCTGCATGGCGTACAGACGTGCTGGCTTTGAAGGAAATGGGACACTTGCTTCCGACAGCGCAGTGGACTCACATCAGGCTCTTTGGGGGCTTCCTGCGCTGAGGTCTTGTGTGGAGGGGTCCCCTGCACGTGTCTGTCGCTCAGATTTCTATTTAGTGCACACACTTCTGTGTCCTTGTGTTTTTTGTTTGTTTTTATTTTTTTTACTTTTTGGTTTGGTCTGGGAACCGGGTTTCTTTTCAGATGTGGGATTAAAAAAAAATATTTTCAAACACATAGAACTACGGTTCTATGAATTTTAGCATGAATTCGTATTATCACCATGAGGACACAGAAGAGCTGCATCACCGCATCCATACCCTCATGCTAGCCCTTTGGAGTTACGGGGGAGGTGGGTTTTAGTTTTACCGTTTTTGCTCTTTGAAAGGTAGCGATGACTCGATTCACTTCTTTCATGGAGAGGCCGATTTTCGTGCTGATTACTGAGACCCTGCCACCTTCCTTCTCTCCACACCTTCTCCAGCAAAAAGCAGATAACCGCAGCGCTTTGGTGTCACCAGCTTGTTACTGATTGGCAAGTCGTGGCGGGATTTCCTGCTCTTTGCATCTGCTCTGCTTGCCTGCATACCCATAATGCTTCGGGCCACTTGTGGATTTAGGAGAATGCGGACCGTGGCCAAAGAAAAATATAATTAGCCAGGGAAATATGTTATTGCTAACCCTGTAGGCAGCAGAGTGAAACAAAATGACTTCTGGAATATTCTGCTTTGAATTATCTGTATTATTCTTTCTCAGATGTCGGGGAGATTATCAGGGATTGAGCATAATGTATAAAGTGGAGATGGTGCATTATCTGTAGGTTTTGTTGACTCGACGTACTTCCCCCAGACTGTCCTCACTTGTCCCATCAACTTAGGTGAAAACCAGGAACAGAGAGCTGTGGGGACCTGAGGGGCTTCTGTGATCCTGGGTACCAGCCCACCCCAATTCTGGAACAAGCTGCTACGTGTGTGGGAGGGCCAGAGCTGGTGCTTTCTTAGGGGAGGGGATGTGCGGGGAAGTTGTGTGGCGAGGGTCCTGTGTGTGTGCTTGTCCTCCTCTTGGGAAGTGCGGAGCAGTGACCTCAGAGGTCCCCGGCTCAGAGTGTCGCACGTGACCGAGCAGTAGGTGATGCTTGTGTGGTGGATTGTCCCGGGGAAGGTGACAGCAGTCACACACATGTAAGTTCTGTGTAACCTAATTCCCGTCTGGTAGTTACTTGGAGACAGGCCATTTCAGCCAGTTGAGAAGTGGGAACAGTGACCCAGAGGGGAAAGTAGGAATTGTAGGGGCGGGGGAGGGAGATGCCATCCAGCAACGCCGTCGTGGCCCTGCTCCTGGCTTTCTGACATCTAACGCACTTTGGAATCAGGACCAAGAATTGACACTGGCTCCTACGAAGTGACCGGCGTCGCCTATCCGCCGCGCCCTGCCCGCCTCTCTCCGGCCGGGCCGAGGGGGTCTGGGGGTGGTAGGGTCAGAGAGTCTGGGATTGAGTGGACACACAGACGGACGGACCATTGTCTGGAGGCAGGTTTTTGTAGAGCAATCTCCTCCAGGTGGAAGCAGAATGGTTTTCACTTAAAAAAATAAAAGAAAGGGAAAAAATTCACACACGAAACAAAGCAACACCAGCACGGGCGCCTGCACAAAGCAAGAGGACCCAAACGGCTTAGCGACACGCCGCTTTTCTGCACCCCGATGGCAGTGGTGGCGGCGTTACTGTCACGGAGGAGCAAGGGTAACCACTGGGTCCGGCGCCGTAGCTCTCAGGTGCCCAGCCCCCCGTCGCCCCCAAAAGTGCTTGCCATGTGTCTGATGGCCGTTGGAAACACATCGCTCTACAAACACCCACAGGAGAAGGGTTTTTCTTTTCTTATTTGGGTGACAGATTGCATGTTAGGGCACTAAAAGATGAAAGCACTAAATATTTGCTTCAGAAAAACACAGTGAAGATTCTCTCCTCCTCCCAGCTGAAAGCGGATGGGCTTAGGATGCCAGTACCAAGGATGCCTGCCCGCAGTTTAACTTACTGCCGCCCTCTGGCGTGGGCAGCAGGCGGGCCGGACAGGGGGTCGCACGGGTCCTGCGTCTTGTTGAGGAGAATAGGGCTGCTTCGTTGAAGTTGAGGTCCAAGTTCGCCAAAAGCAATTCCTTCCTTTTTTAATGTAGACCTCCTCCTGGGTCTTTAGTAGGAAGGTCTCGGGGGGGTCTTCTCTAGGAAGAAAGGATGTATTTGTCATTCCCTCTTTCAGATTTAATGATAAAGTCGCAGTTCTTGCAAGCCTCTCCGGCATGAGATAGACACCTTGTCTCCAAAGAAGGGGTAATGTGCTTTGGGGACTTGGTTATGGTTATAGCATGGGGCCCACATTCCAGGAAGTCAAACCTGGGCTTTGCCACTGGCTAGCTGGGTGAGCAGGTGCAGCTCAGTGAACCCATCAAGGCGAGCTTTTCCGTCTACAAACAGGGACATTTTTGTACCTATCTTCCCTCATTTATTGGCTGGCTTCAGTGGGTTGGTGTCTATGAGGCAGATGGTGTACATGGAACCTGGTAAACATCTGTCAGCATTAGCTCTTATTTATCAGTTCTCAGTGTTTTTAAATTCATCCCTTTGCTGAGGGAGGAAAGCACATGGAGGGGTGTGGCTTAGTCATATCATAATACTTTTCACCGTTGATTAAAAATGGGACCTTCAGGCATCAGGCTCCATTTTTCTTGTTTCACCCTTATAGCTACTCCAGGAGAGGAAACTAATATTCTAATTTTATGTATAAATAAGCTGGTAGTAACCTTTTTGAGTGCTTTCTACGTACCAACTCCAGAGTAAGTGATGTTCATGTATCATCTCATTTACTCCTTCGTCACAGGTAGGAAAGAGAGAGGAAATGTGGCACCAAAGTTGCTAAAAACTTTCTTTTTGTCCTTGGTTTCACTGAGAAGATTGGTTGGGGGCTGGGGCTTTGGGTGTTTGCCAAGCTAGGGTGCCCACCTCCTCACCACACTGCTGCCCTCTGTTCGTGAAAGGGACAGTCCCAGCTCGTCGTGATCGTGTCTGTGAAACACTGGGAGCCGACGCGCACATGCTCTCCGCTCTGCTGGTTTACGGTCGTTGGGAAGACAAGTATTTTATTACCACAAGTTGTGGCTTCTGAGTCTCAGCAATTGGCAGCATAGAGTTTTGTTTTGTTTTGTTTTGTTTTGTGTGTGCGGTTTGTTTTTTAAATAATTAGAAACAGTTAGGCCCTTGTTACCACCCACAGTAAAAATTGCTTGGATCCCGCATAGTAGAGGGAAAAAATATGGCCATTTGGGAGAACGATGCAAACGGGGTTTTAAAGAGGAAAGTTCACTTTGGAGGTGAGCTTTAGATGTACACACACGAGGGAGCCCCCCTGTGTTTCACCACCCCCTCACCCCCTTTGTCTGCGTTCGGAATCCAAATGTTAGCGGTGGGAGGGATTGTGCACAAGATGGCTCTGGGAAGAAACCCACATTTTTTTGTACTTATTAATGGCATGCCTTTTGTGTGAGTGGGTGTGAGGACTGGGAGCACAAAGCATATATTTGCACAGTGTGTGGTCCTTTCTGCCGCATTCCATTACCCATGATGGTGGGCTGAGTTAGGAGGAGGAGGAGAAAGAGGAAGGCTTAGTACAGCGTCCGCAGTTAGGTGCGGACGGACGGCTTCATGGAGGCAGCAGCGGCCCAGGCTTCTTCCCAGCCCAGGAGGGTTGAGTGTAGCTCAGACTCCTGGTTTCTTAGGACTGTGCTTTAAGTACCCACGCTGTGTCCCCTCGATGCCTTTGGTCAAGACAGATGTGCTGTCCGTCGGAGATCCTTCGCCCTCTCCCATCCTCACCAGAAGCTTCCTTGTAGTTCCGAGACCGTACGTGGTCACATGGGTGGAGAGATGACGTCCTAATCCTCACGGGAGGGGTGTCTGTCTGTGTGTCCCATTTAAACCTGCCTCGACTTGCATGCTGATGCCCAGGCAGTGGCCTCCTCTTGCCATCCTGACTTGTTTAAATTTATGGATTGCTGGCAAGCAGTTTTTTGTTTTGTTTTTTTGAAATGCTATTGTTCTCATAGCCAGTGGCCAAGATCCCTTGTACAGCAGAGCCTGAGTTTAATAGATGTCATCTGGACGCCAGGGAGGGCGGCGTGGGGCGCTGGGGGAAACGTCTTGGAAGTGAGATTCTACCCCCATTGCCTCCGTCTCCCGTCCTCTTGTTTACCCCTGTCAGGGCAGTGCCTTCAGAGTCATTGCTTTGGTGGTACCACGGTATTGGGTACTGTGCCCTACAATTTTAGGACAAAGGCTACAGTGTCCTTGTGGACTTGCAGAGGACCTCAAAAATACATGCTAAGCTACCTGTTCAACTTGATCTGGAATGTCTCAGCATTACTGAGCTCTACTCCTGGCTGTTTACAATGCCCGAGGCTTTGCCCGTGTCTTTTTTCTTTTTTCTTTTTTTCCCATTTATTGGGGGACTTGGTTACCTAAAATTACATAGGTTTCAGGTGCACAGTCTACAGTTTGTTGTCTGTTTGCATTATATGTTCATCCCCCAGAGTCAGCTCTCTTGCCATCACCATATGTTTGACTCCCCCACCCTCTGCCCCCACCCCCTCCCTGGTGGTATCTTTTGACCCTCTGGGAATGCTTCTCAGTGGTCCGGGGGTCCCAGGCCAGATTCTCAGGAAGACAAGACACTGCCATTTTAGTAGTTTGGCAGATCAGGATTAAAGGAAGACTAGAAGATGTGGAGCTAAGTGTGGGTGTAGGCTGAGTCTTTTCAGACACCAGACTTTGTGACCGATAGCTGTCACAAAGGCCATTAACTTGACTTTGTGGGACAGGCATCTCCCTTAACTGCTCTGGACAGAAATTATGAAAAAAGCTGCCAAATAGGTCTTGTTAACTCCCAGGGTGACAGAGTCGGGGCAGCGCTTGCGGGACGACTCGAGTCCACTTAGCACAGCGGTACTGGGCACGGCTGGGCCCGGTGCTGTTCTGGTGCTGTGAGTGAGATAGCTTGAGTCCTTCCTTCCCTTCAAGGAGGGGACCCTCTGGAATAATGGCTTCATTTCCTGGGGAACTCTGCCCCCTTTTGGTCTCCTCTGGCGCCGTCCCAGTCCACCCAGCCTGTTCGTTCTGAGGCAAGAAGCTGCTTCCTGAGCTCCTGGAGAACTCAAAACTCCAGCCACGGGCCGTCCTTTCCCCTGGGTGCGCGTGGTCTCCTAGTGAGGCTGCCAGGGTCAGAGAGGGTGCCCAGAGAGGGTGCCCTGTGGGCAGGGCCACCTGTGCACTTCGGGGAGTTCCCGTGTTCTGACCACAGCCTGGGCACTGCCACACTCATGTCTCTGCTTCTGGACCCTTTGGGTCCCATTCTCCCCGTCCTCTCTCCTCCTCCGTTTTACCCATCCAGTGCGATTTCTCACCGCATTCTTCTGCCCTTGCTTATTCAACATAAAGCCTTTGCTCTGCCTTCCTTCCAGTCACAAAGATCTAAGGTACTTACAGTTTTCCAAACACATGCCCTTCCGGCTCCAGGCAGATTGCAGTTTGGAAGTGAGGGAAAGCAAAATCATTTTAGAAGTACTGTAAATTGGAGCTGTTTAGAACAGGACAAACAGCCCTTAGATCTTCAGTAATCAATGTTTTTAACTAGTACCCTGATTCATTAAGAAAAGGTTGTGGTCTCCAAGATTTAAAACAGAAAGGTTAGGGAGATTGGCTGGATAATATGGGTAAGGAGATAGTAATAAATTGAATGTTACCTAACAAATGCTAGGCTCTTGATAAGGTTATTGTGCAAATGGACCTGGGCTTCTGGTGCAGGAAGGTAAAATAACTCAGGGCAGAGAAATGGCCCTGGGTGACCAAAAAGTATCACACAAACAGCTCCTTGAGCCACTAATCGCAACCAGCATCTTGGAATTAGGAGAGCTGGCTGATAATTCAGGCTTACCTGTCCCATCATATCCTCTCTGTAAACCTGGGGAAACTGAGGCCTAGAGAGATAATGACTGCTGGAATGTCATGTAGTCATGTACCTAGGTGGCACTAGAATCCAGACCTTGGCTTTTCTTTTTCTATTCTGCCACCTCTGATGCAAGGCGGAGTTTGATTTTGTGAACCATTCATGTTAAGTGCCATTAATTTCAGGCTCTTGCTGGATTAGTGTGTGACGTTCAATGCGTTCAGTGTGAATTCAGTTATTTTCCCCTTGAGAAGTCCTGGTTTTCTGGGATGCCCTGGGTGTTGACCTGGCGATCAGGAGGCTCATGGTGGTGATGAGGACAGATGAATATGACCACCTGCTAGAGGTGAACCAGGAAGAGGTGAGCTGGAGTTCAGACACCGGGAGTATTGGAAATGAATGTGCTTGGCGGCACGTAAGAAATTGAGATCTTGCCGTTTACATGCGTATTTTCAAGGGTGGAAGAAAAGCTAGTTTTTGGCCGGGAATTTTGTCCTCTTACATAACCCCACCACCTTCTTTCCCAGAGGGCTGGTATTTGGGACTCCTCTGACAGGGTTGCTTTCTGGACGTTGGCTTAAAACTCATACCTTAGAAATGTGTGAAAATGATCCTTTGAAAACAGGTTTGACACCAACACTCTGTGATAAAACTTGGAAAGCATCTAGGCTGGAGATCATCAATACTTGAACTCAAAGCATCCCTGACTGCTTGATCACAATCGGAATGGATTCAAGAGTTCACCCGTGGTTTCAAACTTTTTGCTAAGAGCTCTGTTCTGCCCTCCACACTCCTGTGTCCCGTAACCAGGAAACAAGCTGGTGCCTTGGGTCGAGTTCAGCAGGTTTGTTTTGACTTGCAGTCCACGATGATGGGAGTGAAGCTCTCATTATGTAATGTTAAACTGGGCCCGGAATGTCAGCTGGGCCAGGCCTGCCAAAGCTTGAAGAGTTGGTTGGGAATGGGCTCTGTGTTTATCATATAATGGTATGACTAATCCAACTTGGCTGGGTAAAGGGGTGGGTGGGTGTCTCCTTTAGGAGGGAGGCATGACTTGTGCTATTTTGAATCTTAGCACTTTGTGTAAACTGCGCAGCCCCCCCCCCCCAAAAAAAAAAAAGTTGAGCCTTATGACCAATTAGTAAAGTCAGGGGTTGTTGATTGATCCTTAAGATTGCTGTAGAAATCTGTGGTCCAGACATTAAGGTATTTCACTTGCAATTAAGGAAGTAATGTTTTTGGAATGATGTGAAATGATGCTTCTTACAGTAGCCTATGTTGGTCAAGTGTTGCTATCAGGAATACTTTGTGATTAAAGTAGTTATAGAAAGTAAACATTAGTTTCCTTAATAAAAAATAGCAGTAAACCCTAACAACAATTATACAAATTTAAAGCAAAGAAAGGGGTGGGCTGCTTTTCTAAAAAGCGTTCCAAAGGGTAATTTAAGGTCTGCCCGCTGACCTCTTGAGCTTGATTTGGGGGCCTTTTTCTCCCTTTGCCCTCAACCCCCCACCCCACCCCACCCACCCCCAGCTTCCTCTTTGCTCTTCTTAGTGGACAAAAGAATCACATTTTTATGCAAATATCTTGCGTTGAAGGTAAAAATAATCAAGAACCACATTGGCACAATGATCCTATCTTCATCCCACACCAGAAAATGGTCGTGCTTTCGTGGGGATGGTTTTGGGGGGTGGGGGGATGGCAGAGCCTAGCCTCCGCCCTGCCCGAGGTGCAGGGGCATCGCTTTTGTTCCTTCTCTGCTGAATGGAAGTAAAGTGTGCACTGAACCTGGAAACACCTCCTTTTGTGTCCAGTGCGCTCCCAACACAGGCCGTTAAACTTGGGGCAGTCACTCTTGGTGGGGGATTGAATGGGGCCATTGTGGGAGGGAGGGGCTCATTGAGGGCACAGAGATGCCATTGTTTTTCGAGTATTAAGAAAAGGAGGAAGACTTGGGGGACCCCTGCGCACCAGCGTGGCCACCGCATTGACCGCTTTTCTCGGTTTGCGTTATCCCTGAGGACGCTCCCGACCCGAGCATCGAGGGAGGTCAGGCCAGGCGGGAGGCACCGCGGAGCCCCCTGCAGCACAGATGCGACCCTCTTGTGTGCATCGGAGTGGGGTGCTGCGTGCGCCCCGCCATCATTTCTGCAGGGAGGTTGCCGGTTCCCTCCAGCCATCCGAGTTAAAAACGTTTGTGAAAAATCACTTCTTCCACCTTAGGATTAAGGAACTCTCCCAAATTCCCCGCCAGAGACTTTTTCGTGTAACTTCCCTGTTGCCATCTGGTCTTGCAGAGGCACTTCTGATCTTAATTATAGCATTCAGCCTTTGTTTATTTAAAAATTAGAAGGCAGATAGGCTATTGAGGGCTTATCTATACTAATTGTGCCAACATACCTGCCAACTGTCCCCTTAGTTAGTGAAAGGAACCGCTACAAACCCCACCGACTGTGTTTACACACGTGCGTGCGGGCGCGCACACCTCCCCTGGTGGGTCGCTCGGAGGAAGGCGTGTACCTTCAGCTTTGGAATTGCCGGGTGGCATTGCCCACCTTCTGCTGCGGATCGACTCCACGGGGATTTAGGCACAGGACTGGGAAGAGTCGGAAGACCCGGGTTCAAATTCAGACTCTGCCACTACTGTGTTATCCCAGGACAATTATTTTATTATTTGGGAGACTTGGTTTTTTTGTGTTCTGGTTTTTTGCCCTTTATAAAAATAGGGACAGAGACACCCACACCCACGAATGGCGTGGGATTTAAATGGGATGTTTATGAAAGACGTGAGCATGAGTGAGGCACCCTTGCACTGGCCATCCAGTGTGCCAGGATATGAAGTAAAGCCCTGTGTATATATGTACCTTTTGTACACTAGAGGCTTAGGTGCAGTGGCATCTGCTGTCTGTCTTTTGAAATGTAATGTGTATATAGTTCATTTTGCAGTTTTTTTCCTGTCTCTTTGATCATTTTGATATTCTTAACAGTGGTTTATTTTACAATGTATAATATTTTCTAGATGTTTAAAAATGACTGTTGCTTTAAGATTGTCACGCAGTTCACCCACATGTTAGCGTTACTGGGCTTGCACTTTGAATATACACTCATTGAAGCCACTAAAGAGACATGTTTAGAAAAATTTAAGTACATTATTCTTATCCTCATTTTAAAACAAGTGTTGTGATTCTGAGCTTCTTCCCCTGAATTTAAGAAACTTGTCTGTTTGAAGAATCAGTTCTTACAGATCCTCTGGGATGTCTGAGTAAAGTGTGCATTTTTAGAAAAATAGTATTTTTTCAGGTAATAATGAACTTTTAATAGTTATATTAGGTTCTGATACCCTTCTTCATCAGACCATTAGGAGTTGTATTTAAAGAATTTCTGATTCTAACATATTCTTTGAAATATTTTGACATTGTCTACTGGAGGATTTTTTTCCTTCAAGACATTTTTTTCTCCTAAGATGTAATGTTTTTACATATAAATTCCTGCAACAAACATTTCTTGAGCATCTACTCAGTGCTTAGTTTGTTTTGTATACTGATGTTTACAACATAGTGGTAACCATGCAATGCACATACATTTTTGGGAGAGGAAACCCTTCTCTTTATGAGCTTAACTGCCCCAAAGTTACAGCGAAGGATGAACTAGATTGTAATTGTTAGCTCTCTTGACCTCTACATCTATATATTTTATCTAACTTATAGTTAGAAAAGCAGCAAAAAATGTTAAGAGTTCATGCCAGTAGTTTGAGGAATTGTAGTTTATACAGCCCTGAAATAAAAGTACCAGAAAGCCGACACGATGTACTGGGTCAAAGAGAAGAAATCCAAATTAGTATTAACTGGTATTCACGGTTTTTCCCTAAGCTCCAATGATGTTTCTGTCCCAAGCACAGACTGATTTGGTCAACTGTATGGGTCAGACAGAGTAGCCAGCAGCTCTGAGTCCAGCATGGTGTGAAAACCACGGTGTCTGATTGTTAACACCACATCCCCCAAGTCTGTGATGTTCTCTGACCTCCAGTGCAAATAGCTGTTCACCTTTAAATGGTTTGACCACGTCATTTAGCATTTGGGATTCTAAAAAAAAAAATACCAAAAAAAAAAAACCCCAACAAAAAACCCCCCTACAAATATGGGGTGATTAAAAACGTGTGCTTCTTCTTTAGCATATAAAGCAAGCTTTTCAATTATATTTTTCAGGGGACAGAATGATGGACATTGAACATTGAGCTGAGTGGTGATAGAACTGGTTTCTGTTTGAGGTTAGGCAATTTTGACTTGATTATACCATCACAGTTCTCCAGGAGTCTGTTAGATCTTTGACTGTTGTCAATAATTGTCACCCTCTTTAGATAAGAAGCTCCCTGAGGACAAGGACTTTTCTCTGTATGGTTCTAGTCCCTAGTACAGTGCCAGGCATGAGTTAGTATGTATTGAATCAGTGAATGAATCTTGAAGGAAGAATGTAGGGAAGATTTCTACTATATTACAGCACAACAGCAATAATTTCTCCTCCTCTTCTTTTTCATTTGCTGAAATTACTAACCAGCTCATCTTGAATGAGTCCTTCTAAATTCTCAGAGCTTGCTTGTTTTTCTGTCTATAAAATGGGGCTGTGGCCATGGTAAGACTTTTATTTGATTATGAGAAATAGTCCCTCCTAAACTTCCTTGAAGGGAGGTGCTAGACAAAAGCAAGATGGATTTGGAAAAAACCACCACCACCAACGAAAAAACCCCCAAAACCACCGCAGTCCAGACTGTACTAAGATGTTTGGTTGCATTCAAAACCAGTTTCACAGTCTGCTTTAGATGGGCGATGGCAGCACACATTCCATCTGTGCCTAATGTGAGGACGAGTGTGCACTCCAAGTCCACGCTGCGGCAGGAACATTGGCCAGGCACGCCCCGACACAGCCAGTGGGCATTGCTGGGGTGGAGGCACGACATAATTTCATTTTACTTGATTATTTGCTGGATGTGCTCATTGTACGCTAGCCTTTGGGTGCGTTTACAGGGAGCTTCGGAAGGAGGCAGAGACTTGTCTCTGAAAGCCATGTTGTCAGTACAAGGCCCCGGTGTGTTCCCCCACACACACTCACACATACTTACACTCACTCTTCTTCCTCGGCATCCAGTACTGGGCTTGGGGTAGAAATTCGAGCCAGTAGCTCGAAAGGCTCAGAGGGACCTGCCCTCCCTAAAATCTCCTCCCTTAGCCCTGTAATTCTCTGGGGCAGCGGCTTGGGACTTACACGCGCATGCACCCTCATTTCTCAAAGAACCACACATGTGGTGTAAAGGGCACGGCAAGCCCCGTGCTTACTTGGGAGAGTTTAAATCCACTGACTGGATTTGGGTGACTTCCCCTGGCAACGTTCCTAAACTTGCTGTGAAAAGCAAAGGTTCCAAGTCCACAAAAACACCATTTATTGGTTAATGAAAACCAGGGAATTTCAGAATGGGATCGTGTTGTCCTGTCCTGTCACCTTCCCTCTAATGTTTTGGTAGCAGGTTGTCTGAGCAATCATGTATTTTAAGCATGTGAGCAATAAAGGGAGATAAGTTTGGCTAATGTCCATATTTCAGACCCTCCTCCTCCTCTTCTTTTTTTTTCAAATGTTTTTATTATGCCTTTCTGGTGAGTTTCTCTGTGTTACTGCCGTGTATGAAGTGATTTCCTCTCCTTCTAATGCATGTGTTAATGCCTGCTCTTGGTTTTAGCAAAGAGTCACGGTTATCTGTAAAGTAAATTGCCTGTCTTCTCACCAAATTCCCTTCCTTTTGTCATGTTGCTGCAGCAGCATTTAATTAGGGGCCTCATGGGCCACAGGAGTCTTTGGGTCCAATAACGGAACCAACCCCATACACTGACCACCCAGGTCTGCCTTGAGACGTTAGGAAAATCTTGACAGCTTTGGGGGTTCTTAAGCACCCCTCTCTGGGAGTCAGTGGGGAGATGCCTAGCAGTACATCCTAACCCAGCAAGTAAGTGCAGGAACCCCCATAAATGTGTCATTCCGAAATATTTTAATTTTGTGCAGATCAACAACTTCTACCTTCTATTAAAGCAACTTGAGATGGTTATTTAATTCCTCCCCCCCCCCCCCCCAATACTTGACGGATGGGTCAGTGGCTCTGAGAGCCTGAATTACGGAGACCTGGGTGTCCTCCCCGCCAAGGACAGCTGACCTGAGCTGGGGGCGATGGCTGGGATGGTGAGTTCTCTTCAACAAGGCTCTGTGTTGGCAACTTGGCCTTTGAGAAAGGAGGCATCCTGTCCCCTCTTTAGGAACTGTGACCCTTCAGTCTTGTTAGTCTGTACCCACACTTCTCCTAGGCCCAGAGAGAGCTTTGTGGTCATTCTTCTTCCCCACCAGCATTTAAAGAAATTAAAATGAATCTCCTTCGTCCCCCAGTATCTACATTAGAGTAGATTGAGATAAATGATGCCAGTATGGGCATCTTAAACCCAAGGATTTCTACTTTAGTCAGCCAAGGATCTCCTTTTAAGAGGGAGGGGGAACTAAATATTTGGGCCAGGTATGTTTTAAGATGTTAAATCTAAAAATCAGCCTTTTAAGAACCAAATGCAAAGCCAGTCACTAAGCCGTGAATTTTCCACCGTGATTCTGCTCTTTTAAAACCTACGATGGCCGTTGGGGTGGGTTTAGCTTGACCATCATCAGTTGGAGTTCACACACGGTCTATTTCTTAAAATCTTGATAATGACCTCTCTAACCCTGCACGTTTTCAGAAGGAAATCCTGATGAGCAGCCCTGGAATTGCTTTGCCTGGTATTTCTTTAGTGACAGTGTCCTCTGCTGAGCTCTCTTGGTTAATATGTTTGCTCTGGCACCATCGTTGTTGCTATAAATCAGAAATGTTTATCAAGAGGTTGCCTGGTTGGGGAAAATGTCATTTGTCGTGTAGCGTTTTCCCCAGGAGTATCTGGATTGTTTTTCTTTAATACCAAATGTATAAGGATCCTTGTCCTAGGAACATGTACCATTGTGACTTCTGTATAGGAATTTTCTTTATTGATGCTAGTCTGTGGGTTCTAGAGAACCCGGCTGCTATTCTTTTGCATCCTGATCAGGCGCCCTGACTTCCTGGGCCTCGTAGAGAATACATCCCTTGATAACTTGCCCTCAGTGGAGGCAATGGTGTGTGGTCTTGCGAGGAGTCAGAGCATTAGCAGGTCTGTGTTTCCCTCCAGCGTGGAGTTTTGTCATGTCTAATGATGACAATCCATCAGTCCACACAGTTCAAAATGAAGATAAATTGAATTAATACACGTGAGTTAAATGACTCATTGATATAATTACACTGGGAGGATTTCTTTAGAGTAACCTAACACATTTAGTGGTGTTAATTGTAACGGCTTTGCATGGGAGCACTTGATTTCATAAGCAAACAGAATAATTTATTAATTCTCAAAAAGCTATTTCAAGGCCTAGACTTAGAGAGCAGGAGTGTGTATTTAACTTGCTGTCAACTGTGGTCTTAGTATTGGAAATTGCTGAGAAAATATTTTTCAATTCCAGCTTTTGTTAGTGCATAGCCCCGTGCGCGCCATTCAGCAGTGTGCCGAAATGCAGGTGGGAAACGGGTGCTACCCATCCCAGTAAAGCTTAAGAAGTTACTGAAACTTGAAGAGCCCTGAATAATAAAACGGTTCTCATTGCAGTTAAAGCTGCATTGGTGACAGATAGACCTGAACAAGGACAAGGAAGAGTATTGGATGATGAAATTGAAGAAGTAACAGATTAAATGCAAAACTCAATTCAAATATTTTGTGAAATGCAGGCATGCTGTGTAAACCCATTTTTTGCTGAAAAGCATGTTTTCTCTCATGTCAGAAATGATCACAGGAATCCTTTTAATATTCATTTAAATAGTTTTTAATTGGCTTCAGAGAGTTTAAAGTTCAGCATGAAGGTGAGATCTAAGCTTACTAATTAGATCGAATGCAGTTTGACTCAAAGAGCAGACTTGATAATTAAAGAATTCCATGCCAAATACACATTTTGAAAACATTCTTTTCACATCCTTAAGGTAAAAATGGCTTTCCTGAAAATCTTTCCCTTTTTTTATTCCCCCAATAGAAAGTCCTCTTAGAGAATGATTATAAAACCTTGTGTCGCCTGCTAGAAAATGACTGTTGGTTTTTTAGAGACACCTCTCATTCACTTGTCACTGAGCCGACATCCTGTGTTCGGGTTATTCTGAAGTTCCCCCCATCCAAGTGGAATTTTGACTTGCATGGAACGTTGTGACGAACACAAGTTGTTGTGTCTTGTGTTTTCCCCCCACTAAGTTGTTTGATGCTGTTGAAATGGAAGGCTGAGTAGAAGGGGGCACTTAAGCAGTGAAGGGTTTTTCTTTGTAAATAATAGATCAAGAGCACTGGATCTGTATCTAATGGAGCTGTGTGCGGCCTCTGCTTCAAGGACAGCGCGGGGTTTTACACACCACAACTACTTACCATCCCATCTGCAACCTGTGGTCAGCGTGGTGACTGTGTCTGTGGGTCTCTGCTGGCTTCTTGTGATTCCCCTCTGCCCCTCCCTTAAATGGTTTGCTGGAACGTCATTGTTTAGTTCAGAAACTTAAAAACAAAACAAAACAGTGTTTTTTTAATATCTAAAATTTTCTTAAAATTAATAAAATAACTGTATTTTATATATGAAAATCATATTCCTAAACCTTTATCTAGAGATCTGTCTGTCCACTATCTAGACACACACACACACACACACACACACACACACACACACTTCCTTACTGATACCTGTTTTCTGTAATTGCTGATTGATTTAAGGAAGTTGGGTCCTGTTTTATTGAAATGTTTGAATAAGCCTCTTTGACTACGACGTGCTCTACTAAGAAAATGTTGCTGTGTGCAGCTGACATTAATGATGAAAATAGTTTATCATAACAACAGAACAACTGGATGGGTTGTGTCTGCAAACATGTTATCTTGATAATTTGATGAAAATTTTAATTTACCATTTTCTTTCCCTTTCTCCTTTCCCTTTGGAGTTTATAAATGTGTTCTTATATTTGCTGGTTTGAATCTATATTTGAAAATCATAGATTGAATACTCCAAGTATGTTTGGGGTACTTCATATAATTCTTAAAAGCACAATGGGGCTTTGTTCCTCCTGAATTTGAATTTGTTCTGTTTTTATCACTTACAATTTAAATATTATACCTAATTAATATTTTTCCTTGTATTGTAAGAGTACAAACATGCACCAGTATGTTAAAATATTTAGTCTCTGTCAGAAGTATCGTTGAAAATAGAAAAACAAACATTAGATGTTAAATGTCAAGTAGGAGTCTATATAAATAAAACAAACAAACAAAAGTACAGATTAAATCTGGAGATTCCTTTGCTTATTTCTGAAATAGTTTGTAAGCTTATAAACTATCCTAAATGAAACAGTCTTTTTATTCTAAGTGCATCCCCTACATTTGGACCTATTTTAAAAAGGGTTAAAAATATTTTCTTTATAAAATAGGTTTCTAGGTAATAGATTTTAACTCAAACATTTTAATATTTTCATTACATCCAAAAATATATGCTGGAAACTCATGCTCCTAACGCACTGCTTCCTTGAAAGAAAATCATTAATCTTCTCAAATGTAAGTGTAAAGTTGATCCATTTTAGCCTTCTTGTCCATAAATCGTTGGTTATTGGTTTTGAAGGGAAGCACAGCATGAGTGTGTTTTGAATTTTAACTTTGAAATCATAGAGGTACAACATGTTCGTTGCAGTCAAATCACAAGCAGAGAGGTTTTTAAAGCATTCCTGTCAGGGCATTATTTATAGGAATGATAAGTTTCAGATTTTAGGTTTTGGAAAGTTGAGGTTGGCCGTCCTTCAAATCTACAATTTAACTGCTTTGAAAGAGTGGCTTTGCTTGTCTTCAGGGGGAAACAAACAACTTAGGGACATCAGTTCATTCTTTCGCTGCCTTTCATCCCTAAGTATAACAAATTGTTTCTTTTATTAATGTGGTCCTTGCACTATCGCAGCGGTTCTTAGGGGAAAATAATCAGGGAGATAGGCTTCGCTTCTCAGATGCTGCAACCTGCAATGTGTTACTCGTTCCTTGAAGGAATTTTCTCCCCCCCACCCCCCGCCCAACAAATAACAGCTAGCATAATAGAAATGGCAGGAAAGGTACAATGAGATTTCTTCCCCTTCTCTCCCAGCGTGGTTTTGGTTGGCTAGGAGAAGCCAAGGTATGGGAATATGATTATCCCTATTTAGGGGGAAAAATGATACAATTTGTCATCTTCCCAGTTCTCGGCATTCTGTGTGGTGCGCCCTTAGTCAGTGCCGGGAAAACAGCAGCCTGACAGCTAATAGATAGCTCTGCCCTCAATTGTTTGGACATTTTTGTCTTTTGTGACATTGAAGAAAAGACAAGGAAGGGAATGGAAGCAACTGAAAAATGTCAAAAGATCAGAAAATCAATGGGCCGCAGGAATGCGATCTGTCTACCAGGGTGTAGCTGCTCTTTCCCGTTCGGCCAGAAGTCCGCCCGTGGCGTCTGGGTCAGGCACCCAAGTCGTGTCGCCTCCCGCCCCGGGAGCCCAGCGCCGGCACGAGGCCGCGTTTCACAAAGCAGGCGCGTCCCCCGCCCGCCGCGCGCCCCCGCCCGCCGCGCGCCCCCCGCCCGCCCCGCACCCCCTCGCCCCCCATGAATAAATAATCAAATAAATAAGAGCTTTTCTTCCCAGGCGATACAAACCAAGTTTTGGGTGCTGCGTCTTTGCGTCCATTTGTGACCCTTCCCAGATGCTCCGGGCTCAGCCCAGCAGATGGGACGTGGGATTTACTCGTGGACCTTTTCATTTTCTGGTCGGGGCAGAACGCTGGACGTTTTCATTATTTATGTATTTCATTTTGGAAGCGGGGAGAAGTGAGTTAAGAGTGAAATGGGTGGTAATTAGGTGGGACGCATCAGGCATACAAGTAATTGTTTTGTCCCCGGCTTGGGCTTCGTGGGCGAGGCTTGGGTATGTTTTGGGGTCCTCGGGGTGGGGAGTTGAGATCTCACTTGAAAACTTGTCTCTTCGAGAGAACCAGATAGGGTATGCAGATAAGAAGACAATTTTCATTTAATAGAGCGATGGCAGTGTTCGTGGTTTTCCAGAAAAAGTTTTGGGTTTTGAACTATAGAACTTGGTTTTCTTAATTCTTTCCTTTTAATAACTTTTCAACCAGCCAGCTTGTGTGTGTGCGTGTGTGTGTGTGTGTGTGTGTGCGCGCGCGCGCGTGTGTGCGTGTGCATTCACATACACATTTGCCTTGCAAACAGTGACATGACAGCCCAGGAAAATGGATGGGCCCTCCAAGGCGAGGCTGCCATCGGTGGGGAAATCTCTTCCCCAAGCCGTGGAGTTGTTGTTTGATAGTAAGTGTGGGCCGGGCTGCATATGTTATAAACTTTCTATGAAAGTCGGGGCATGTTATCATAAAACTCAATTGCAATACTTTGTATTACGCTCTGGGATTGAGAGATAGACATAGGATTAAAAACACAATTTCCAGGCATTTCTAGATGATAAATTTAATTTTCTTTGCTGTTTGGAGGTCTTCTTTGAAAATGCAATTGTAATGAACGCATTCAGGACTGGAGAATAGATTTACCCTCGGCTTCAAATGGTCGACGTTATCAGGCGCTGTCATTCGTTCCTTCCTATTTTCGGGCTGCTAATTGATGTTTTTGATGTCAGCAAGAAAATTGAAGAAAATGTCATGTGTGAACCAGTGCGGAAGTTAATAAGATTGACTTCGTTGACAGAATTTACAATGAGAGCAGAGACCGCATAATGGGACCGCTGCGAATTCTTTGGAGTCAAAATTGACACCTCACGCTAGGCCAGTGGTCGATAGGAGAGATGGAACATTTGGGAAAGTTCCTAATCTCATTTTTCCCCCCTTACCTTTTGGTCTCCAATGGTTATTTAGCTTCACCAGCAGCTGCTCATCCAGGGGGCTATTGCTTCGGACCACGCCAGGGCCTCAGTTCAGGCCCCTGGTGCCGCCAACAATGCTTATTTTTTATGCTGTTTTGAGTTTGAAAGCAAAAGAGTCTTAAAAAGGTTAGATTAAGATGTGTCTTAAGGAAAGATATCCTAATATTGGTCAGGTTCATTGCAAGTGCTTGGGTTATGTGCAATAAAGCCGAAACACAAATCCCTCCTTGAATAAAGAAACCGAGTTGGCACTAAGATCAGACCTTGAGCCTCACAGAAGGCTGTAACTTGCAAGCAAAAAAAAAATAAAATAAAATAAAATAAAAGTTGGTGGCTGCGTGTCTCCGACCTCCCAAAAGAAACATTGTAGCCATGCTGCCCCTTAAAGTTCTTTTGTGAGTTACTGAAAGTTTAATATCATAGTTTTAATTTTCCAGTAATGTGGCAAAGTTTATTGGATTTGTGTGTATAATTATGGATTGGATTAGTTGAGTTTGGTTCAGTGCATCTGATTATCTTCTGGCCTTTAGGGAAATGCGCTAAAACCCTAATATGTCCAGTACCCCCAAGCGGTCTCTTTTTGAAGGCGCCGCACAAAATGTGGTCTCTACCGGCACTCGGCCTCCAAGGATCTTCCGGGAGAGACATTATTCTTGGAATATCCAATTAATTCCACGGGCAGTGATCAGTTAGCGCTTCTTCTTCCTTTCTCGCCATTTGAAATGCTAACACAATGAATATTTTCTCATTGGTCTGTGTCCCTCGGCTAAGCTGTTGCCGCGGGCTGAGAATTTCATCGACTGATGAGACCAGAGGCTCCGCCAATAAAAGGTTACAGTACGTGATTTGCATGCCAAGTGGGGTTTGGTTTCATGAACTTAAAAGTTCTTTAACTTTTATTTGACTTTTTTCTTTTGTTCAAAGTAGACTGAGGGGCGAGGATATTTGTGAGTGTTTCAAGTATGAAAATTACCAGGGACAGTGGGTCACGGTGATATTTTAGACCATCCTCATTGAGACGGTAAAGATGGCCTTTGTGTCACCAGCTTTTATGGCGAACGACCATTATCAACTCTCTAAGATCAGGTCTACAGGAAAGCATTTTTCAAATGTTGTGATTTTGTGTTGCGTCCCTCTGGTACCCTTCAATAGCTTGACATTCTGGAGAATGGTACTGTTAGAGTACCTCGTGGTACTAAAAATCAGACGCTGCAGTATTTGAAATAACGAGGGAGCCGTTGAGGAGGGTATTTGGAAGGGGGACGACTGGCCCTTTCTTTGGCGTGGTTGGTAATTAGAGTCTCGGGTCCCCCCAAAATAGTACCTTCTAGAGTAGTCAAAGACAGAACATCTCCTGTTTTCAAAGGTAAATCGGAGGCTGTTGTGGAGTATTGAGTTGTACAGCAAAAACGCTCTCAGCACCACTTTGAACCAGAGTAGCTCGTAATGGATTCGATGATAGCCTGTAAAACCTGCAGAACCTAGTTTCAGAACTCTCTCAACCAGACAGAGCCCCACAAAGTCATGAGGCCAACATACTACGTCCAATTGGTTAAACGCTGGGCTCGGGAAAATAACACCTGCTGGTGTCACTGCGTCTCTTCCGTCTTCCGGAATCTTCCAGACTTGGATTTTATTAAGTCAGGAGGCTCCTTGTTGATTTAAAACCGTAATAGATGTCTTCTGATCTAAGGGGTACTGGTTGGCGCAAAGGGGGAGGGAGTACAGTGTGTAATCAGGGTGCCCCAATACCTTCTCACCATGGGGGGAAAAGGGATTGAGGTAAAAGAAAGAGGCAGCCTTCAAACCCCTGTTATCTTAGAGGAAGGGTAATGTGATTGGAGACTTGACATATTTCATCCGAATGAAAAATCACGATACCTTTACCGAAATTGTGAGCAAAAGGGAGCTGGCAGGGGTAGGGACGGAAAGCGGTGCCCCTCTTCTGCCTCTCCCGCCTCTCCCTTCCTTCCCTTCCTTCCCTTCCTAGCTGTCTGTCTGTGAGGAGCAAAGCAGGTGGCTCCCTGTGGCTGACTTTTCATGACAACATGCCATTAGAAATTGCCGTGCTGTTGATCAATCCTCTCGACATGACAGATTTGCCGCAAGGCCTGGCTCTTTGAGCGCCAGCACTGTGGCTTTTCCCTCCTTTTTTCCTGCACTAATTGGTGAAAGTTTTTTCCTGTGCTAGTGGCAGAGGAAATTCTTTTGAACGTTGTCACAATCAAGTGTTGACTTCTTTAGAATTGCAAGTAGGTTAAGTGAGTATCAACATGGGGGGGGGGCGCAGTGGGAGGAGGGAAAGCACGGATACAAAGTTATCACCACCTAAATTTTATGAGAGCCACATTGGAAAACAAACTAATTGGATTACTTACACACCACACACAAGAATGAAGGCAAGTGTCGAAGTTATGGTCCTTTTAAACTTCCGTGATGTTTTGTCATTTTAAGGGGTCCAGCCCTGACATCGAAAATGGGGAAAACACACTATCATGTTGACGGAGCAAAATATATCCATTAGGACTCCTTCGCTTCTTCCTATAATAAATGGATCCAGAAGAGCGCTAACACAAACATTACATAACATACTATAAACCAGAAGGGACATACAAAGCTTCTATTAGCAGAGCGCATTTTGCTCTGAACTACTCACATCCTGCTGTCCAAAATCAACATACAAAGAATAACCTCTTGGCAAAGGACTTCTTCTCAGATATTGATTCTTGGCTGGAGTAGCAAGAAGCAATTCTGCTTCAATTTTGCTGTTCTGGTTACATAGATTTTTTTTTACCTACACTGTAATAACCTTTCACATTATTTAAATCCATACATCTCAGTGAGACTGAAAATAATTATGGTGTCTCTTTGGTTTTAGAGAGAATTTGAATTTGAAATCTTTTAATATCAATGATTAAAAATATTTTCTGAAGGGATTTGCAAAATTACGCTTAAAGACATATTCTTGGGTGACAAAACAGTACTGCTGGATTAAAAGTTTTGTTTAGCCAGATTGAGAGGGAATATTTCCATGCCATAGAGTCTGTGCAGTACGTTCTGAGTCTTGACTATATACCCTTTTAGGTAATTGCTAATTTAAAAAAAAGGGAACGAAGTGTCTGAACCCCCATGTACACCTATACTGTGGGTTTTCAGTATTGAGAAGAAACCCGACACAAAAATAAGGATCTTGTGCCAACTCATGACAGAAACAGAGAAACCTCATGTGAAAGCAGGGTGACTTCCCTTCCACGGCAGATACTTACTGGGAAATGAGAATTATAAAATGTAAGTCCCAAAAATTATTCGCAGAATTTCTAGTCAATTATTTTAGTTTTTAAAGGCAGATGGAATGGGGACAGAAAAGAGGAGACACGTCCGGAACTACCTGGGCCCCATGCTCCTCCTCAGCCCTCACAGATGCTCCAGATGCTGCGTTGCAGGCACAGAAGAGCGGAAACCCCTATTGAATGAAGCATCAATTCATATAATTAATTTTGCCATTGTAAAAATCATTTGTAAAATTTGCATTATTAACATTATCAAGTCACTAGTTGGTAAGACATCAGACATGACGAGAGTGAAGGGCAGCTTAGGGAGAGTTGGGCTTTAAACCCTCAGCAGATCGGAGTTAGGATCAAAGGCGCTTGCTTTATGTGGCTGTGCGAGACTTTGAAGTCCTGACTGCACCTACAGCACTCATTTCATCAAGTTCACTGGTGTCTTAATAGCAGATCAATAAGTTTCAAAGTCGGAGAGTTAATTTGATACTAGTGCTGATGCGGTCGTGCTGGGGAAGCCGGGAGAGAGGTAGAGAGAGCGCTCCCTATTAACAACTCCGCACAGAATGCACGAAGATGCAGATGACAGATCTACCCGTGACCCTGGAAGGACGGGCCCTGGCCAGGAGTGGGGAAGCTGTGGCTTGATAGAGCCAGGCAGCCCTCAGTTTAGACATCTCAGCTTATTCGGAAGCTAGTGTATGCTTGGGAAGCCTTCAGTTGGATATGCATGTACGTGTGTTTGCACATACGTGTCTTTGGTACAGATCAATATAAATCTGCCAGGGGAAACGCATGCACACACCTTCCTGAGAGAAAGGCGGAAATCTGCGTCAGGACCACTGTAGGTTTTAGGGAATCATGTGGGGGGAACGGTAACAAAATCTGTGCTTCTTAAGGGAGCCTTGAAAGTATGCTTACATCATAGAGGGC
Source organism: Lyroderma lyra (assembly GCA_004026885.1). Classification (NCBI taxonomy): domain Eukaryota; kingdom Metazoa; phylum Chordata; class Mammalia; order Chiroptera; family Megadermatidae; genus Lyroderma; species Lyroderma lyra. The sequence continues at coordinate 30,089 of PVJL010000115.1, read as the reverse complement.
TGTGCTGCTTTTTGTTTTTAAAGTGGGACTATCTCCTTAAATGAATAATCCATAGGTAATAATAATTTGACCCAAGTCCATTTTGATCC
>PVJL010000115.1:0-27500 GCA_004026885.1 Lyroderma lyra | reverse complement strand
GAAAAATGTTATACAGTAAATTCTTCTGAATTCTTTTTACATATTGGTGTTTTTAATGGTCTGTTCTGGCTTCTATATTTCCTCTCCCCCCAAAAAAAAGAATTCAGCAAGATAATTAAGCTCTGGATGTTAAGGATTTTGAAGGTACTTTCGGGGGCGGGGGGGCAAAGAGAACAACAACGTGGGAGTGAAGTGCTCCTCTAACTTTATCTAAATTCAGCCTGCTTCCAGCTTTCCGTCTCTGAAGGGCACCAGATAGCTATTAAACCTTAATTTCACTGCAGAGCTGCAAAGCATTACTTTCACCAACTTAGGTGAACTTCTGTGGACTATGGAAATTGCCTTTATGTTTGCCAAGTCGGCAAACAAAATATCAAGCTTTGTTCTTTTGATTGAATGCCGGGTTGGAGGGGGAAAAAAGAGAGTAAGAAAGCCCTGCCTTTTTTTTTTTCCAACACCCCCTCCCTTTTTTGGGGGGTGGATTGTTGTGGAATCGGGGGAGATCCCAGTTATTGTGCCCTTCCCTATCAAGCGAGATAATTCTGTGAATGGAACTGTGCGTGAGCATCCTCTGTGGCGGCGCCGCCGGTGAGCGCGGCGCTCCTGGGCGGCGGGCGCGCCGCGCGGCTGCAGGGCGGGTGCTGCCCTCCAGTGGAGCCTGCGGCCGGCCGGCGGGGCGCGCGGCAGCATGCCGGTGAGCCGGCGGCCGGAAGGAGAGCCCCGCGTCCCGCTCTAGATGGTAAGCGGCCCCTCGCGGGCGGCTGCTGGCGGCGCGCGGCGGTCGTCGCCCCGCGTCCCCGCGCCCGCCCCGCCGCGCCCCTGCCTGGCCAGCGCCTTTGCATGCTCCCGGGCTCAGCCTTCGCCAGGCTTGCTGTCACTTGGCAGTAACTTTAAGATTGATGTCCCTTGACTGGTAAGGTGCCCGATGGACTCGCTCTTTCTTTCTTTCTTTTTTTTTTTTTAACTCCCATTTTAAAAATCAACGAAAACCAGAAAATGGCATTACTCTTTTATTGCAAACTTGTAGGCTGTGACTGTCGAGACCTGCTTTGTTATTACTGAGCCGGGAAGTGCGGATTTGGGGAGGGGGTTTCCTTTCGTTCCTTCCCCCGCCAAGTTACAGTCACAAACGCTCCACCCTCCTGGCTTCCCTCCTCCCTGTCGATCCCCGTGCAATTTTCTGAAGGGTCTGCATTTTTCTACTTTTCGTATATATTCGGGCAAGACCCACTTCCCCTTTCTCCCACCTCAAACTTCTGCACTTAAAAATCAAAACTTTGTTAACAATGTGGTTGAGAACAGCGAGTTCCCCGTTGCCTGTATTTTCTTCACCACATGATTGTAAGGTTGTGCTAAAAGGGAAGGAATCTCTCTCTCTCTCTCTCTCTCTCTCTCTCTCTCATTTTCTTTTAAATCCCACAGAATTTTGCAGCATTTGTGATCACCTTTTGATTTTTTGAGGAAATGTTCCCAGTGTGGGTGTACTTCTCACCCATTGGGGTGCCCTTGGGGTCCGGCTGGGAATGGAGCTGTGGGACAGCAGATATCTGGAAACAGTTTCTTAGGAGTTAGTTTGAAGAAATTCATGAGCTCTCCCTGTTCTTTCTTGGGTAAGGAAGAGGAGGAGGTCTGTCTGGAAGGTGTTGGCTCATCTTGCTGTTTTCATTCTTGTCTTTGGAGAAAACCAGAAAATAAATCTGAGCCCAAGTTGCCCATCCTGTTGGCTGTACTGTCTAAGTTATTGTTGCTGAATGATTGGGAGCTGTCCATCAGTGGGGAGGGGACTTGCCGTTTACTTAAGAAATTGCATGTGTGACAAAGGCAGCTGGCGGTCCCGTGAATAGAGGGAGGGAAGGCAATTAGGGGGCTGTGTGGTTGGGGCTTTTTACTTGTCAAACTGGAGGCTCATTGCTTTTGTTACCACCATGTAAAGGGAAATGGCAGGGTTTTGTTTTGGTATTAAGGGCCTTAAAGATTGCTGCCTGCACTTACACAGGAAGGCCGGATAAGTCCAGAAAGAGGGGCCACAGAGAAGTATTTTTAAAAAGAAGAAGAAAAGAAGGAAACTAAGAATTCTCACTTTTTTGTTATCTTTAAGCCCTTCCAGCCGTTTGTGGGGGGGTGGGGAGTGGTGGTAATTAACTTGTCCGGTGTATTAACAGATTGCTTAAGGACCAGTGTCATGACAACAGTCCTGTGGTGGGTTTGGAGATAAAACAGCTGGGCAGTCGGTCCGTAAATTAAAACCATCTCCTCTGTGTTAGGTGCCCTGTTGCCTGAACAAAACCCAAACCTTTGCCACTGGTCTTGCTTCACGCAAGACAGGTCCAGGATCCCCTGGGCGGCGGGGGTGTTTTCTTACCTGCATGCAAATCGGCGTGTGTTTGCTTTTGAAGAGGGTGAAATCATTTAACGCGCGGGGCAGAGTTTTGTCGTCTGCAAGTTTCTTCTGTCTTTAACCCCCTCCTGGAGCAGCCCCCCTCCCCCCTCCCCTCCTTCATGTAAAAATAGGACTATTTCGGACTGTGGTGTCTGAGTCTCTCAACTCCAATTAAGTTAAACCCACACATATGTACCCGGCCCTGGATCCTATGAGAGCCCCAGGAAAAGTAAGTTGGGTTCGTGGGGTTTGGGGAATGGCCTTTGCACCTCTTTGCCTTTTTCTCTCTTCTCTCTCTCTCTCTCTCTCTCTCTCTCTTTTTCTGGGGAAAGCTCACAAAACTCAGCAGTCGTAAAGGGAGTTAGCCTTCCGACTCCTGGAATGCCCGTGAACACAGGAAGCTCGAGATCAGTGGAGACTCTTTCAGGCACAGTCTCTTACGCTCTGGGAGGAAGAGGAGGGTGTGTACGCACGACGACGGCAGGCAAGGCCCTACCAAGTGTCACTCCCGTGTCACGGTGACAAGAAAATATACTTTTCTCCTCCCTCCCCCTCTCCCATCGCAGCCCTCTCCCTAAGAAATTTGTTTGGAGGGATTTGACAATCGTGCCGATAAGGTGCCTGCCTACTGCGTTTGGTTGCTCCTTTTCCCTCATGGCTGGCCGTAATGTCTTAGCTACTCTTAGCGGTAGCTCTGTCCCTGCTGCCCAAGGTAACGGGTGAGGGAGGGGACTCTGCTTAGCTGCCCTGAGCTGGCTGGGGGAAATGGGCCTTCCCCCTTTCTTCGTGGATGTCGCCGTGGTGAGGATTAGACACTAGAAGGAGTTTGGGTTTTTTTTAATGTTTTTCATTAAAAACAAAAAAAGATTTACTCGACAGCCAGGTGGACTAGATTATTAGGTTTCTTTTTGTTTTGTTTTTATTTTTTGTTTTGGTTTTTGAGGGATGTGCATGGAATGGGGAAGGATTAACCAAATAATCACAGGCAGCGTGGGTGAGAACGCGGGGCATTCGGAGTAGACCAGGGCAGAAATTGGGAGCCATCTCCGTCTTTCAAGATGCTTTTTTCCAGCTCTTTAAGAGAAAGGGATAAAGGGAGGGGAAGCCAGGAGGAAGAAGAAAAGTGAGAAAAGCAGTAAGGGAGGAGAGAGAGAGAGAAAATAAGCTGGCCCAGTCCCATCTTGAAGGTGCAGAGAAAGTTTTTTTTGAGGTGGAGAGAAAGAAAACCCAAGCTATTATGTACCCTAGGGATGCAGTTTTAGTGGGAATGGAAGATTTGAGTGGGAAGGGAGGCACAGTGGCCTCCGGGTTCTCTCTTTTCCAGCCGTTGGGCGGTTGGCACCTCAATTTGAATTGCTGGGTGAGTAGTGGGGTGTGTGTGTGTGTGGTTGTGTGTGTGTGTTGTGTCCTTGCTATGGTCTTGACCATTAAACCTCTGTGCTTTTTTGTTTTGTTTTGTTTTTAAATTCAAGATGAGAAAGAAAAAACAAGAATAAGTGGTCAACTCACGCTGTGCCCTTTCACGATGTACTTGTCATGGCCCGTTTTGGGGGGAGGGGGGAGAAAGGGTTAAGAAAAAGATGGGGTGGAGAGAACGCTTGAGTTTCATCACAATCCTTAACAGTTACACAGCATCTCCGAGCCGGCTCCCCAAGTGCGCGTCAGCTGGGACCTGGAAAGAGGTGGTGGGGTTTGGGGTTTCTTCTAACAAATAAATGTTTTTTTCTTTCACCCATCAGGGTGGGCTCCATTGGAAGAAAGAGAAGGAAAAGACCATTGCCTCAGAGGAGGAGAGTGCTATTTCGAAGCTCGAAGCGTTTTGAGCAATAAGGCTTTCACAGTAGCAGCGCTTGTGTAAACTGTGTATTTTGGTTTCGTATCTAATGCTAACGTTCTGTTGCTCTGTCTTTAGCTGTATTTATTTTCGATCTCCAAATTTAGATGCCAGCCTTTTTAGGGCTACAGTCTTGCTTGTGGTGTTTGTATTTTCTAAAGTGAATGTAAAACAGGTTTTGGAAACCTGAGCAGGAGGCTCATGACAGCCCACTGTGCTGTTAGTGATTAGGAAGAAGGCCCTTTTCAATACCAGTTCTGAGCTTAGGCTACATCGCACTGTGTTGAACCGTTGGGTCAGACCCTTCGCCACAAGCTGTAAAGGTGTTCTCTGAAATTTGGGGGTGATTCCTTAATTGCCTTGATTATGACTTCATTATTTTGTGGTGTTGAATGGCCAAACGCAGAAACATGCTCAGTGGGCAGTCAATTCTTAGATCCGATATTTAGGGAGGAAGGAGTGAAATACACGACAGACTATAGTAGAGGCCTCACGTTTCCACGATCATGATAAATCCTGCATGTCCTACAGAAACACAAAGTGGTAGATAGTCTGTCTGGGTTTTCCTTTCGGGTTGCGTGTAACTTTCTGGTTCAGTGTACGACTGTGTACACTGTGAGGAACTCTGGGGAAGGGACTGCACCCGGGCACTGCAAATGTCTAGGTTATGTTGCTGCACATTTCCCACACAGCACCGTCTCCTGTGCTCACAACTCCTGAAAGGTTCCAGATCTCTGCTTACTCAGATTACTTGGGTTGCTGCTTTTGGTGAGCGTTACATCTCCATTCTTGATGTCTTAGAGGAAGGGAGTTGCTTTGAAAGGGTAAATTCTCGAAGCCGGCGATACAGATGTTACGATCTTTGTATTGTCACAAGAGGCTGCTGCACCGGGCATTTTCTGGAAGCAACAGAGCCTGCAACCTTATATTCTTAGGGAAACCCCCCCTTTGTGGTTTGGGGTTGGTGGGGGGTGGGGGGCTGAGCTATGTAATGGAATTCTTTCCTTCTGCAATATTTTGGAATGTGATGAAATCCTGACATGCCCTCCAGATTACATACTTCTGCACACATTTGAGGATTTAAACAAAAACAAAAACTGAATTTCGCCTGGGTCATTCCCTTGTTACTTTAAACTTCCAAGTCAACTTGGGAGCAGTGGGGACACCCGTAGTCTTGTGGCCTCCTTGCCCCATTGCTGCTCTGTGTCCCCTTGACGTGTGCCAGTTCCCGAAGCTGTGGCCCTCTGTTAGAGGACGCCGGCATCTGGGACACTCACGGGGCAGGCCTGAGCAGCACGAGACACCTCGCGCCGTCTTCCTCTCATTCTGTCTTTGCTGAATTCCTGCACGAGTCCAGGGTTTGGGCATTTGTGGCTGTTGGGCCACATGAAGATGGATGGTCATCCCTCCTTTCAGTTTACCTGCTCTTTTCTAGGAAGAAATCTACCTGCTTTCTCAAGAAATGAATGTTTCTTGCTTTTATCGGGCTCCACGTAGCAGGCCCAAATGTCAAATACGGTGTGGATTCGAAAGTTAGGCACAGGCTGTACGAGAAAAGCTACAGGCATTTTTTTTTTGCAGCTGTGCATTGTAAATAAATTAGGAAGATGGTATCGGATTTTGTTCACTACTTCTTTCTTGGAATCCCCAGGATGTAATAACCATTATATACTTAAAACTTACTCTACATCAAAATTGGTGATTTCCTTTCCGTTATATGTAGGATTCCGTAGATTTGGGGTTGTTGTGTTTGGGGCTTGGGGGCGGCGGGTGGGGGAGATGGCCTGGAAATCATTATTTTTTAAAGTTGTTTTCAATTTGAGCTTTTGGACTTCTTCATTTGGAATAGGTTAGTTTTATTCCTGGCACTGGTTGGAAAATCTGCTCTTCTAGAAACAGCCATACCCTCTTACCGAATTCCCAAACATTCTCTGCACGTTCGGACACTTAACAAGGTTGATTACGTTAACACCAATCATTTAATTTCCCAGTAATAGAGAAATATATGGCAGGAAGGTGGAGATTGCAGGTCCCTGGGAAATTTCTTAGGGGTAAAGTGGCTGGTTCTTGATCCCTGAGACCTGGTGGAGGGCGAGGACGGTCAGAGAGCCCGGGGCACCGCCACACCGCTCCCTGACCTCGGGGATTCTGTGGCGTGCTCCTGGGGGGCAGGGAGGCAGTCTGGAAGAAACCGCTGGGAACTCCCTGGTCAGGGCCGGGCCTGGGCCGGGCCTGCCAAGACGTCAGCTTGCCGAGGGCTTGAAAGGGTCGTTGGACGGAGTGGGGAGAACACAATAGGATGCTTTCTTTTTATTGGAAAATAAATGAGAATGAGTGGAAATAAATTATGGTTAATGAACTTAACTGGAAGTAATTGTTAAAGAGCCTGTGAAAGAAAGCACGGCGTTGCTGGGCCGGGCCACAAAGCCAAGCAGCTGGAGCACATCTTTATTGTCCAGGTTTAAATGTGCCCACTCCCCGACCCTGGCACCTCCAGCCCCACACCCGCCCCTCCCTTCCTTTTGGGGGGGAGATTAAGAAAAGGTCATTAAGAAAAGCTGAACTTGGTCCCCTAGACCCTTAATGCTTGACAATCTCATTTGGTGTATTACCATCTGGGTTGTTATATTCGGGGCCGAAGAAAAAAGCCCCAGGCTTCGGATGGTTTGAGTTAGTTCTATGTATATGCATGTGTGTGTGAGAATTTGGATGAAAATTGACTGCACATTTATTCTCTCCCTGCCTGCCCTGTTGAATCATTTTCTTGCAAGAAGAATTTTAATGCCCGTGTGAGTACATGAGAAACTGTGAGTCGGCAGAATTTTGTGGACAGCAGGGAGGATCTTCTCTCTTCTTCTTGCTGTCTAAATGGATTTGGTGTGGGGGTGGGGTGGAGTCAGCCATTGATGACCTATGAAACAAATAAGCAGCACCCCAAGTGTCAGGCCCCCACTGGTGGCACACAGGAAGCTTTTGCAGCCTCGTGGCCGGCTCCGGGATGCCACAGGAGCCCGCCGGGGAACGTCGGCTCTGTGCTCAAGGTGTAGGGCTGCTGTTTCTTTTCTGCAGCTCACAGGCAGACCCCCTTTCTCCAAGCGAAGCTCAAGCCCTGTGAAGCCTTCTGGTTTTTATTTATTATTTTCAAACAGGCCGTGCTGTAGCTATCAATAGAAGTCTTGTCCAGGGAACAATGCGCCATTAGCTGGGGCCAAGGCCTAAGAGAGAAGCAGCGATCAACCATGAATGGACTGTGGGCCCTGCGCTAAGTGGGTCCTCACTAGCGAGGCTTCTGCTAGGTGTGAGGGGAGACGGTCAAATGATGAAAGAAACCCACCTGCACAAGGGCACACGTCCGCCTGCCGCCCTCTCCTCTGTGTGTGGAGGAGGGCTTGCAGTCTCCGACAGCGAGGTGTCCCCCGGTACGTTGGGTGGGACCGCGTGTGCAGGCTGGGCTCCGGGCTGCTCTCTACGTGTCTCCTGGAGGTGGTCGGACCAGCCGAAGTGGTTGCTAATGGTTGGGGTAACGGGTTGTTGAAGGAGGAGGCTTACTACCTTCACTGACCATCCCAGCACCCTCTGGCGTGTAGTCTGAGAAAACCTAGCCCTGCCTGAGTCACCAAGGGGTTGTTGGTGAGTAAAAAGCAGCCCCCAGCTCATCCCCAGCCCCCCTTCTCACCCGCGCTCCATGGCTCCAGTGACGTGCAACATCGATCAACGTTTTGCTAGCTGCCATTGGCCTTGGTGCAGCCATAGGAAGCGCCTCTGGAAGAAGGCCTTGGGGGTGAGCTGTGAACCCATTTTTAACTGTAGACCGAGAGTGAGCGGTGTCCCTCACTGATGCCGATTTCAGACCCTGGGAGGACCAGCAACCTAAGGCCACCGAAGACCTCCCGCACCCACCCTGGGGAGGGCAGCAGGCTGACAAATGCTCCTCTGTGCTGCTTTTGTTTGAGTGTGCTGGGCTCGTAAAGGCACTTTCTGGCCCCATTTTTCTCCTGCAGAAAGGGAGAGCAATAGGGGAGCATTGAAGAGGAGGGCCGGCGGAGAGGCCAGGGCGGGCAGTGGCTCTATTTGTTTTCAACGTCTGTTGATTAATAGGTTGCGAGGTGAATGGCAAGCTTTCATTCCCTTTGGGTTCCCCACAGTTACAGGAGGTAGAGGGGTTGGGGTTAGAGGAGGGCGAGCAGGCGGATCTAGAAAGTGCCAGGTTCCAAATCACAAGTGGCGTTCGGACGGGTGTGTGGGTGCTCGGCGATGAGGGTGGCAAGGCCAGGTGGTAGAATGCCATGCGTGAGGGGGAGGTCGAAGGTCAGCCATAGGGGCGCCCCCTCTCCCCCCACTGCAGTTGGATGAATACTTCGGTGGAAAGGCTTTGTGTGCCTTGAGGGCTGTTAAAGGACCCTTTCTTTATAATTTTACTATTCAGTGCGCGAAGTCCGTAGAGTTTAATGAACAGAACCTGGAAGGCTTTGGGTAACAGCCATTTCTCCGAGCAGAAACCAGAAAGCCTTCTTGATTTCAAGTCAGATGAGGAATTTGGTTCCTGTTGACATCATTTTAATGAGCTCGATTTTTTTTTAGGCCAGCATCCTTTCAGTTTCTGGTCAGCCGGAACTGACCACGTATAATGTGTTTTCTGCCGCCAGAATCCCACTGGGCCCCGATGCCACTTGTGTCTGTATTGGAGAAGCAGGAACGTCTCCCTGCGTGTCTTTGCACCCCTCCCTCCCGTAATCAGCTGCGTGCCGTAGCAAGCCCCTGGGCAGATACTTGGTACCCAGTGGCAAGGCAGCCCTGGCTGAGTCAGGGAGCCCAGAGTCACTCCTCATTGGGGCTGTTTGGATGGGGGTTTAGGGGACATTGTTTGCTGAAACTGGGCCAGGTTCCAGCGACTGGTAGGGAGGCAGTGGGGGGTTGGGCACAGTTTCTGTCGTGAGTCCCGGAGCATCTGTATCCAGTTGGGAAGTTTGGCCCCGTCTGAGCTCATGGGGTGCAGCTCACTCCATCAGCACGGCAGTGAATCCCAGCCCAGAGCCAGTCTCTGCAGACAGTAGGGGTGGTGGAGTCGAGCAGAGGAGGGCGCAAGGCCGGAAACACTACCTCACGGGCTTGCTGTGAGGACTCAGTGGGTAGGGTGTATCCCAGAGGCACAGGGGCGGGGACAGAGCCCAGGCAGCAGGGAGCTTGTCCACGGGAGACCTTCAGGAACAGTCAGCGTTCCTCTCCACTGTCCTCTCCTGAGATCATCTAGACAGGGGTTCTGGGCGGTTCCATGGGTGAATTTCAGGTGCTGGTGGTGGTGGGGTGTATACGGGCAACTGCGACGTGACTCCTTGAGCTTGTGTGGACTATCACGTGAATGTTTGCTTTGCTCATGGCTCAGAGATTCCTGCTGTTCGTCATGTTCTTAAAGGGCCAAATACCAGTAACTTAGGCTCTCCGTGCAGCTTCCCACGGCCATCACCACCACAGACTTGACCATGAGTTAGCTGTCACTGGAGGTAATGACTTTGCCCCCCCCAGGGAGATGTGAAGCCATATTTAATATTTAGATAAAGCGGTTCCCTAAAAGAGACCTGGGTTTATGTCGTGTTTATCTGCCTTGAACACGGGACTCCACCTGTAAAAAGATAAAAAGGGGGGGAGGAGATGCACATTTTACACTGTTTGTCCCCCTGACACTCCCGGCAAGGATGGTTGCTTTAGTTTAGACTTTCTGGATGCATTTCCGGAGGGTTGTTTGTATCCCTCCCTGCAAGGAAGGTGCTTCTCTGATCTGAATTTTCTTAGGGTGGCACCGTGTAGGACCCAGTCCTTCAAGGCCTCTTTAAAGAAGTAGGAGCTGCTAGAAGAGGAGATGAGTCTGAGGGACGTTTCCTATTTGGGTGGGTTTGTGTTTCGTTGATATCAGCTCCTACTTCAGGGCCCTCACCCCGATTCTGGAAGGACCTTGGTCATCTCGAACTATTTCTATTTAGCGTTCAACTCTTCTGTGGCAGTCTTATTTATTAGCATAATGAAGTGATTCTTTTTTTCCAAAGAAATAATGAAATGTATTTACTAGCTAAATATCACACTTTTAAGGAGGGCGTGCCTGAGGAGGAGTGGCCACAACACATGCACACCCTCTTGTCCCATAATGCACATCCTTACCTTTGCAGTAAGAAAGAAACTCTGCAGCTGCTGTTTTACCCCGTGACCTTAATTAGAAGAGACTGGAGGGGTAGTGAACCCCATCTTCCTTGTGCACTGGTCATTAATATTCACTGGACGGCATTTTTCAAAGCTTCCTTTGCATTGCATGTGCAGCTCTGGGCCAGGCACTGCGCTAAGCACTTTACAGGCATGGCCTCTTACAATTTTCACGACAGTCCTACGAGGTAGATACCCTACTCACCCGGAGTTCATGGGGACAGAAACGGAGGTCTGAGAGAGGTTGCACAGCTAGGCTGGTGACGCAGAATTTAAACCTGGTCTTTCTTGAATTACAGATTCACTTTGGCTCACCGTGTGCCTGCCATAGGCTCTGGAAGCATTTTGAAGGCACTGTGCTAACAGTATTAGAGTGGATGGTTTCTGAAGGCCCGCCCAGCCCTGGTCTGTGATTCTGCCTCGACTCCAGTTGCCATTTACTGAAATAGATCTGGGCGATTGGCTCTGTCCTTCCCTTCTTATGATGCTTGCAGTTGTAATTTGGTGGCTCGTAGGCAGTTTACGAGATTGTGCTCACCACTCCCACAGGCTGGGCGTGCCAGGGGACACAGAGCTCTAGGAGACACGGTCCTTACCCTTAAGGAACTTGGCTGCAGTAGGACCAAGAAAGGTGCATACAGGACCCCCAGCAATGACCACAGTGAGACGTAGGAAGAAAGGAATAAGGGGTTCTGAGTCCCCAAAATGTGGGCATTTGGGGGAAGAACATCCTCCCATTGTAGAAGCAGTCCAGGGACAGGCAGGCTGGCTGGTAGTCAACAGTTAGAATCCTGGGTTCTGCACTTGTGACTGCATTCCCCCTGCTGGGCCTGTGAGCCAGTGAACCTGGAGAGACGTGTGGTTGTATTGTTTCATGGGGACCTGCCTAACATGTAGTCACGATCAGAAAAGAGAACCATGACCCTTTTCCCTCCTGAAGCTTCAGCTTCCTTTCACCCCACCCCATGCTGTGGATTTTTGACCGAAAAGGAAGAAACCCGTTGGCTCGGCTCAGGTGTGCAAAATAATGTCAGGACAGTAGCAGCCAGAACAGGTGCCCAACTTCTGTTGGCATCGCCTTCATACATGCATCTAAGAGAAAGAGAGAATTAATTTTTAAATTTTCCATGCACCCAGTAAACTCCGCTGTTGCCCAGATGCTGTCTTCATCCTTTGCTGGACAAGTGGAAAAGAAGGTCCCCCCTCCCTCCTTTTCCTGGTAGTCTTGCTTGGAAGGCAGCTGTGGAGTTTGTGCTTCTGACCTGCAGACAAAACCATGCCTTCGGCAAATCCTTCCTAACGACGACAACAACAGCAATAAACCACCATTCCCCTGCTTACCTTGTCATGGGGTTAGTGCTAAGCCCGGTACGTGGATTCTCTTAAGAACTGACTAGAACTTGATAGATGACTCCAGCCACTTAGAACTCTTGTGCTTGTCTCTGCCTGCATGGCTGCCTGGTCAAGGGGTCATGGCTGAACAGAAGAGCCATCTATGGCACTCCATTGGCAGACCTAAGATGCCCAGGTCCTGAGGCCAGACCTACTGAGTGTGCTCCCTACTGAGATGTCCTAGGATTGGGGATCTGAGTTTGTGAGAGATGCTCAAGTCCAGGGTCAAGGACTGCCAATTCTGCTGCCCACTGCCAGCCCTCTGCTCGCGTCACGGATTTGTTGCTTCCTTCCATTGCGCGTGGCAGTCCTGTTGCCTGAAAGTCCTTTGACCCCGTCCTCTGGGCTCTCCGTGGTTTGTCCACTCGCCCCGCAGTTTGTGTACACTTCCTTTAAACTGTCTGGGTCTGGTCTGCTTTCTTCCTCTTCAGCGGGTGTGTCTGTTCCAGCCAAACAGAAAACTTCCAGAAGGCAGCAACCGTCACTTTCTTTCCCTCCTGAGGGTCTCCATCCGACCATGTCTGTCCCCTTCTCTCCTCCCCCTCCCTTTCTTTTCCTCCTCCACATCAGTGCACAGTGGGAGCTTATTTGTTGCTTATTGTCCGAGCGGCCCTAAACAGAAAGCATCCACAGTGCACGTCTGTGGGATGCTGGCCCTGGCCTTGAAGCAGTGGCCCTCCACTCTGCTGGCTTTCGCCTGTCCAGACCTTCATGGCTGCTGACGATTCCAAAGCTTCTGCTTTGGTGCATTTAATTTCAGGGCTTTGATTGCAAAAGGATAACTCAACACACTCAGCTCCTGTGAGCAGCTAGCTCTCTTCGATCTCTGAAAGTGTCCAGGTGTTTAGGCCCCGTGAAACCAGGCTGTTGGGGCCGGGGGGTTGGCTTCTTTTCCTGTAGGTTTTTTCCGGAGCATGAAGAAGGCCATGTTTTTCTTTGCAAACACACTCTTGAAAGCGTTAGAAGCACCTTTTAAAGATGCCTTCTCCACAGTTAGCTGTGGTAAGAGATCTTTGCGGGGTATACCCCTTCCTCGCCTGTTCAGAAATCAAGGATGAGGACAGAAGTAACTGCTCGGTGGTGCCCGAACTCAGGAGGCGCTAGTGGGCAGTGCTAGAACCTCGCTTCTTTTCTTTTAATGCAGTTCCTTTTCTTTTGATGTTAATGCAAGTTGTGCCTTCCTAAAAGTAATAAAAGGAAATGAAGACGCGTTCTAAAATGAAACTTGACTCTAATCCATTCATCATCTAATACTAGCCTCTTTATCTTCCCTGGTACCTAATCTGGTTAAATGTCCCTGTTGTAGGATTTTAGTGAAAATCCTCTATTGGGAATTGGGTTTTTTGCAATTGGATTACTCTGAGTAAATGGCCCAGTAGTTCGCTTGTTTCAGCTTAATTTTTTCTTTGTGATCTTGCTGGGCTGTTATATGGCGTGGTATAGTGGGGGGGGGGGGGCTGAGAAAGGAGGGGCAGGAAGGAAAGAATAATTTGGGAAGGTCTGGTTATGACAACTAGAAAAAATCTTGAAAGTGCTTTTCTTTTTTTCCCCGTTTCTCTTCCCATAGCCACTCTTCCTGAACATAAACACGCCTGTACTTTGTTTTTTAGAACTGCCCATTTCATTTCTAAAATGTATACCTTTTATTAGCCCAATTCATCATCATCCAGTTAATTTATTAGAGTTCCCCGATGACTTCCTAATGAAATCCCTAATGAATCAGGGCTTCTGTGATCTGCATAAAATATGCAGGTCTTGCCTGGCAATTCAGAGCTTTCTGGTACAGTTCCCCCTCCCAACCAGGTCGGGAGTGAGGCTCTTCCTGCGGGCTCCCCATAAAGGACTGTAGCCTTCTTCCGGGCAGGGAGGGGTCAGGAGCCTGACCAGTGTTGTGGGGGGGCTATAGGTGTGGAGAGGGTGGGGGCCCTGCCGAGTTTGTTGTAACCGAAGGTTTTCCTGGCCGGACCCCTGTGAAGCCTGCCTGCCTCCTGAAGGTCCCTCCGATGGGCCCCTGGGGTGGGCGTGCCCCCACCCCCATGCAGGATCATGGTCGGCCTGGGAGATTCGGGTCCCTGCTTCCGGTTTACTCGCCAATGGGCTGCACGATGGGGTGGTTGGTGGGGGAGAAGGCAGTTTAAAAGCTGGGCTCGGAGGGGAGGTAGAAAGGGACGCGAACCCACCCGGGGCGCTGTCTCACAACTGTCTGTTACTTGTAACACGGGGTCGGGGCCGGGGCCGCATTTTGGAAAATGCAGGTGGCGGGTCTGGTCGGGGGACCCACGGTCCGTGCTGCTGGGGGCCCGGCCTGATGGTGTCTTTCTGTTCTTCCCCCCCACAGTCGAACAAAGTGCCGGTTGTGCAGCATCCTCACCATGTCCACCCTCTCACGCCTCTTATCACGTACAGCAATGAACACTTCACCCCAGGAAACCCACCTCCACACTTACCGGCGGACGTAGACCCCAAAACAGGTAGACCGTGTGCTGGGTGCCACCTGGGGAGGGTGGGGGGCTTGAGGACTGGCTGGGAGGCGGTGGTGGAGGGGCTCCTGTGTCTCTCCTGGGTGTGGAACAGGAAGGTCTCTGGGGCAGCCAGAGCCAGGTGAGGGGCTGGTTTTCCCTCTCCTGGGAAAGCCCATTTGAGGTCTGAAGTCTCCCTCTCTGGAGCTCTGGGTACCCCAGAAAGCGTGGGGTCTGTCTTGGGTGCCTGGCCGTGCATCACTCAGTGTTTTGCAGGAGTAACTTACAATTCAGACAGCTTCACACAGACTGGGAGGCAGTAATAGTTTTGGAGCCACCTCAGGGCCTCCCTCTCAGCTCCTTGGGAGGACAAGAACCCTAACACCATGGCTGTTCGACACCCTGGTTCCCTTGGTGGCTAGAGGGACTCCAGTCACTTGACGGTGACTTGCTGGGGCAGCCCCAACAGACCATATCAGTGCATTCCGGGTTATCTGTACCGATGACTTGGGTTCTTCCTCCCTCACAACATCCTGGGTATCATCAAGCCCGTTTTGCAGATGTGAAAACCGAACCCCCAGGGTCTCCTCATTACGTCACCCAACAAAAGAACCAATAGGATCTCGGGCAGAAGTCCCCATGTGACCCTCCGTCAGCCTCGTCCCTTTCTCTCCGTCCCTTGTGCTCACGGACTGCTTCTGCCCAAAGGGGACAGAGAAGCTACAAGGAGATTGAGAACAAGCCGATGGCCGCGGCTCGTGGTGGCGGCCGTCCCGGGAGAAGTCTTCCGGGCGGGCTGGGGTTTCTCCGTGCGTCCGGTTCCCCAGGAGGAAGGCTTTTCCAGGGCTCTCCGTGTCCCCCTGTCAGAGGGCATTGTTTGGTGTTGGGCTGAGGTAGGCTGCCTGCTCAGGCGGCTTTTGCCGCTTGTGAATGAAGCCACACATCCGCTGGTTGTCACCAGCCTCTGAGCGTGCTTTGTGCCCTTGGGGGCCCGGGCCTGGCGCGAGGATGGCTGGAGGGGGCGGCCGCCAGCCGGCCCCGGGCTCCACCAGGGAATGGCAGCATCCACGTCTCATTTAAATAATGGCAGTACAGGGAATAGCTTTTAAATGGTTATCGTAAAACATATGATTAACGTCTGCGGGACTGTTTACTTTTCCTCTGTGAACACTCTTTCAAGTGTGCGAGTGGCGGGCGTAGGGGCCCAGCCCAGCTCAGTCTGCTTGGCTTCTGTAATAGAGAGAAAGCAGCGTCTGCGTGCAGATGTCACCCAGGGAGGCGTAATTTACAGATTAAAAGCTTCCTGAACGAATTCAGGGAAAAAAAGGAAAAGAAATAGTTTTCATCCACAAACACGCGGCTCATTCCCCCCGACACGGTTTTAATGCTGTGGCCGTGGTGGCCCCTGGGCTTCCCCCACGAGCTCCGCACCTCGGCTCCTCAGCGTCAGGGCGGCTCCCAGCACGCCTGTCCGCTGTGAGTTGGTCGCTGGATGTGTCCCCATGGACTGAATACATGCTCCTGGGGCACGGGACTTCCGGGCTCAGCCCTGTGTGCCTTGCAAAGGGGCCTGGCCCCCGAGACACAGCAGGAGACGGTCAGTAAGTGGGGTCCACTCATACCAGTGACAGTGTCCTCCAGAGAATTGGTTTCTAGAATTGAGTGCACCTGGTCTCCAGCATCTCCTGTCTGTTCAGTTCAGATTCTCCCTTGGATAGAGGCTGTGTAGGTGAGTTTCTTCTACAGCCCATCTTCCAGGCTGGAGATGGAGACATTCTGGAAGAGTTAACTTTTTTGGAAGAAGGCAAGGGGTAACCTTTGCAGAAGCCGTAACTCAAAAGAAAAGTGTCAAAACCCCAAGTGACCTGATCACCTACTATGTGCCCTTCAGATTTTTTTTTTTTAATTCAAATCATCACACCAATCACATGAGGCAGAAATACCCAAGATGGCATTTTCTGAGTCTGTCTGCATTTGCGCAGTGTACTGATCCATCTGGAACGAGATAAACCAGATTTTCAAACTGAGACAGAGGGATAAGGAGATGAAACTTGCAGACCGCTCTTGTGCACTTAATCATGGGAAGAAGCTCACTTGAGGGTTACCGGAGAGATGTCTCCCTTCATCGTTCCCCTCTTCCCATCTCCCGACAGTGTCTCTTTCCTCCTCTCCCTCCTGAGTACCTAAAATGCTGCTGCTTCTTGCAGGAATCCCACGGCCTCCGCACCCTCCAGATATATCTCCGTATTACCCACTGTCGCCCGGCACCGTAGGACAAATCCCCCATCCGCTAGGATGGTTAGTACCACAGTAAGGAGTTCCATTTTTTAATTTCCTTTTTGTTTCTTACATGGGCATGCTTATTATTTATTCTGTGAATGTATGTCGTGTGTTTGAGACAATGGGGTTGCTGAGGGAGGGCAGTGGGTGGTCGTGGGGAAAGATGCCCACTGAGATGCCCTGTGGGAGAGTGGGCAAGTCAGTAACCATTGGATGGACTGTGCAGGAAACTGGGGATCGATAACTTAGCATTGTGAATCTCTGGTCCCCACCGGCTCTAGGTTCCTCTGTGTAAACAAAGGTGCCTAAGGCACTTTGGGAATCACAGAAGTCCAGTAAGACTGATCGTGGCACTTCTGCTGGTGGCAGCCCCACTAAAGTCCTGTCGTGGGGTTGAGGCAGCAGCACAATGGCAACAGGCACAGTCTCGTTTTGAAACCCAGGAGTGCCATGGGAGTTATTCTCTCGCAACCCTATAGCCCCAATTCCATCACCACCATGACTCCTAAGGTTGACACCAACAGTGGGAAGTTTTGCCTATTGAGAAGCTCCATGTTATTCAACCAGCATCTCTCTGATGTTAAATGTTTCACCCAATTACGGGGGCTGGGCTGGGGCCGCTAGAATCTCACTCCAGCATGGGCCAGGGGGCCTTTCGGATACCAGCCCCAGCTCCTGGCAGCACGCAGATCACCCAACTGCGTCTTAGGATTTGTCTTCCTCTCACCCCATCTTGCTTTTACAGTAGCACCCATTAACCTTCCTTGGACAACTTTTAAAAGTGTGTTTCAAAATCAGAGTAGAAAGTCCTTTACATAATCATACCGTGCGTGTGTGTGTGTGTGTGTGTGTGTGTGTAATGTGTTTTGAGCTGTGTTTTTGCATGTTATATCTGTGATCACTACTGTTTAAAAAATACAGGACAATTTTATTGAATCTTGATAGGAATTAATCCTGGTAAAACACTCAAGCTTGGGCCTTGGAAAGACAGACTTCCATAACCTTAAAGAAGATACAATGGTGGAATGGTTTCCCACCCTTCCACCCTCATTCTACCTTTATTTCTCTAGTTCAACAGATTCTACATTTTTTTTTTTAAAAGCAGTTGTATTACATAGTAGAGGTACTAAACACTGCCACTGAGTGTAGTTTCTCTTCATTTTTCTTCTCCTTAATTTTGTTTGGGCAGGCAGACCTGGACCATGGACATGAGCTTGTGTCCCATTTTTTTTCTTCAGTAGGTGGGGCCATTCCTCAAATAGTTCCCAGTCATCACTTGCCCCATTCAGCTGATGGGGAGATATTTGAAGGCTAGATAAAAAGGAGTAGCCAACTCAGACAACCCTCTGTCAGAAAAAGTTGTGTGTCTTTCATGAGGATGCTATTTTGCATGTTGCTGTATTTTTTAATTATTGTAATGAGGTGTGATTGTCTATTGGTTACCCACAATTCTTCTTGGGGACTCTCCCCCCCGGTAACTCTTGTCAACACTTGTTAATTTGACAAAAGGCTACAAATTAAGCTCTGTTAATTTAATGTTTTCTCACCGAGATCTAAATACCGAAAGAGGCCCAAAGCGCAACTGAAGTCCTTTGATTCACTGTACTTTATTTTGGTATAAATTTACATTCATTATTGTTTTCCTTTGGATGTGTAGCCCTCAATTAGTGTGATGGCTCCATTAAAGCAAGCGAGACTTCGCCTTTAATTATTACAACAAAACACCTAGTTTCAGCTTGGGGAGAGGGTCTCTATTGACATAAGCAGAGGTTATAAAATTTAATTAGCCATTCCTATCAGATTTATGGCATTCAAATTGTTCTGTGTTTCCTCCCTTTGATGCTTCCTGTACAATCCCCAAGATTTTTGTTCTGATCAAATGAGAATAAAGCTTACTGTGCAGAGCGAACTTCTTTTTCTTCTCTCCCCCCACCCCCCGTCGTTTGCACGCTCTCACTTTGTAACCCCCTCTTTATAGGCAAGGTCAGCCAGTGTACCCAATCACGACAGGAGGATTCCGCCATCCCTACCCCACCGCTCTGACTGTCAACGCCTCCATGTCCAGGTGAGTTCCAAGAACTGGGGCCCTCAACTGAGGCCATGGGGGACTTCTCAGAAAGATCTCTTGATGGCTACCAGGCCATCCGGGGACTGCCGATGTGTGGTTCTAAGGGTGCAAGACCCATGTAGCATTAGGCTTTCCTCCTAGAAAAATACTGAAAACGTATCCTCAACTCCCAGGTAGGTGACAACAGAATTTGGAGATCGAATTTTCGAGTCGGCCAATTGCATAGGAGTTTAAGCAGGCAGGAAAAAGTACTTAGAACACACGGAGCTTTTCCAAGGGTTGTTTCTCTGTTGCCCTGTGATGGGTAAGGAAGGGAAAGGTGGAAATGATTTTGTTACAATGCAGAGAAGAGTTTGAGGAAGGTTATTGGTCTTTGCAAAGCTTGGACTCCAGCATCAATACAAAAGGACGCCTCCCCTCAAAGCACCACTGTCCAGTAGAAATGTAGGGAGGGTCACACGTCGAATCTTAAGTTTGCTAATAGCCAAATTTAAGAAGAACAACCCAGGTGCAATTATCTTTAATAATATTTTTATACAACCCAGCACAGTCAAAATACTATCATTCTAACATGACATCCCTGTAAAAGCAACTGTGAATGAGGTTTCGCATCCTCTTCTGTACTTACTTTTTGCAATCTGACGTGCGTTTTGTACTTGCAGCGCATCTAAGGTGGGACTGGCCACATTTCAAGGACTCAGTAACCGCATGTGCCTGGTGGCTGTCACATCAGCCTGTGAAACTCCAGACCTTTGAAAGTCAACTTTAAAAATCACATGCGTGTAGATCTTCGTGTGCCTTTAAGCGTGCAAGTGTACATACAACATGCACACCCATAACCCTAGGGGTCCCTCAGTTTTTCTAATCCCCGTGCTCTCCTTTCCCTCCCTTTAATTAATTCTGGCTGATTTTTCGGTGACTGCTAGTTTATTTACAAACTGGTTGGCAGCAGTATGTTTAAGTAGTCACTAATTGCTCCTAATGATAGTTTTATTTTCCGTTCATCTGATTTTCAGTCAAGTTAATTAAATCGGTGGAGGTTTAGACTTTCCTGACGGGCTGCAACAACTAATCCATTTTGATGATGGCACGTGATTCGATTTGCATGCATTACATGGCAAGGATGCTGCCCCCTAACCTCTTCCCTCAACCTCTGCAGCCAACGTGGGAACCAAAGACCAGAGGAAGGGTTGGAAAGACAGGGCAACACACAAAACTGATTTTGGTCGGGGGAGGAGTAAGAATCACATTCATTAAGAAAAACAACACCTGTAATGATCTCATGGCTGTCATGCAGTTATCAAGATCCATTTCCCCACATGTGACAACTCATGTGGGTTTCCAAATCCCAGCCAGCATTGGTGAGGCAGGAGAGTGGGTGTGGGTTCTCTGCTCCCGCGAGAAGAGACAGGGAGTATTCGTCAAGTAATGTCATCACCGCCTCCAAGCATGGGGACCAATGGGGCGTCTCCCCGGGGGACAGCTGCCGCGGAGCCGCTTCCGGCCTCATGCAGCCCCTTCTCCCTCCATCCCAGCGTTTCTGTAATGCACCTGATTGTGTTTCCTGTTTATTTGCCGCGTTCAGAGGTTAAAAGCGGTGAAGTAATTGTAGGATGGGGATTGGGGTTAAGCTTATTGATTGAATTATCATTAGGAGGTTAGTGGATGATTTATAGGTGGGCGGGGGGTGGTGTGGAGGAAAGGAAGGGAAGGGTGGGAGGAAAGGTTAGGGCTCCAGGTGCAGGGGGGAGACAGCGATTCCCCAGGTAGGCCTTATGAAAGGTAGCTAGTTACAAAGCGTATACAGCAAATTAAATACATTATTGTGGTAATGGGGCGACAGAAGTATAGGTCTATTATACTTATGGCAGTTATAGGAAATGTAGGCAGCTTGCCCTGTTCCAGAACACCCTTTGATATTCATTCTATTCAGCAGCGGGGCCAGGACTTCTCAGAATTAAGTGATGGGTCATTATACTTTAAACACCATGGAGAAGCCTAGATTGGCAATTAAACAGCTCTTGCTGACACTCACTTGTGCCACCCTGTGACCCCCTTTAGATTGAGATGTTGGAGCTCCGGGCCCTCAGCCTGCTAAATTGGTGCAAGGCTCTTCTCCTGACGAGAGCGGGCTCTGAAATCTGCCGGCTTCAAAGGGAGAGAGATCATGTATAAACCATAATGTGGGTGCACCGTGGCTCACAAAAAATAAGGCAGGGAGAGATGAAATGTTACAAGTGCAAGGGGGGAAATGAGAGAATAATGACAAACCTAATGCAACTCAAAGCCAGATTGTTGCACAGGAAAATGCATCCTACTGCTTGTGCATAAAATCAAGGCCGGCAGATGACATCCAGTTAACAGAAACGTGTCAACAGTGAAGTAAAGTGAGAGTGAGTAAGCGAGAAGCCCTTGAGACAGCCAGAAACAAAAATTAGTTGTCCTTAACAAGTTAAGGTTCATCATTATATTCTGGCTTGGAGCCATAAAAGCAGACGGGGGTATATAATGAGCTGCTTAGAATTTTTAGGGTGTTTATTGCATTTCATGAAACAGTTGTCTACGGAAAGGAATCTCTTAAGGAAGTTATGCATATAGCCACTACCCCACCCTCTACACACACACACACACACACACATACAACATACACACACGTACATACATACAACATACACAGTCTCTTTTTCTGGTACGAGGATGTGAACTTGGAAGTGTCTGTTCTTTGTGGCTGCACTGGAAATTTTTCCCCACCCCACAATGTCCTCATTTTCTCCCTGAGGTATTTGGTGTGTACACACACACACACACACACTCACTCAGACACACACACACACACTCAGACACACACTCACACTCAGACACACACAGACACACACACACACACACTCAGACACACACACACTCAGACACACACACACACACACTCAGACACACACTCAGACACACACACACTCAGACACTCACACACACACTCACTCAGACACACACACTCAGACACTCACACACCCAGACGCTCAGACGCTCACAGGGTTTTTATCTCTCTCCCTCCCCCCTTCCTCCCTCCCCACCCGCATGTGTCTGTACACATACTCTCATTCAGCAGGAATGGAACATATGTATTTGAGGAATGTCAAGCCTTTAAAATTCACTGTAAAAGCTGCCACTCCACCCACCCCTTCACCCAGGGCCTTCCAAGAACACAGATCCTTAACTTAGGTTTCCTCCAAGGTCTTTGAGCAGTTGGAAGGAGCAGGGTGTAACTTGGGAGCCCCAGTGCCTCCCAGGGGCTTGTGTCCCATTTTTTCAGGGGCAAGGGGATGGAGGTTGCTTTTGTTTTTCTTTCTCTTATTTTTATATTCATTCATATTCGTGTTCTCATTCTCTCTCTCTCTCCTTCTCTCTCCCTCTCCCTCTGTCGGTGTTTTTCCTATTTTTTTTCTAAACCCTCAAAAGACTCCTATGATTTTTATTGAAAAAATTACCCAGTTGTTACCAAACTTGGATACTCTTACATTTGGGTAAAGGCAGAGGCAGGAGAGGGCCACCTCAGGATGGAGTTTCGGAGTCAAATGTCCTCTGGGCTTCTGGGTCCCCATTCAAAAATCTGAATTGCTCATTGTGTTTTCTCTGTTAGTCTATGCAGATTCAGGTAGAACTTGAATTTTTCATCCTTTTTTTTATCTTAATGTTTGTTACATTATTTTGGTTAAACGAAAACTGTTCTCATTTTTAATCCACATATAGAAAGAAACTTATAAATACAACAGGATTCTTTTGAGATAACTGTCATCATAAACCTCAGTGGCGCCTCTCACCAGGATTGGCTCCCTAAAAAGGGATCTGTCCCTCCCTTCACGGTACCTGGGACTGTTTGGGTTTGGGTTCCTCTTCCTCTGAACAGCGCCCCCATCTGCTTGCTCACTCTTGCCACGGTGGAGCCTGAAGGCTGCCGTTTTGTTTTCTGAAGGGATTCTGCCCCTTTTTGCCCCCTGCCCTACTTTTCTCTACAGTGATACACAGCAGGTCCTCACATAATGCCTTTTAAAACACCGTTGTGTTACAGCATGGATGAGGTGCCAGAGGAACCCCACTCCTGCTTATGTCAGCCTTCGGTAAAATCGGTTTCGTTAGGTCACTTCACTTAGTCACAGAAACTGTTGATGACTGTGCATCCTTGCAGAGAACTGGTTCTTCTAACTTAGCGCAAGTCACGGCGGCAGGCATATCAGAGAATGTGAAAACCGCTGGTCCCATCTAGCCAGTTGTCAGTCTGCAGATGGACCGAGAATATTTTGAATTTAGCTCTTTATGTTGTCATGATTCGGAAATGCCGATTTAGGGCCCAGTGTTTTAAACACTTCCCCTAAAAATATCCAAGATGAGAGTAGATGACATAAACTTCACTTATCTTTATTTACACGTTTGATAATCATTTAGAAAGTCTTTTAATGTACAGGCAGTGTATTCAGTAGTAATTTAGGAATCCTCTATTTTTAAAGCAGGAAAGAGCATACAAATCCAAATTCAAACCTTCGTGTGTGTGTGTGTGTGTGTGTGTGTGTGTGTGTGTAAATTAGTGCTTTTTCTGCATCTTTCCATAAAAGGATACAAACTTATTTAAAATGTCCATGACTTATGATGAGAAGCAAATAGAAAATATTTGGATTTTCCCCATCTTTCTGCCTTACTCTCTTCCATACCTGTCAAAATGATGGGCAAAATGACAAAAAAAGAAAAATAAAAAACAAAAATTTTATTGCACCCCATCAACAGAATGAAGCCTAATGAAGCATGTGCAACATTGTCGAAAACGTGTGTATACTTCAACCGCATTAATATTTTGTGTAGCTGTCAATACACAACAAAAGATTTCACCTTTCATTCTACAGCTGATTAGAACTTAGGAAATTGTCTTCTTAGATGCCACTAATAATGCTTCAAAAAGCGAGTGGACGTGTGCTTTCTAGCAGGTAGTCCGAGCCTACTTTTCCGCCCAAGTACATCAGTGAAATTTGTCTTTTGCTAAAGATGTTAAAAATTGTAATGTCTCGTGTCAGTAACAATAATGAAGGGGAAGATTGGCTTTAATGACATTATGGGAATCATTATGTTTAATTTATCGCTAATTAATGCTGACAGGTTTCATATGCCTTGGGTTGCTTTCATGTGAGTGTTACGTGCCGTGTTTTTTATTTTTAATTGTGTGTACACATTCGTCCCCATTCATTCATTTTGATTCTGACGATTTACACAGCTTCCTGTCTTCTAGGTTCCCTCCCCACATGGTCCCACCGCATCATACTCTACACACGACGGGCATCCCCCACCCGGCCATAGTCACGCCGACAGTCAAACAGGAATCTTCCCAGAGTGACGTCGGCTCACTCCACAGCTCGTAAGTGCCGCCCTTTTGATGGCTCTCCCCTTGGCTGTTGTGTTTATTAGCCCATCGTTGCTGGTACGTGGCTACTGGGTGGTGGCTCTGCCCAAGGTTGGCCACGCAGCATGGGACTCTGGCCAACACCCAGTGTGTGTGTGAGCTCTGAACTCTTACAAAAAGGGGAGCATGCCCGTGCACGGGTTCACGGATGGCGCTCACTGCCGGGTAGAAGACAGCACTTCTGTGTATGTGTACTAGGATGCACTGGGATTTGCCAGCGTGTCCCTGTCCCTAACCCCGTCACTGAACGTTTGGAGCTCCACCTTATAAGCACAAGACGCCCGCCGAGGTGGGGAGGGCCACGCTATGCTTGTCCCTCTGGCCTGGGAAAATTGTGTGCTTGTGGAGCTTGAGGAAGTGATTACAAAATCTCTCACCACCCCCGCTCCGGCCCCTCCCCAGGCTGTTTTGGTTCCATTTGCCCGGGTGGAGAAGCCCCAGAGTGGAAGTGCGCTTTTCATTGCAAACTGCTGGGTTGGCGTCTGTGGAGCCCAGGAGATGGGCGCTCTGCTGCGGAGGAAGTTGGACCTCACCACGGTTTGCTGGGTTGTGTCTGTTTTGTCTACATGCAGAAAGCATCAGGACTCCAAAAAGGAAGAAGAAAAGAAGAAGCCCCACATAAAGAAACCTCTGAACGCGTTCATGCTGTACATGAAGGAAATGAGAGCAAAGGTCGTCGCTGAGTGCACGTTGAAAGAAAGCGCGGCCATCAACCAGATCCTGGGGCGAAGGGTAGGTGGCTCCCTCACTGGGACACAGTGGACTAGGGTGCGGCGGGTGGGGTGACCAAATGTTCCTGTCCTCATCTCTTTGGAGAGTCCTTCCCCCTCAGCTATAGTGTGACTCCTTCCGTGGCCTCCATGGAGTTGGGACCCGTAACTGCATTCAAGTGACATGGAGTGCCGCCACAGCCGTATTCTTCCCTCATTCCCAAAGAGACAACCAGTGACAGAATGACACAGATGACTACTTAGGTTTTCTCTGAGCTCCCCATTAGTGCCCGGACCCTGCCGAGTCAGCATCTGCAGGTGCCACCGCCTCTGACGGACGCGTCCCGAAGAGGAGCCGTCTCCGTCCCGGGCCGCAGTGTGGTTTGTGATGTTCTCGCCTGTCTCTCTCTCTTCATCCCCTGTCCCCTCCAGTGGCACGCACTCTCTAGAGAAGAGCAAGCAAAATACTATGAACTGGCCCGGAAGGAGCGACAGCTTCACATGCAGCTGTACCCCGGCTGGTCCGCGCGGGATAACTACGTAGGTGGCTCTTTCTTCTCGGGATGAGGGTCTGTAGACGTGTGTTGGACGTCCACGTGGACGAAGGGACTGCTAACTGCCACCTCGAATCAGGCCTCTGAACCATTCGCACAGCCCACTCCCGGGACCGCTCGCTGCTTGTCTGAGCACCTGGCTGGGGGTGGGGGGTCCGGCCTTGGGCCCCCCGGGCTCCGTTGGCGTAGGTTTCAGGAAGTAGGCCGCCGTTCCAGTCAGGACCCGCGAGGTGGTTTGGTGCTGGCCACGGCTTCTTGCCCATGTCGTTGAAGACAAGGGGCTCTAGGACGTGTCCAGTGGGGCCCGTGTGCTGCCCAGCAGTGCATGGAGGGAGCTTAATTCCTCCCGGGTCTTCCAGAGGGCCATTCACCCTTACGAGGGACAAAGGGAGCAATTGCCTTATGCTGTGGTGCCGTAGACGTTGGAAGCCTAGTTCGTCCTGAGAGGGGCAGGACGGGAACATCCCTGAAAGTAGCCAGGAGAAGTCGCCCTTTGGCAAGGCCCCAGCGAGTGCAGTGCAAAACGGGGCATGTTGTGTGCTGTGCGCGTTCCTGGGCTCTGATGGCCGCAGGGCTCGCCTGGTGTCCTCTCCCGGGTTTTAGAGAGCACTGCAGGACTGTTGTCACCACTCGCAGTGGTGGTGAGACCCACGATTCTTCTCCCCTACATTGACCTCTGTCACCTCATCCTTCTTTCTTATTCTCCGTTTTGCCCATTATTTCAAGTTCCGGGCTTCCCCTCCTGTCTGGATGGATGAATTGGCCCTTATTATGCGAGGGCCGTCCAGGAAAAATGCAGCCATAAACGCCTCTGTTTTGCGTATCCCGTGGCCGTGTGCCATCATGGCTTTTGCCGGGGAAGACCTGGTCTTACTGCGGGCAGCAGGCTCCGCCTCCCGTTTCTGGTGACATTTGCAGCAGCCGGGCTCCCTGACCTAGCTCTCCCACGGACGTCATCCACAGTGAAGGAGCTCTCTCTGTGGCGGGGTTGGAGGTGCACTCCGTGAGGGCTGATGGCAAACGCGCTGTGCACGTGGTGGTGTGGGGGGGACAGCGTTTAATCAGACTGACTCTTAGCACTCGGGCCCGGCCGATCGCCGTAGCCGGTGGCGCCTGCCCACAGGCTGGCTTCTGCGCACTGTCTGTGTCCGGTTTCCTCGCTCCGGATGCTCATACCTGTAAACGCACGCTCGCCAGTCTGCCCGTGGCCGTGTGGTGACGGAGAACGGAGAACCAAGGCCATCGGGCTAACTCCCACGTCTTCGTCACCACCCCACCCGTCTCCCGCCTGGTCCCACCGCCCTGAGCTGGCAGCACGCGACTGTTCCTCCTGGGAGTTGAAACTGGAATTTGTGCCTTTCAGAGCCTTTGTCACCTCGTCAGCGGTCAGGGACAGGGTTGTAACTGCTTGGGACCTTTCCCTTGTCCTCAGCATGGGTGCAGTGTGGAAGCCTTTCTTCTGGAGCTGAAAGAAAGAGGATGAGAAAGTTAGTGCTCCTCCACGAGCTTGCTGCTCACCCCCACCTGACCTCGAGGTGGAGCTTCCAGCAGCAGGCCCGCCCGCAGCCTCTGTCCCTTACGGCTGGCTCAGGTCAGGACACTGCTCCCTGGCTTCAGGTCAGGCGTCCCTGGAGTTCATCTGTAGCTTCTGCATGCCACAGACCCCATTCTTGTTGAGTCATCTGGAATGGCACCACAGAAGGCAATCCAGCTACTCAGTAGATCCCACATCTCCAGTAGGCATTTGGGGTCATAGCAGGGCCTTCATGGGCAGGGTGTGCCACGTGCACTGTGTGCATGGTGCCCCTTGGAGTTGTGCCGACTGAGGTCTCCACAGAGGTCCACTGTGATACAGCTTTCAGAGAAGGCTGTGATGGTTTACTTGGATTGGAGTTGGTTATACAAGGTGTTTGCCGAGGCTTTTGGCGAAGTGTTTTCTAGATTTTAGGTAGTCCACGGGCACTTGGAATGACTTTAGCTCAGTTTTACATATGGAAGGGGTTTGCTATAATAGGGGAATCCCTGATAAGGCATGAGAGGAAGTTTAGAGGTAGATTTGGATTTGGGGCTACAGGAGCTTTAGCTCTTGTAAGGGTGCTGTCAGATTCCCATCACGATGGCTCAGACCTCATGGGTGTGAACGCCCCCGCTCCCTCGCTCCCTCCCTCCCTCGCTCCCTCCCTCCCTCTCT